>JBBBDQ010000367.1:1700000-2037500 GCA_037127315.1 Ascarosepion bandense
AACAGCAACACAAAGTTGCTGCCCTATGCACCATTGGGTGTGATGGATAAATGATGATGATGATCAGGAAGAGACAACTGAAGTTCTTGGAACATGCAATGAGGAAGGAGGGCTTGGAGAATCTGATGTTAACAGGCCAGATAGAGTGAAAAAGAGACAGGGCAAAGCAACGAATAACATATTTGAAGGACCTAATCAGGTGGATGATGGAACGAGGGTTGCAATGGTGTAATAGGAGAAGGCGTGCTAAGAGCCACCAGGGATAGGGAAACGTGGAAAGCCATGATCGCCTGCGTCCTAAAGGGACAGAGCACATAGAAGAAGAAGAATATGCATCTCAGCAAGTCGATTATAATAAAACTCTACATATAATTATAATATATATATATATATATATATATATATATATATATATATATATATATATATATTAAATAAAAAACAGGATGAGCAAACGTTAAAATCTCTGTTTTTGCTCATTTCATATGTTTGGCCGACAATTTTAAATAAAAAATATTTTTTTCTTTCTAAATTCCACTCCCCCCTTTTTTTTATTTAACTTTTTGTTTATGGATATATTTTTTTGGCTTTTTCCGGCATAGAAATTTTGTACCATGTTTGAATTAATACGTTTTTGTTTTTGATTGTTGCTGATGAAGCGAGAATTTTCTCGCTGAAATGGCCATTCAACGAATTTATATTTAGGAATTTTTTGACATACTATATATGATGATGATGATGATGATGATGATGATATATGTATGTATATATATATATATTGTTAAAGATAACAGACAATGAATGTCTATTATACTTAATCATCAGCCGTTCTAAACATCGTATTTTTTAATTAATTTCAGGTGAAAATAAAGACAAAATATTTTTTATTATGTTGGTTTTAAGCTTTCGGCTCAAATGAGCCATCTTCATTAAATCAAAACAGCCCATACTTAATAAAATCACATTTCAATCTGGTCACAACACATTACATTGCATTTAGACATATGGTTCTGTTAGCATTTTGGTCTCTCACGCAGTGTGACGTCATGGAACCGCATTACAAATTTACGAACTGCCTCTGCTATTCGGTGACTGATATTGTCGCATAGTAATGTTTTATGTCAACACAAGATAAAATCATCTTTGATGATGGATGTCTTTATGTTAACGGCCCAGTAACCTCTTTGTAAATGGCTCATGTGAGACGAAAGCTTAGAACCAGCATAATAAAAAAAAATATTCAAATGCTGGACAATTCTTTGTCTTTATTTTCACTTGAAATTAAAGCTAAAATACGATGTTTAGAACGGCTCATGGTTAAGCATAATAGACATCCATTGTCTGTTATATTTAACAATATATTTTTAGAAAAATTATCTGCTGCCTCGATACACTAAATATATTACTCTTCAGAAATGAATTGAGTTCTTTCGGTGACTGACGTGTGTATACACTGCTTATATACAACGGGTTAAAATTTCCATTCTCTAATTCCATGCACCTATGACTTAGGGGGTAGCGACTCCCACTGACACCAAATCGGTCGAGTTTCGATCCCGGCCAGAAACAGGTGGATGTATCTAGCCACACTGATGAGCTGTGATACAGCGAAACAGGCTTGTATGTATATATATATATATATATATATATACATACATATATATATATATATATATATATATATATATATATATATATATTAGTCGCCCACATACAAGCCTATTTATATATATATAGAGAGGGTGGGTTAAAATAAAGAAAAAACATTGCTTGCAATTAAATACTGAGAAGAAACTTTAAATTTCAATGTGTTTTTAGACGTACTGTTTAACTGACTTCATACAGATTGCAAAGACTTTTGTTTTTATCGCTGCTACTTTAAACATTCTAAAAACCAAGCAGGTGCAGATGTTCAAATATCTGAGATGCGTTTTAACAGAAAATGGAAAATGTGACACTGAGATTCAGACACGCATTGCACTAGCGAAAGAGGCATTCCAAAAGTTAAAAACGGTGCTGGGAAACGGAAGAAAATTCGTTAGAAAAACAAAACGGAAAGAATGCTGGATTGCCTTGTGTTATCCATTCTTTTATATGTCAGTGAATGTTTCCCCTAAGAAAAAACATTAGAATGAAGAAGTGTTTCTTCCATTGCGTGTTCTTTGGACGTCGGGGATCGCCAGTGAAGTTATAGGGAGTTGGTTAATGTTTATTAATTCGGTCCTGTGTCATACATAACCGAACTCCTTACAACTTACATTTTATTCGTTATCATCAGAAGGTTGTCAGCAGGTTAAAATGTGTGGATTTGTGGAAAAATAAAAAAGATACATTTTGCATGTTAAAATAGAAAGTTATTAAAAGGAAAGGATATCATGAATTGGTGTTAATGTTCAGTGAGAATCTTAAGGGTATCAAGAGTTCATAGTATTATGTGTGTATGTATGTTATAGTTGAGTAGGAATGTTGAGAAGGGAGAAGAAGAAGTAAAAGGAATCAGCACACGAGAAGAAAGAAGAAGAGCACGACCGTTTTTCCCTTGTTCCATTTTAGCTTGTCGTATTTGTTGCTTTCGTGTGACTGTCTGGCTGACCTTCCTTTCGCCTTTTATAACCATTTAGTTTTTTCGCACTGGATCAATAACTCTTCTTAGTCTTGCAAATCGCTTCCATTGGTCAGGAAATTAATTTAACATCTCCTCGCGAAATCCGGCTTCAGCACATGGTAAATCCTTTTTATATTTGGCAAAACCAGGATTTTACATGTCATTGTGAATTTTTGTAAAAGTGAAGAAGAAAGTTGCTTTTAATTATTAATTTCGTATCCACCACGAGAAATTAGGTTCGACAGAGGTTTACTGAACATTCCATGGATAGAACGAGTAGTCAACAAGGAAGTCTCAAAGAATATTGTAACAAAAAGAACACGTCTACTTAGAATCAAGGAGGGATAGCTGAAATTTCTTGGGCATAATGATGAAGAAGGTTTGGAAAATTTGACCCTCACGAGACATATTGGCAGCAAGAGAGATAGGAAAAGGTAGCGAGCCACTTATCTGACGAGGTTGGGTGAATAGACGGCGGAGCGGGTCTGGTGACCTTAGCGATATGAGAAAAAATTTAAAAAAAGAGCCACAGAAAGTTGTGGAGAGCCAAGACCACCTATGTTATGGAGACATGACCCATAGAAAAAAGTAATAATCTGACAAAGTCTTTTAGAAGGTTCTGAAGCGTTATATAGATTTTTCTGTTTTGTCATTCAATTCCCCACCATTAGTCTGGTATATCAGCCAGTCAGTTAAGTGCCATACGGGATACACACTTGGATATTGATGTCTCTTTCAATTCACGACTGACTAGATAGAAGATATTTTTTCAGTAGTTTTTCATTTATTTCTGTGGTAGACTGTGTGACAACCAAGGCTCTAGGACTCAGTCTGTCCTGCTAATCAATCCATAGCTGGATTCATTTTTTTCCAATGATATTTGTTCGTAAGTGAATGTAACAAACTCGATTGGAATTCGAATTCGGCTCTCCAATTTCTCACCCCTACAGTTTATCCATTACGCCACCCGCACACCTAATCTGGTATATAGATATATAGATAATTTATATACCATATTTTCCTGATATTAAATCTAAACTTATTTATAAATGAAACTTTGTCTGTGTGTGTGTGTGTGTGTGTGTGTGTGTCCGTTACCTATAGACTCCGAAACGGCTGAACCGTTTTCTTGAAAATTTACACAGTTGTACTATAAGCGTCTGCGTATGTTCTTAGCTAGATTTTGTGTCGAGACACCCCCGATAAATATCGAAAATGGATAATAGAAAATATCGGGTTATAGAAGGAATGGTCCGATTTTAATCAAATTTGATACACTTATGGACAAAGACATAAGAAACGATATTCAGAAGTTTCAAGGTTGCAGTTCTTACAATAGTGCGGAAAATTTGATACCGATACCAGGAAATCAAAATTTGACTTACATCCATTCATTTTTCTTTCAGTCTACAATTTCGCATTAACTGGAAACAACTATTGCTTTTTAGTCTTTCGTGCCAACGTCCATGGATTAGTTTTAAAGCTTTCATTACACCCGAGCAACGCCGGGCTATATTGCTAGTATTATATATTTATACCGCAAGAATTCGTTTAAATAAAATATAATGGCCTGCCTGTTTCATTTTTTATTGAATTTTCCAATTTTCAAATAAGCTGTTGCACATTAGAAAAATCTAATAAAATGTGAAACACAGTGACAGTTAAATTAATTACATCTTGAATAATAAATTTAAATATTTACATTTTTCTTGCATTTCGTATTGCATATGTTGCACAGTGTAAAATGGAACAACATAAAATAGCTCATAGTCACTCATAGTCTGAAAAGACGACATGCAGGTGAATATGCAGGCATGGTCTCAGGTGGAGCACGTGAAGCAAATGCAGACATCTTCTCGTGTCACTCATAGCTTTGCCCTAAGATACGGCATTTGCCAATCAGCTTGAGAGCTTGTGTGTTCGCCCGTAAAAGATCTCATGCCGGTTGGACGGGTCAGTTAGTAGCCGGCATAAGTTCACAAGGCTGGGTGTTCGGCTATTAAAACAAAAACCTTACATCCTGTTGTTCGCACTAATTCTAACTATTTATTATGTGCCGTGTCCATTCGTAGGCGATCGTGGACTTCCACTTGCCTCTATCCCTTATCGTTCTCAACAATTTTCCTCTTGGTATCTCTCCAAAACCCGGCTCCGCCATCCACCTGCTCAAGCCCATCAGATATGTCTCGCGCTTCTTTCCTCTGTCTCTCTTTACTTGTATCCGTCCTGTGAGTATCAGATTCTCCAGACCTTCCTTCCTCATTACTAGTCGCAGAAACCTCAGTTGTTTCTTTTTGATGCTAAACATAATTTTTGTTTTTGTTTGCATTCTCTCCAAAACCTTGTCATTATCCACATATTCAGTCAATAGTATCTTCAGTATCCTTCTGTAGAACCATATTTCTATTGCTTCGAGCCTCTCCTTCTTCGTTGAAGAGATTGTCCAACACTTACTGCCATAAAGAAGAACAACTATCACGTAGCAGTCAAGCATTTTTCTTTGTTTTTAATTATATCTTTCTGCCTCTCAGTAACCTGGTTAGCTTTTGACATGCATCCTTGACCATGCCATTATGTCTTTTGGATCTCAGTATCGCACTTTCCCTCCTCTCTCTCAGAGCGCTTCTCAGTTATTTAAATTTCTTGATTTATTTTAGATTCCCCGACCTGTAGTTGACATTTTGTTGTTTTCTTTTTGAATTAGTCCTTTATTCTCGCTTTCTTTTGTAACCTTCTCTATGAGGTTTTATATTTCCCTTTCCCTGTCTGCTTTAAACTCTGTGTCATCTGCGTATCTTATATTGTTGAGATTGTGGTCGCCAATGAACAAGTATTCTAGCTATCTCAGAATTGTTTCGCTGTACAGGTTGAATAGATCCGGTGAGAAGATACATCCTTGTCTTAAACCGCCTTAGGAAACCTTATAAAAATATCTATAATACCAATCACTTCTATCATAAAGTGTTATCTCAAGGAAGTTCCTTTTAGAATGTATGAGAAATAATATGGTTAAGTGAAGATAAAAAGATAATAAAAATAAAATAAAGAGAAAGATAATCTAATTAATCCCGAAGCGAGCACCTAATCTGTGGTGGATTAGGGCCTTAAAAATAGATATATTAAAAATATATATGTTAGATTGTCCAGAAAATAACGTCCGATTGTAGAATAAGTCTTTTAATTACAGTCTAATATATTGGCCCTGGGCATGACGTGACAGTAAACTGCATCCAACAGCAAAGCTTCTGATTGGGAAGTTGTGAGGAGCATGGAACCACCTTTTAATTGTTGTTGTTTCCAGGTCCATCCTAACCCGGTGTGGTAGCACCTGTTAGGGTCTCAGCTAAGGGCAAATAGTTAACCCCCAAACTGGGGTCAAAGCACTATGAAAGTGTAAAATACACTTTTATAGAAATATATACATAAAAATAGTTTTTTATTATTTTTTGAAGAAAAAAATTATTGCTATAACACATTTTGAAGGATAAAATTATTCTCAGCAAAACATGAATGAATATAAAACTAGAAGATATTTTCAGTTTTCTAAAATAAAATAAAATAAAAAAACCAAAAAAATTCATTAAAATCTGATTAAATCAACCATCTCACTATAACCAAATATAAAAAAACAATCTTAAGACCCCACTTTTTAGGCATTAAATAACCCACGGAAGTTGATATGCCGTTAAATAAAACTCAAACTCAAACTCTAATATCTAAACTTATTTCTAAATGGAACTTTGTGTGTGTGTGTGTGTGTATGTGTGTGTGTATGTGTGTGTGTCTGTGTGTGTCCGTAATCGGCTGAACCGATTTTCTTGAAAATTTACACAGTTGTACTATAAGCGTCTGCGAGTGTTCTTAGCTGGGTTTTGTGTCGAGGTACCGCCGATAAACATCGAAAACCGATAATCGAAAAAATCGGGTTATAGAAGGAGTGGTCCGATTTTAATCAAATTTGATACACCCATAGACAAAGACACAAGAAACGATATTCAGAAGTTTTAAGGTTGCAGTTCTTGCAATAGTGAAGAAAATCGATAATATATATATATATATATATATATATATATATATATATATATATATATATATATATAAAAGGCAAGATGTTTGTGTGTGTGTCTGTTTATCTGCCTGTATATCTGTATTTTTTTCAGCCCTTTTATCTTAGTTTTTGCTTCGGGTTTGGCTCTAAGTAGGTATAATTGTAGTTATTAGTCTCAGCCACGATACCATTTACTCAGAGGACTTATTTAGCCTTCAAAATTCAGTTTACGACAAAAAAAACCTATTTGATATCGATACCAGGAAATCAAAATTTGACTTACATCCATTCATTTTTCTTTCAGTTTCGCATTAACTGGAAACAACTATTGCTTTTTAGTATTTCATGCCAACGTCCTAAGAGTCTGAGTTCTCGGACCATGGATTAGTTTTAAAGCTTTCATTACACCCGAGCCACGCCGGGTTATACTGCTAGTATTATTATTTTTTTTATATTATAATTGTTTTATCTCAAGCAAGATATTATTGCTACTGGTGCTCAGCGGGCTACATAAGAAGAGAAGGAAGAGAAAGAGGAACAAGTCACATAATGGGTAAAAGAAGGATGTGAAGAGAGCTGCGTGAGAGCAGAGCGAAAAGGGTGAACAAGACATAGGAGGTATCAAGGAAAGGATGGCAGTCAAGGAGATAAGAGATGGCAATAACGTTGCATTTAAATACTTGGAGATTGTATTTATCAGGGAAGCAAGTATACGGAATGGAGTTCCACAAATGGGAAGTACGAGAAAGGAAGCTGATAGAGCAGAAGTTGCGGTTACACTTAATTGTTTTCAATGAAAAAGGGTGGGACCTACTTGCCAGTCTAGTAGCTCGAGTAAATTTGTTCAGAGAAGGCACCAGGGACCTAAGCACGTCGGAGCCGAAGCCGTGAAAATATTTGTAGAATTATAATATATATATATATTATACATATATATATATATATATATATATATATATATATATATATATATATATATATATATATTAAATAAAAAACAGGATGAGCAAACGGTAAAATCTCTGTTTCTGCTCATTTCTTATGTTTGGCCGACAATTTTAAATAAAAAATATTTTTTCTTTCTTAATTCCACTCCCCCCCTTTTTTATTTAACTTTTTGTTTATGGATATGTTTTTTTGGCTTTTTCCGGTATAGAAATTTTGTACCATGTTTGAATTAATACGTTTTTGTTTTTGATTGTTGCTGATGAAGCGAGAATTTTCTCGCTGAAATGGCCATTCAACGAATTTATATTTAGGAATTTTTTGACATCCTATATATATGATGATGATGATGATGATGATGATATATATATATATATATGTATGTATGTATGTATATATATATATATATATATATATATATATATATATATATATATATATTGTTAAAGATAACAGACAATGAATTATGTCACTCATATCCAGTATTTCGTTCCCAAATATGTGACGCACGGTGTTGATACACTGGAATATAAATCTTTTTTTTTCCGAAAAATATGTCCGCTTTTAGAATAACCTACTAATTGTTTTCTAATATAATATTATAAGCAGTTAACTGTCACACGTGATACACGCTTGGGCGAACATAACTCTTTCGATCCATGATTGACAAGGCAGAAGATTTTTCCCCTGCCGTCGGTAGCCATTTCTTTCTGCGGTAGACTGGTTGCCAACAAGCAGCTATAGAACCCAATTCGTTCTGCTATTGAACCAATAACTGGCCGGAGAAAAGATTGTTTAATTCCTTACCTTAGGCGTAAGTGAATGCAACGAATTCAACCGGAATTTGAACTCGGCTCTTCGATTTCTCATCCTGAGCTGATACTCATTGCACCACAACGCAATATTATAATCGTTACACACAAATATATTCTTCATTCTTAATTATTAAAGCGCCATCTTGTTTTAATTTTATATCAATCTCTTTGAGAATTTAAATTCAACAATATATATCCATCTTCATGAACATTGATAAAAAAGGAGAAATACGTTTACTTTTTGGCATGTGTTCAAGCTTGGTTATAATGCTTCTGAAACTGGTACCAACATTAACAGAGCATGGTATGAAGGATTCACTTGTGTATATATGCATCCTCTCTATTATAATAAAGACTGTTGTGTATTTTTTTTGTGTGTATGTGCATGGTGGTGCAGAGAATATCAGCTCGGAACGAGAAATTAGGGAGCAGAGTTCGAATTCCAATTCCATTTGAATTCCTTACTCACTTTTGAGAGAGGTATTAATCCTTATCTTTCCTCCAGTTATGGGTTAAATAGCCTTGGCTGGCAACCAGTCTACCGCAGAAAGTAATAGGAATAATCTTCTGTACAGTCAGTCATATCTCTTTCGAGATATGATCGCGCACACTATTTAGATTATTTGAACTATTGTCCTCATCATTGTTGTCATTTTTAAATTGCTTCGAGGGTTGTACGCTCCGGCCTTCTTCAGGTGTCAGGAACTTTGAACTGAACTCTTTATTACGATCACTGGGTTATATCATTCTCATTCTTTGTGCGAAGCCACTCCTAGTAGTCATGAGTTATCTCCCTTTAACTTAAAACTAAGTTATTTGTTCACCACTGCTGTAGCCTGGTACAACTGTCGAAACGTCGTAAAAATGACAATAAACATGAGGTCAATATTCCGACTAATTTAAATATTGTAAATACTACCTCATTTCAGAAGTATATATATATATATATATATATATATATATACATGCACGTTCTTATTCTTTGGATAATTTTTTTATATTTTGAGTTCTGAAAAGAAACAATCATAAGGACACATGAATATATATATATATTTTTTTTTCCTTACATTTCTATCTAAAAATAAAATATTAAAAATAGACGTTAGTTGCAAATCAAATTTTTTTGTGACGTAATTTTTTTAGTTCTTAACAGTCTTTTTTTTATTTTTTTTATTTTTTGAAAAAGTGTTTGTTGGCGACGATATGTGAAATCTCTCTTAGGGATTTCATGTTGAAATGAACATACAACTACAATTTTGAACATTGAAAACTTATTTTATTTTATATTAGCTCTGTAAGTTTAATTACATTCAGCCCTCTACCTGTATCATTTCTTAATATTAAAAGTTTAATATTAATTAGGATCAGGTTTTGGGGATTTACCTTCCTACTTTTCCGTTTGGATTAAAGTTATTTTTAATATATATATATATATATATATATATATATATATATATATATATATATATATATATATATATATCCTCCAGTCATGCTCAGGGGTTTGGATTATTTTGTTTTTTTATGTCTTAATGTAAGATACTCCATAGTAGATACATCAACATATATATGTTGGCGTTATTTTAGAGAGTATATTAATATAATTATATATTATATTGTTTGGATAATAATGTCCGATTTCTGCCCTAGGGTCGCAAGATTATTTATGCCTTTTCGGTTAATCTCTAATGGTTTGGATGACCAGAAATTTTTTAATGGCGTTTCTGTATCTTCATTGCAGCTTCTGACTTAAAAATTATGAATCTGCTTGAAACAGTGGTTGTCAGTTGGGGATGTGTCAAGGGAATGTGGCAGATGTTGTATTTAAACAATATTTGACCATCTCAAGAAAATTGGCAAGGTGAAGAAACTCGATAAATGGGCTTCACATGAATTCAGTGCCAGTTCGATGTTTAGAAATGTGTTCAATGCTGCAACTGCGAAATTCGAATAATCCACTGCTTTATCGATTAGTGACTTCTGATAAGAAATGGATCCTTCATGGCAATGGTAAATGAAAAGATCAATGATTTGATCATGACGATTGATCCAAACACTTTCTAAAATCGAAATTGCAACAACAGAGGTTTATGATGGCTGTCTGGTGGTCTACTATTGGCGTTATCTATTACAGCTTTCTAGAATCTAACCAAAGTATCACTGCAGTTTACTGCCCGCAATAGGGAGAAATGCATATTCAGTAAAGTAAGATGCAACTGGTTCTTTTAATCGGTACGGTCCAAATCTGCATCATGACATTTCTCGGCCACATGTTGAGAGGATGACACTGCAGAAGCTCACCGTTTTGGGATGCAAGACTTGAATGTTTCTGTTTTGTATCTTCTGGATTAAATCACTAGCATGTTTAATGTGTTTTGGGTTGATGCCAACTAAGAACGGAGTTAGGGTTTTGCAATAACTTCAGCTAATATGTAAGGTGTGTTATTGATTTGAAACACAATGTGTCTGATAGTTATGATGGGTTTGTGTTTTTTGTGTAAGCTATGTGCGTTGTGGTTTATGGATATGAGACATTGGAGAGTCGAGTATGAATTTCAGTTTTGGTTTAACGACATCCCTACTTCCGTCGGTTATTTAAATTAAGTTATCTTTTTAAAATATTCAATTATAGTGAGACGGTTGATTTTGATGAAATTTTTTTTATTCTTTTCTTTTAGAAACTGAATATGTCTTATAGTTTTGCATTCAAAAATGTATTGCTGGTAATAATATTTTTTCCTTCAAAAATATATTTTTGGTAATATTTTTTCTTCAAAAATGTATATTTTTCTATAAAAGTCTATTTTTATGTATATATTTCTATAAAAGTGTATTTTTATACTTTCATAGTGTTTTGACCCCAGTTTGGGGGTTAACTATTTGCCCATAGCTTGGACTCCAACAGGTGCTACCGCTTTGGGTTAGACAGGACCTGGGAACAATAGCAATTTATGAAGTGGTTCCATGCTCCTCACAACCTCCCGACCAGAGATCCTGCTGCCGGATGCAGTTTACCGTCATATCCAGTACCTCGGAGAGTCGAGTTCATATTCCAGTTGAATTCGTTGTATTCACTTAAGCGAAAATAACATTGAGAAAGCTATGGATCCATATTTCTCCATCCAACTATGTGTTAAATACGATAACAGATAGGGTTCTATTGCTTTGGCTGGCGACCAGTCTTTCGCAGAAAGAAATGACAACCTATGTGGGAAGATCTTCCGCGTAGTGAGCCATGGAACTAAAGAGACATGATCGCCCAAGTGTGTATCACGTATGGCATTAAACAGATTCATCTGGATAAAAAATTGAATAGCAGGACAGATTGAGGGCTATAGCCTTGGTTGGTAACAAGTCTACCGCAGAAAGAAATGACAACTTACCGTGGGAAAAATATTCTGCCTAGTCAGTCATGAATTAATAGAAACATAATCGCGAATATATGTATCACATAAGGCACTTAACTGACTGATCTGGATGAAAGGATTTAATAGCAGGACAGATTGACTTCTATAGCCTTGTTGTCAACCAGTCTACTTCAGAAAGTAATGGAAAGAGACATGATCGCCCAAGCGTGTATCACGTATGGCACTTAACTGACTGATCTGGATAAAAGAATTGAACAGCAGGACAGATTGGATTCTATAGTCTTCGTTCTCAACCAGTCTACCAGAGAAAGTAATGGAAAGAGACATGATCGCCCAAGCATGTATCATGTATGGCACTTAACTGACTGATCTGGATAAAAGAATTGAACAACAGGACAGATTGGCTTCTATAGCCTTCGTTGTCAACCAGTCTACCGCAGAAAGGAATGGAAAGAGACATGATCGCCCAAGCGTGTATCACGTATGGCACTTAACTGACTGATCTGGATAAAAGAATTGAACAGCAGGACAGATTGGGTTCTATAGCCTCGGTTGGCAACCAGTCTACTGCAGAATGTAATAGAAAGAGACATGATCGCCCAAGTGTGTATCACGTGTCACTTGACTGACTGACTGACTTTATAGTGTGAACATCGAAAGAACGTGTCATCTATCCTTGAATTCGAAACACTATAAATTATACTAATGTTTGTTTAACAAGTCAAATGCACAAGAAACATAAAAGTGAAAATGCTCTATATCTCATTCTGTGATGAAGCTTTAATAAAAGTGAAACATTTCAGATTGATAAACATTTCCTATTTGTTCTTTTTATTATCAAATAGATTGATATAAACTTAACAGAGAATAATTTAATCATTAAGAATGAGTAATATATTTTTGTTCAAGTATTATAATTAGAAGCATGTGCGTTGTGGTACAGTGGATATCGGCTCGGAACGAGAAACCGGGGAGCTGAGTTCGAATTCTATTGTATTCACTTACGCACAAATACCCTTGGGAAAGGTATTAATCCGTCTCTTCCTTCCAGTTATGGGTTAAATAGCAGGACAGATTGGGTTCTATAACCTTGGTCGGCAACCAATCTACCGCAGAAAGCAATGGTAACTTACTGCGGGATAATCTTCTGCCAAGTCAGTCATGTCTCTTTCGAGACATGATCACCCAAGCGTGTATTACGTATGGCACTTAACTAAATAATTATAATTGTAGGAGACAAAATATTCATTTTAAAATCGGACATTATTTTCCGAACGACCTCATAATGATGACATAAATGTAGGAAAGAGAAGATTACCAATTTACTTAATGCTTATGATGCATTACAAGAGTTGATTTTAAGTGACTGATGAATTTCCCAACAAGACTATTTGAACAAGAGTGGTATGGTTTGGCTTTTTATGTGTTGGGTATTTGCGCGTAAGTGAATGCAAAGAATTCAACTAGAATTCGAACTCGGCTTCCCGATTTCTCTTCCGAGCCGATATCCACTGCACTACAACGCACATCCAAAAATAGAGTATTGTCATTTTTCAGAGGGAGCTGCTCATATTTCACTCTCCATCCTTGAGAGAGTGCAAAGGCACCGTGTTTTGACCCCAGTTAGATGATTAACTATATGTTCCTGACAGGTGTTAGCCGCACGGGTCAGGGTGAACCTGGAAACAACAGGAATTAAGTGGTAGTTCCACACTCCTCAAAACCTCTTGATTAAAGGCCTTGCTGCCGGATGTAGTTTATCGTCATATCGAGGCAATTGAAAAAAAATGACAAACATGAAAATCTAAGAATAAGAAGCATCTAACACAATTTTTTAAAGCAACTGGTATTAAGATAATATTCTACTGTTAATGATTTATGTTTTCTATGACAATTACAAAAAGTAGATAAATCAAGATTAAATAAAATAAAAATTAAATAAAAATAAATTCTTTTTCTCATCACTCAAAAGAAAGAGAAAAAAAGGAGTCTTAATCAGTTGACATTGATCCCCAAATGTGATTCTTTCACGAGTGACCACGTAACTTTGTTGGGATCGTTGGTGTATGGCCCTGCGTGCTTGTGAATGTAAACATGAATACAAAATGGACGAAGTACTAATTCTTAACATATTTTTACATGAACCAGAAGAAGAATAAAAAGAGAAAACCAATTCCTGTTAAAAAAATTAAAAAAAACAGAAAAATATCATTTTCATCATTCTAGGAAAGCAATCTCTACCTGATTCTGAGTATAAGAGTTGTTGTGTTGCCATTTTCTTTAAGACTTCGTCGCTTATTCGATGTATTTATAGAATTCTCAGTATCCTTCTGTATAACTGAATTCTAATATTTTTATACGATTTCGACATAATAATTAAATTAAAAAAAGTAAAGATAGATAAATATTATAGTCTAGGTTTTTCTTTTACATTTGCTTTTGGGAAAAGTATATTAAAAATAGCCAGACGGCTTATAAAAAATAACTCGGTGTGTTACACTTGTCCGTGAAAGTTTCTAAATTTAGAACTGGCTTTAAAAGAACCACCCCAAATAATTCTGTCATTGCGGATTGTTTCAAATTTCTTTTTCAACTTTGAGAAATATATACGCTTTGTATTTCTTGTCCAATCGAAATGGTGGAATCTACTCACGCTAATTTAAATTTAAATCTAAATTTATTCACTGACCCATCTTCTTCTATACCACCAAACTTGCTCCAGTCGGATCGACTGGAGCAAGTTTGGTGGTATAGAAGAAGATGGGTCAGTGAATAAATTTAGAAGGTAATAAAAGTGTTCACCTGAAGGTAATATGATTTCATATGACATTTCGCAGTGTTTATTACCTTCTCGCCGGAAATCATATTAACTTCTCGTTGAAATCTTTATTACCTTGTCGTCGAAAAGTATATTAGCTTCAAGTCGAATTTTTTTATTATCTTCTCGTAAAAAGTCATATTAACGTCTGGTCGAAAGTTTTATTACCGTTTCGTTGAAAATAATAATAACTTCATATCAAATTTTTTATTACTTTCTCGTCGACAATTATATTATCTTTTTGTCAAAATTGTTTTAATTTTCTCGTCGAAAATCATATTACCTTCAGGCAGAAAATTTTATTACCCTCTCGTCGAAAATCATATTAAAATCTTTTTTGAATTTTTTTATTAAAAATCATATTACCTTCTCGACGAAAATCATATTACCTTCCCAACGAAAATTATATTACCTTCTGGTCGAAGTTTTTATTACCTTCTCGTTGCAAATCCTATTACCATCTGGTTCAAATTTTTATTACTTCTGCGACGAAAATCTTATTACCTTTTTTGCGAAATTGTTATGACTTTCTCGTCAGAAATCATATTAGTAACGAGTTAAGATGTTATTACCTTCACATCAAAAACCATATTAACTACTTTGTCGAATTTTTTATTACCTTCTAGTCAGAAATTATATTACCATTATCTTCCAACAAGAAGTTAATGAAAATTTCGGCCAGATGGTAATATGATTTACGACAAAGTGGTAAAAAAAATTTTGACAAAGAAGGTAAAAATTTTGACGAGAAGGTAATAAAATATACGAGCAGAGGTCAAGATGGTTTTCAATAAAAAAATAATAAAGATTTCGAGAGAAGGTAATAACAATTTTGACCAGATGGTAATAAGATTTTTGACGAGAAAGTAATAAAATGAGGTAAAGACTTTTTTGTGACTTGACCCAAAGAGTTGTGAGTTCAATACCAGGCTACAGCAGTGATGAACAAGTAATTTACAGCGATAGAGGGAGATAACTCATGACTACCAAAAGAGGCACTACCACGCAAGAAAATAAGATCATATACCCCAATGATTGTAATAAAGAGTTCAGTTTATAATTTCTAGCACCTGAAGAAGGCCGAAGCATACACCAGCCAAAACCTCATACAAATGACAACAAAGATGAGGACTCCTGTAACTTGTTTGTTTTTTTTTTCTCTCACTGTAACTCCTTGCACACCAGTGGTGGTCCTTCCTTGCTTGCAGTAAAATAATTATATAGAAAAAAATGTTAATTCGTTTACTTGCTGAGATGTTAACTCATTCAGGCATGGGCTGTTTTGATAATTGGCTGACGGCTGACGCAAGTTAAACTTTCTCACCTCTTGTTTTGCAATATTGCAGTTCCTAGGGCTTGTCTGTTGAAAAACGTGTGTGTCACTGTAATTGGTTGAAACCCCATCACCAATTTAAAAAAAAAATTCTACTCAGTATTTCTTTGATCCACTTCCAGAAATCAAAGGAAGATTGAGCTTTGCCAATTTCTCAGTTCTTTGCTTGGAACCAAACATTTCATCTCTACAAATCTCTCCCTCCCGTGATGTGTTTTCTGCGATCTAAGGAATTAATTGTTATATGTGTTTTGTAATATTTCGCACAGGAAATGTTTCTATCTCAATTTGTTGTCACAGTGCTTGTGCGCATGTGCGCTCGTGTGTTTGTGTCGCTTGCAATATTTACTATTGCTGAAGTATTCGTTGTATAGTTACGTTTTGCTTCTCTTGTTATGTTTTTACTAGCGTTTATGTAAGCGGACTACGTTGTATTTGTCATTCCATTCAAAAGTGAAGTATTTATCTGCCTTGAATGATATTGTAGTAATAACAACAAATAAATACCTAAATAGCCCCCAAATATTATTACTAGACTATGTCTAGTAATAAGGGTTACCAGAATATGGAACCAAAATAATTAATAATACAAAAAAATTAAGTTAAACAAAATATCACTTAAAATAAAAATGGTAATAAAAAAAAAATCCAGATTTTTAAAAAGTCGTTAAATCAATATAGAATACTCCCATGATGCAGCAGAACAAGCATTTTTATCACAAAATGTCCTTTAAAATATACAATCGTTTGTTTGAAATGTATACTAAAGAATTTTATCGTTTTTGTTAATGCTTATTTCATTGCAACTCATATATGATTGTGCTTGTAATTTTATAATCTTGTTGTGGATGATGGGCCCTAACCCCTCCCCATCAAAAGAAATATTAACAAAAAATATTCAGACAAGGGCAACGTATCACCAGAACATCGCACAAATAATTTGTACAGGTTAGTATAACTTAATGCAAATGGTTTCCGAATAGTGGTTTGTTTATTTTGTTTAGCGGCATATGTACACATCTATGTGTAATTTAATGCCGAAATCTAAATATTTTAAACAATTTTATGGCTTCAGCTAAATATATTTTGGATGCAATTGTATGCCTTTAACTAGAGATAAAATGTAATGTTGGTAGTTTTTATTTTATATAGAAATGAATCGCTGGTATCTTTGTATATATAAAAATATATTATTAGTATTTTTACTGCAAAACTGTATTTTTATACTTTCATAGTATTTAATTTTTGTTTTGGAGTTCACTATTTGCCCCAGAAGCTGCTACCATCCGGGTCAAAGTATTGAGAACAACAGCAATTTAAGAAGTGGTTCCACGCTTCTCAAAAGCTCCAGTCTCCAGATCACAAACCTCACTGCCGTATGTAATTTTTCATCACCCCCAAGACTAAACTCCTGGTGTGATCATTACATAAAAAAAATCACATGAATATAAATCTTTTTTTATTGCAATTATTGTCAGTATGAATTGAAGATCAAACAGATTTTTAAATATTCTACATAATTGTAGTATGTCCATTGTGGTGCATTGGATATCGGCTCGGAACCAGAAATCGGAGAGCCGAGTTCAAATTCCAGTTGAATTTCTTACTTTCACTTACGCTCAAATACCCTTGGGACAGATATTAATCCGTCTCTTCCCTTCAGTTATGGATTAAATAACAGGACAGATTGGGTTCTGCAGCCTTGGTCGGCAACCAGTCTACTGCAGAAAGTAATGGCAAACCACTGCGGGATAATCTTCTGCCAAGTCAGTCATGTCTCTTTCGAGACATGATCACCGAAGCGTCTATCATGTATGTTACTTCACTGACTGACATAAATGTTGTTCTTGCCTGCGAGTTGTTTTATCGGACATATTGATCAGGTAGGGTTGATAAAAAGTTATAAACAAATTATGGGGATGTTCATTTAAGTTCATCTGTGTTATGTTTTATATTGTAGGAAAAAATTGTCCGATTTTAGAAACAACATTTATTCCTGAGTTAATGTATTTAAATAGTATTTAAATCTGTTAAAAAAGAGAAAGATGAAACGGGTTGGTAAAAGTACTTATACGTGAATGGTGTGTCTGTGAATTTTTCTGCATCTAACACTGCAGGCAATTCTTTTATCCAATCCTATATGTCTGCAGTAATGTTAGACTGTAGTGAACAAAATAAGATCTAGATTTAAAATTCAAATGCTAAGCGCTGATTCATTGATTTTGTTAGAAATAAACCAATTTACTCTAATTTACAAACTTTGCTTAGCAAATACGCAAAAGCAAAGCGGAAACAAAACTCGTTAAATTTCATACATTGATGCGAAATATTTTTCGGTCAATAGAAAACTAGGAAACATCTAAAAACATTATTCAAATAATCTTCAATTATCAGATAGAAACTCTTTCACGTACCCTTTTCGCGAGCCGACGCGAAGTTTGTCGTCGTCTAATGGGCTGGCCAGAATCACATCCGGGAGTGAATTCCCAAATGACCTTTTCGAGCCCCCAAAACGAAATAAAAGACGGGGCAAGCCTGCCTGTCGCTAGAGAGAAGAGGACGAGCGTAATTAAGACCTCCCTTGACAAACGTTAAGCGATCGTTATTATTATTGCCTCTCTATTTCTCTCTCACATCTTTCCTCTTCACCGTTTACCCGTCTGTCTCTTTTTATACTTGATAACCGAACGGATCCCTTTAAGACTGATCGATAACTTCAAAGACATTCCTACCCAACAATAACGCTCATACATACATACACACAAGTTACTACTACAAAATCTTGATACACTTAACTTCTTAATACTCTTTCTCATTGAACATTAATTTCTACCAATTCATGTTATTCTTTTCTATTAATGAATTTCTATTTAAACATACAAAAAGTATACTTTTATTCTTCCACAAATCCACATTCCAACATCCAAATCTTATCCTTCTGATAACTATGATAATTCTGCTAAAACCTTAAGTAGTAGAGATTGTCGGCTCTGTTTGTGAATTGGCCTTGTACCGCCACGCTGGTGACCCCTACTGCCACAAGCCAAACAAATCCAGTAATTATCAACTTGACTATTGTTGTTTTGAAAAGTTGAGTTAAGCTTTGGAATTGTGTAAACACTTCCCTTTGTAGTGTGGTGGAATATAAAGTTTTGGATGTTGTATTGTAAGTACAATATAGCTTCCCATATAAAAATAGGATAATTAATTATTTTAGCTTGACGTTCCTTCTACTGCGTGTTGAAGCGTATCTTCTTTTCCTGTTGCAGCTATTAACATAGCTAAAGTCTGTGTTATTTAACAATGATTGCTCTTAATGATAAGTCAGCCATAATGTTTGATAAACCTGATATGTATCCAATATCAGAAATGTATTGTTATTTGTAATCTAATTGTTCAATCTCCCGTTGATGTGATTTTGTATAAAATTATTTTCTTCGAATAGGCGATGAAAAAAATTTATTGCCAAATAGATATCCGAGGTATCTTTCGATAATTTGTCGTAATTCATTTGTTTTATAGGATACAAATTCTATATCATCAAACAGTTTTTACTTTACCTTTTTTCATTTATAGGATACAAATCCTATATCACCCAACAGTTTTTACTTTAACTTTTTTCATTTATAGGATGCAAATCCTATATCATCCACAGTTATTATTTTAACTTCTTTCATTTATAGGATACAAATCCTATATCACCCAACAGTTATTACTTTAACGTTTTTCATTTCTAGGATACAAATCCTATATCATCAAACAGTTTTTACTTTAACTTATTTCATTTATAGGATTTTCTTAACACCTAAAAAATGGGTATGTCGTTTGGTCTAATCACATGACTAAATTTCACTACTTAATCAGGTCACTTGACCGGTCAAAGTAGTCCGAGATAGGAGCGGTAACCTGATGGACTTCGTAACAATGTAAGGAAGAAATTTCAAGAAGCCAACCCGGTCATGCCTCGTCGACATACATTCATTCTTCCTCCTTCCAATTTTCCTTTCTTCGTCTTCACACACACACTGTCAAAGAAAATAACAACAAGATACCTCAACTGACTCCGATAAGTACAATCTCCTTTATTGCTTGACTTTCCTTTTCACTCTTGCCAGCCCAAAAAGGGAAAAAGAACACAGACTTTATTCGTAACATTTTCAGTCTTTCTACATATACACATTCTGCTACTGTCAACTGTGAGCTCTGAATTTCTGTGGAACATTTTTTTAAACAAATGTCTTATTCTGTTCAGTAAATACAATTTCACTTAATTTACACTTTTATTTTTCCAACCATTCATTCAACCTTCTGATATTTTAAATTGTGGGGACTTCGGGTTATTTGGCACAAGGTCAATCTGATGAGCATCACCGAGGCTCCTACAGTTTTAATAATTTACCAACCACACATTCAATGACAAGTGATCATTGGCTATTCCCATGTACAATACTAAACAACCATTGGTTAAAAAGCACGCTCGCTGCCAAACAATTAGATCGTGTGCACATGAAAAATGATTTTTCCCGCGCAGCAAATCTGAGCCAACAGTCAACTATATAACCGATTTTCCCACATTCATCTCTTAAGTGAGACCCCAACTACAGGCAGCAGTTGTGGGGAAATGCGTCATCCTCTCTCTCTCTCTCGTAAGACCCCCAACTGCGTGGAGACGCACGAAAATCTTCTCACTCAATCTCACTCATAACAAACTCAAGCATGCACAAGCATGCTGATAGTTTTCACACTTTCTCTAGAAACTCTTTCGACGACAAAACTTGCCAACAGTGCTTAGCAAGAACAATTTCATGAACATTCATGGACATTTATTCAGTTTTAATTGAACTTTCAATTGTTATATATCGCCGTACGACGACAAAACAACAAACACGCATATATAAAAATATAAGGTTATATTTTTATTAATGACGACGAACCGTGTGGAATAGAGAACGGAAGGGTGAGAGCGCACATAGAATGGGTTGACGGGAGTGTAGTCTTGCCTGTGGTGTTTCTCTGCTTCCACTGGCCGTTCTCTGCTGGCGAATCCGTGTGTCGAGGTCTTTATATAGTCTTCTAGAACCGGGACTTTCCTTCCGGTTTTGCCTCGCCCACGCAACGACCACGTAATTCTAAGAGACACCTGATCTGTTTGCCTCCGTAGCCATTTCCGCCGCTGTCGGAAATAAGGTCAAATCGACATCCGCTCCGGCCTCGACAGGATGTATTTCACAAACACCTGTCTTGTCGTTTCGCCGCCCCCTTCACCGACGGGAAACACCATCGCTTGCATCACTTCCTCGGGTGGGGCCAGATTGTTATATTACACAATTAACAGTCAAAGAAGGGCAACTCTTGACTAATCCACTGTTTTCATTTAAATGCATGCTTCTCTTTATCATAATTGTTTGATTGTACATGTTAATACATGTATTTATGTAACATTCATCGTTGGTTATTCTTTTGTATTAGTCTTATGTGATGTTTTCTAATCCAAAATTTAAATTAATGTGGTGAACTGCCCAACAATCCGCTACAAGGGGACCCCCCTCCCCCCCCAAAAAAAATGAATTTGCTATGATTCCCAATGCAAAAAGGAAATCACTCTACTGGCGGGAAGTGTAAAGTCTTCCTCTTTTTCATTAACCTCTCACCAAGACGGCCCGTGGATTTAGACCACAGATAAGTCTTACACAAATATCACATTCTCATGTTTAATATTACCTTTTAATGATAGACTTATTACTTACAAAAAATCAGAAACATTTACTAATATTACAATAACTTTCATATGTCTACTGAACTAATACATACAAATCCTTCTGATGATAAATTCTTTTATCTATCTATCTATCTATCTATCTATCTATCTATCTATTAATTTACTAATCTATTAATTTTAATGATAAACTCATCACTTACACATAATTCATTCATTCACCACGCTAAACAAGAAAAAAGACAAAGAATTATTAGCAACTATAACGACCGTGAATATGTTCTCGCTGTTTTTCAACAGATTTTTCAGCAGATGGTATTGGCAGAACTGCGTGCGTGTAGTTTCATATGACAACGCATCTATAAGGAAGTGCTATAAGCAAACTTAAAATTCAGTGCATGTCATTTCGCCGAAATATAAACAACTTCGTGTCAAAGAAAGTGTATTTGCGGGGAATTTTACTGCACTACTCTATTCAAAAAGAAATCTGCAGTTGACCCACACATAATTCTTGTTGAGATTTACGGCGACCATATTCAGTCGGAAACAGCACGCAGAGATTGGTTTAGACACTTCAAGAAAACGATTTTGATGTTGAAATTGAAAAACGCTCTGGCGCACTGAAAATGAATTGGAGGCATTACTTCATGAAGACTAATGTCAGACGTAAGCTGAACTTGCAGAATCATTAAAAGTTCATTACACAATAGTTTTTAAACGTTTAAAAGCATTTGGCATGATTCAAAAGCGAGGACATTGAGTACCGTACCAGTTGAAGTCGAGAGACGTCGAACGGCGTCTTGTCACGTGTGAACAGCTGGTTCAACTGCATATGAGGAAAGTTTTTTTTGCATCGTATCGTGATTGGCGATGATAAATAGGATTTTCGACGATAATCCTAAGAGTAGAAATCCGGTCATGCATCAGTATCGGCGACAAAGCCGAATACTCATAGTTTGAAGCTCCTGCTCTGCATTTGGTGGGATCTGATTGGTGTAGTTTATTATGAGCGGCTTAAGTCGATCGAAACCATCACGAGAGATCGCTATCGACTACAATTGATGAATTCGAGCCGAGCATTGAAGAAAAACGGCTGTTATAGGAGCAGAGATACGACAAAGTGATTTTGCATCATGATAACGCTTGGCCACATGATGCAAAACAGGTGAAAATCTACTTGGAAACACTTAAATAGAAAGTTCTATCCCAGTTTCCGTATTCACCAGATATTGCCTTGTCTTATTATCATTTGTTCCGATCGATGACACAAGGCCTGGCTGAACAGCACTTTCATTCTTATAAAGATGCCACAAAATGGGTCGACACGTGGTTAGCCTCAAAATACGTCTTTTTTCGACGTAAAATTCAAATACTATCGGCTTACGGCCATATCATGTTGAATACACCGGTTCTCGCTCGATCAAAAGCTCGATCGAAGTTAAGCAACGTTGAGCCTGGTCAGTATTTAGATGGGTGACCGCTTGGGAATACTAAGTGCTGTAAGCATTTAGTGACGGATGTGCGTTGTCGTGCAGTGGATAACGGCTCGAAAAGAGAAATCGGTGAGCCGAGTTCGAATTCCAGTTGAATATCCTGAATTCACTTAAGCACTGGTACCCTTGAGAAAGGTATTAATCCGTCCCTTCCCTCCAGTTATGGGTTAAATAACAAGGGTTGAACTTGGGGACCCTGCCCTTAAAAACAGATTTCAATGAAGCTTGATACTCGAAAAGAAAAAAGTATTACTAGACACAAAACTTATATAAAAAAAAATGAACAACAATAAATTGTTGAAAGAAAAAAGTATTACCAGCAATAAATAAGTAAAGTTTAGTTGGCAATAAATAACCCGCCGAGGTTGATATGCCATAAAAACAAAACAACCAACCAATATCAAATGCTGCCAGAAAGATGGGGAAAAGGCGAGCGATGGACAATACTTTCAGTGACATGTTTTTTCTAATTTTTGCAAATGGAGCATTACTTTTCATGAAAAATCAGCGAGAATTTATTTAAGGTCCTAACACATTACAAGAAATTTCATATATTTACCGAATTAGTACAACCAAATCGTTATGATAACTAAATCCATCTATATATATATAAATATATAGATGGATATATTATATATATATATATATATATATATATATATATATATATATATATTATTAACCAGAAGATAAACAAGACCTATCATAACATATATTATTCTCTCTTCTTACAGTTGATAGTAATTTCTTCTAATTAGAGGCTAATGTCAAATACATCAATCCTCTCGGAGTGATTTTTAATTAAACTAAAGATGGTGACTTTACTGGAAAGTCGCTATGCCTACCAGTCTTCGCAGCTGCTATAACCGTATAACGTGCACGTTATTTCGTAATGACCTCATGCTGTTATCAATTGTATGTCCTGAGAAAGTTGGATTAGGGTTGTGAGATCATCCCACCTTTATCTAAAAAAATGGACTCCGCTTAATATCGTTAGGGGAGGGGGCTTTTCATCTAGCAAAACGACTGCTTAATTTCACTAAACGACTTAGCGCACCATAACTCATATTCTAAATGGGTTTCTTTCCTTTGGCTGTCAGCAGTTAAAACGAAAAGATTCACGTCTTTTCTTTCTTTTTCCCCGGGATGTAGTAGGCTAAAGACGGAACTTGTCTCCACCAGGGAGGTGAAGGTCTGTTATCTAGCAAGCAGACTACATAATTTCACCAAACCACGTAGCTCTCACCTCCACACATTTTCTAAATGGTTTTCTTCCCTTTCTTGAGCTGCCTGTTTATGTGCCTACAAGTATATTTTATCTCTTCTAGATGGTGCGGTTGCCAGCAGTACAAATGGAAAGGACTTGCTCTCTTTTTCTCCTTTCCCTCGTGGGTCTTTCATCTAGCAAGCCGACTACTTAATTTCACCAAACTACGTAGCGCGCACCCCCACAATTTTCTAAACCGTTTTATTTCCTTTCTTGTGTTGCCTATTCATCTACCTACAAGTATATTTCCTCCCCCCCCCCTTCAAGAAGCTTGTCGATACATCAAATTCTGAAATAAGTAGCAAATCGAATTTGTCGTCCGCCAAGTTGGTAAAACTGCCAAAATAGCTTGTAGCAGAATTTTGAGTGGGAGATAAAATTTAATCTATCAGTGGCACGTCTTAAGAACTTGTCATCTACACAACGATTCGGAGACAAACTCATCGACTGTAATCAAGTTGCACGTTTTATAGAAACTAATTTGCATAGTGCAACGGGAGATTTGTTCAGAATTTACATATCCTTCGAGACTCGCGCTGACGACGAGAGTTTATGCAGATCATGCGCGTCATTTTTATTTTTGAACTGGCCAACACGTGGACCGTTGTTTACTCGGGTATTGTATTTCTTGTTGTATTCTAATAGTGGCTAACTTTTACACTTTTCCCCTCTTCCTTGGAAAACGGTGCACATGACGCGTGTTCGTTTTTGAGGACGTTCAATAATGCGTTCGTTCATTCATATAAATATCAGCAAAAGAATCCTTCACGTATTGAATTCATTTCTTTTGAAAATTTAATCCTTGCTATTACAATTGGCGACCGCATTCAATCCAGGATATTCTAATTATAGACTTCTATAGATTCATTCGTAATTCGTAATATTGTGCTAATCTATGTTATCTCAAAGGATATACTTTTGGGGTTTGATTCGTAATTTTTAATGAAATAATCTTTGGAGGAGTGTAGTATGTGTTTCGACGTATGCGAAAAAGGATGTGTCCACGAACAATTTTAATCTAGAAAGCTTTGAAAGGTTTTTTGCCACATTTTTAAAACCAAAAGGCATCCTTAACATTTAACGCACTACTTTCCCTCCGACTGAATTGTTTTTCAAGCCTCGTCTTTTGCTCTTCTTAATTTCAGTCATGATCATTTTCTGTTGCAGTAGCAGGATATGACAACACAACTGAAAAATTAAAATGCACAATTATTGATTCATTGAGTCACGTACAATGGCAGGAGAAAATTATTTGCTTTACAAGTAATGTTATATATCCGTAATAACAAACACGTATATATATAAATATATCAGTGATATTTTTATTAATGAACGATGGACCGTGTGGCCTAGTGAACAGAGAGTTGAGGGAGCGCGCCTCTAAGGGTTGACAGGGTGACGGGGGGTGTCGTCGTATCTGTTCTCCTCTACGTCTATCTGCCTAGACTGCCTGTCGAGACTGACTGCCCAGACTCGTCTGTCGAGACTGACTGACTGTGACTGACTCTTCTGTCGAGACTGACTGACTGGCGAATCCGTGTTTTCGCAGTCTTTATATATCTTCCAAAACCGGGACTTGTTTCTTCCGGCATTGCCTTGATCACGCGACGCCCACGCGACGCCTACGTAAATTCTCAGAGAGACCTGTTCTGTCTGCCTCTTGTGGCCATTTCCGCTACTGCCGGAAATAAGGTCAAACAACCATCCGTTCCTTTCAACGGCCGGAAAACGCCCCCGCTTCCTCACTTCCTCGGGTGGGGCCAGATTATTATATTACAGTAAAAAGAGGAACCCAAGATACTAAGTACAAGTCGGGGATACCGGTATCAAGCAGATACAGAAATTTAAATAGCTGGGACGGAAAGTGCAACACTGAGATCCGATGGCGTATTGGCCAAGGATGCATTCCAAAGACTGAGAAGAGTATTAAGAGACGGAAAGATTTCATTGGAAACAAAGAAAAGGATACTGGATTATGTGATATCTGTCTCTCTGAATGCTAGACAATCTCCCCAAGGATAAAGCAGAGACTTGAAGCAGTAGAAATATGGTTCTACAGAAGGATACTCAGGATACCATGAACCGAACATGTGAATAGGCAGCTCAAGGAAGAGAAGAAAAACATTTAGTAAATGTATGGAGATGTGAGCTACGTGGTTTTGGATATTTAGAACTACAAGGAGACAGCTGGAGTATCTGGGACACGTAATTTGGAAAGAGGGCTTGGAGAATTTAATACTCACAGGATAGATAGAGGGAAAGAGAGACAGAGGAAAGCAGTGCGTGACGTACTTGATGAGCTTGAGCAAGAGTATAGCGAAACAGGGTTTGGGAGAGATACCAAGAGGAGAAATGGGATAGGGGCAAGTGGAAGTCCATGATAGCCTACACTCTGAAGGGACACGGCGCAAGAAGAAGAAGAAGAAGAAGAAAGAAGCATAATTGCCTCCAGAGTGTTATAGGTTAAAAATTGACGAAGCCGATAGGCCTTGTTAACGGTGGTTTGTACACATTTTCTTCAGTCACTGGGTATTTGATGGTATGCTTTCACTACATCGTCTTTCCAGTAAATTTTAGTGCCTTTTAAACCTGCTGTAAAGTCGCTCAAGTAGGGCAAAGGATACAGATAGGATTTGATTTTGAGCTTTCTTCAATGGCATATCAACTTCTGTGGGTTATTTAATGCCAAAAATGTTGGGTTTTAAAATATTTTTCAATGTTCGGTTATAGTGAGAAGGTTGATTTAGACAGATTTTGATGAAAAATGTTTTTTATTTTTTATTTTAGAAAACTGAAGATGTCTTCTAGTTTCGTATTCAAAAATGTATTACTGGTAATAATTTTTTTCTTCAAAAATGTATTATGGCAATGATTTTCTTATCTTTCAAAAATGTGTTATCGTTATATTTTTTCCCTTAAAAAACGTATGTCTTTTCTCTAAAAGTCTATTTTTGTGTATATATTTTTATAAAAGTCTATTTTTATACTTTCATATTGTTCTGACCCCAGTTTCGGGGTTAACTATTTGCCCCTAGTTGGTACCCTAACAGGTGCTACCACTCTGGGTTAGATTGAACCTGGGAACAATAGCAACTAAGAGGTGGTTCCATGCTCCTCACAACCTCCCCATGAGAGGCCTTGCTGTCGGATGAAGTTTATTGTGATACCCAGGACCATACATATAAGAGGAGGTTATCAAATATAGATATCTGAAATAACCACAAATCATTCGTGATTGTGGCGTATAGATATCAGTATTTCCTCGAACTAGGTGTTGTAAATAAAGATAACACATATAAAGACAGATTTCAGATCTAGCCACGTGCTCTTATAGTAGGTAGGTATGTGGGTTACTCCACCTGACTTTGCTAAAAACGCCTATTAAAAGACGCTCTTTAGATCTATAGAAAGTCAAACATTTTCTTTCGTCTACTTTTTAACTCTTGCTTCCAGATGTACTCGAACGTAGATAAAGAAAGCTGCTTACGGTCAAATGGCAAGAAGTCATTGGGTGCTCGAGTAGCCTTGAGTCAACCGATTCGACACATCAGGTCCTACTGACACCCTAAATCCTCTTCCGCCTTGATGTAGTAATACAGATAATTTTATTTTGACGAACCCTGTACATTGATTAGAAAAACTTTTGTGTAGATCAAAGGTTCGGACCTTAATCTATAAGTTACTCGATTTTGCTTGAATTCGCATAAGGCGTCTCGAAGGAGAAGAGTTCGTCAATTGTAAGAGTTTCAGTGATTTATGACGGACCCTGTACATTGATTCGAAAATCTTTTGCATGCATCAAAGGTTCATGTCATGATCGACAAGTGACCGAATTTTGGTTGAAATCGGACCAAGGGTTTTGGATGAGTAGGGTTCATTTGAATGGACACACACACACACACACACACACACACACACACACACACACACACTCACACACACACATATACATTTTTGTATATATAGAAGATGAGCTTGCAAAGGACCTCTAATCCGTGATGGACCGGGGTAAGAAATGGCTCGTAAATCTTAATGCTTCCAAAACGAAGTTGCTATTAGCCATCACAGACAATCGCTCCTACCCCACATAGGCGTGGATCATGCTAGTCTCCCTGAAAGCAAAACACTGCTCCTTCTCAGGTTAACTCTCACAACAGACCTCAAGTGGAATGACTCTAGCTAAATCCGCTGCTAATAAGGTCGGTTCTCTGTGTAGGGCCACGTAGTTTTTCCCGTCTGAAACAATCCTGCACATATATAAATCTACCATCCGCCCGTGCATTGAATACTGCTGCCATATCTGGTCGGGCGACTCTGCTATCCACTTAGGGGTTCGTCACAAAATCCAACGGAGAATCTTTAATGTGTTCGATTCCGACTTGGCAGCTCAGATACAGTCACTTTCTCACCGGCGCAATCTGGCATCCCTGTGTCTCTTCTACAAATACTTTCACGGCTTCTGCTCCGATGAACTTATTTCCCTGGTGCCTCGATGTATGAATTTAATCGAGCCACAAGATTACCAACTAGGTCCCGCCCTTTTACTGTGAAACCAATAAAATTTAAATGCATATTCTACTCCATCAGCTTCTTTTTTCGCACTTTCCGCCTGTGAAATTCCCTTCTGTTTACTTTCTTCACCGACAGCTACAATTTCCAAGAATTTAAAATGTAAAGTCAACAGTAATCTCCAAACTCACTGACTTGCATCCTCTCTCTCATGCTCCTTTCTCTGTCCACTCCACTCTCATCAGTATTCTCATTCTCCTCTTACCCACTTCCTGACACCCCCTATAACCTGTCACTTTTTCTCATAACTTTCCTCCTTTGTAACGCTCTGCGCACCAGTGGCAGTAAACTGCCTTGCTTGGGTCGATATGATTATTAAAAATATTATCTTGTCTCCTTTTCTTTCTGCTTCAACTGCAGTATATTACTGTTTACGATTATTCTTTTGCAGTCATACATATTATGACATATTATGCAGTCATACAGTGTCGAGTCAGACTTCACCCAACAATGTATCCGAAATGACTAAGCGCTTATTGTTTTTAGTAGCCTTTTGAGTGGGGAGAAATCGTTGTTTTTACGGGGAAAATTATACGTGTGGAACTGCATAGAAGATAATAAGAGAACAAACATGAGATAGACACTTTTATTCTATCTGGAACATTTAGTAAAGAGAATGGGTATATGTACCCTTGCAGCCAGAACAGACACCAGGTTCATCTCCAGGGTCCAGATTCTTCGCTTGACCAGATCGTTACACACGAAATAAACCATGAGACGATTGTAGCAGTAAGAAGTATATTTATTCGGTTGTAACCTTCTGCTGTAGACGTACGAGGCAGAGGCGAGGCATGCTGAGGGTATTTAAAGGGGCAAGCCGTCTAACGAGAGTCTTTCTTTTCGCGTGGGAGTCAGCCGGTCTTTTTTTCCGTCTCTGTACCTCCCGGCGACTCACTAGCTTTTTGCTGATTGGAAGCACTGCCTTCGCCCTGTCAGTTCTATCTAAAAAAGTAATTCATCAAGTTCGCTCCACTTAGATAACCCTCTTTGTCAGGACCAGTTGACATGGTTTTGTGGGATATATTTCGATCAGCTGATAATGTCAAGAAGCGATTTTTTGTCGAGGCAAATTCCGTAACCTCTTTACAAAATATCGGCTGACACTGATATTGATACAAATTATGATACTCTCTTAAAAAAATAAAGATTTAATGAATGCTGTTAAACTTACTCTGTTGTTGAGTGCTTATCTTATCCAAGCTATTCGTTGTATTCTAGGTGTGGGGAAACTTACTTTCTGTTTCCTTCGCGATATTGTCCAAAAAGAATTAATCTTTTGAAATTCACGCTACGCATAGACCTATTTTTTTTACATTAAGCCTAAGATGCTGAAAACGGTGGATACTGCTAATAGGGTTTTTAACGCATACACATCTGGCTAAATTAATGTGGCTGCTACACATTCTTTATTGGTTCATCACATCAAGTTTTGAAATTTATCTTTAGTTGCTTTATTATTTCTTTGGTTCCAGTCATCAAAGTTTTTTTTTCTCGTTAAAATCCATTTTGTAAATTTATAAATCTACCGTGCACTGAATATTGTTGCCATATCTGGTTGGGTGCTTCTGGTATTGATTTTGAGGTTCTCAACAAAATCAAAAAAAGGATCTGCAATATAATTGATCCTGACTTAGCGACCCGCCTTCAGTCACTTTTTAACCGACGTGATGTTGCTTCCCTCTGTCTTTTCTATAATTATTTTCATGGTAATTGCTCTGACGAGCTTTTTCCCCTGGTTCCCCGACCACATGTATTTACGATTGGCGTCAAGGTCCCACCCTCGAACCATCGAAATAGTTATATGTAACTGATTTTTCTACTCCGACAGTTTCTTTTCCTGCACTTCTCGTTTGTGTAACTCTCTTCAGTTTGCTTGCTTCCCGGATTGCTACAATTTTCAAAAGTTTAAATGTAACATCAAATGCCATCTTCAATCTCCTTGATTTCCATATATCTATTATTCTTATTGCGACATCCCCCGTACCTTGTTTTTGTCTCTAACTGTAAACCTTTACGCACCAGTGATGGTTCCGCCTTGCTTGGGGTAAAACGATTCGAATAAAATAATCGTTAGGCGATGTAGCAGTAGTAAACATAACAAGACTTAGATTTAAAATTCAAATACTAAGTATTGACTCATTGATTTTGTTAGAAATAAAAAAAGACTCGATTTACAAACTTTACTAAGCACACAATCAAAAGCGAGTCCAAAACAAAACTCGTTAAATTTCACACCTTGATGCGAAATGTTTTTTCGGCCAATAGAAAACTAGGAAAAAAGCAAAATTCAAATAATCTTCAGTTATCAGAAACAAATTCTTTTACGGGTCTTTTCGCGAGCTGACGCGAAGTTTGTTCGTCGTCCAATGAAAAGGCCAGAATCACATCCGGGAGTGAACTCTCAAATGACCTTAAAAAAAAAAATCTCCACAAAAGAATAACAGACGGGCAAGTTCGCCTGTCACCAGAGAGAAGACGAGCCCATTAACACGTCCTTTGACAAACGTCAAGCGATCGTTATTATTATCTCTATCTTTCTCCCTCACCTCTTTATTCTCTCGGTTCACCAGTCTGCCTTTTCTTAAACTTGATAAACGAACAGAACCCTTTAATACTGAGTGAATATTTCAAAGACATTCCTACCCAAAGGCAACGCTCATACACACATACACACATACGTTCCTCTCTACGTACACATAAACTCATTCTTGCAAAGACTACTACGAATATTTTAACGACCTTGTACCATCAAAATACATAAATTTTATTTGTAAAAGCCTTAATTATATGTATATAAATTTGTTGTTTTAATTTACAATTTGATTTTCTTGTTTTATACCCCTCTTATGGTGGGCTATCTAACTAACAAGGCTAAATCAAACTAATTTGTTTCAACACACATGCACTTCACTATTACTGATAACCTACTATATAGCTACTGGCTTAATATTTTTGTATATACTTTGTTTTGAGGGAATGCAACTCTGATAAATGTTGAGTCGTAACTGGCGCGTATTCATTAATTTAAATCACGTCACGCCACCAATTAGCTTCCCGGTGGCCATGTTAACCGAGAGATTAAAATGAGACATAAAATCTGCGCCAATATTAGGCGTTTGTACGTTGGCTACGGTGAATGACCATGGGAATCAACGCCTAAACTAATGTCTAAAAAGTGATGGATTTATCTCCAATTGTCCATGTGATAGTTCCATTAGCTGCTTGTAGTTTGAATTACACAGGTTGCGTTCTTTGGCCTTTGAAAGGCAGTGTTACCCTTTAGCTGTGCTCCCGTGTCGACAGAGAATTTAAATCATGAAAACTTGTCTAAGAAGAAGGATAAGCGACAGCGACTCACGGATTTAGTTCCACTCAATGGCGTCCCTTTCACTGGTTGGAAGATTCGTTTCCTGAATTATTTTTCTTCTGGTCGGTGAAAAGCTTCGGACTTGTTCGTTTAGTTTGTGAAATACGGACAAGTTAGTGATCTCTTTCTTTCTCTCTCACCCCCTTCTTCTTCATCGTTCACCCGTCTGTCTCTTTTTATACTTGATAACCGAACAGAACCTTTTAAGACTGAGCGATACTTCAAAGACATTCCTACCCAACGAAAACACTTATACATAAGTTAATACAAGTTAATACTACAAACCCTTAACTCCTTACACTATTACTACTGTTCATTAATGTACGTTCAAGTTCTACTAATGCATGTTATTCTTTTCTATTAATAAATTTTTATTTAAACAGACAAAAGATATACTTTATTTCTTCCACAAATCCACACCATCTGATAACCTTCTGATGATTCTGATAAAACCTCTAAGTTGTAGGAAGTTTGATCATGTTTGACACAAGAGCAATTTAATAAGCATCGAGACGTGTTAATTACGCTCGTCATCTTCTCTCTGGCCACAGGCGAAATTGGTCCGTCTTTTATTTCGTTTGTGGGGCTCGAAAAGGTCATTTAGGAATTCACTTCCGGATGTGATTTTGGCCTTTCCATTGGACGACAAACAAACTTTGCATCGGCTCGCAAAAAGGTTTGTAAAGGAATTTGTTTCTGATAATTAACGATTATTTGAATATTATTTTTAGACGCTTCTTAGTTTTCAATTGGCTGAAAACATTTTGCATCAAGGTGTGAAATTTAACGAGTTTTGTTTCCGCTTCACTTTTGCGTGTTTGCTAAGCAAAGTTTGTAAATTGGAGTAAATTGGTTTATTTCTAACAAAATCAATGAGTCAGTGCTTAGCATTTGAATTTTAAATCTAGATCTTGCTTTGTTCACTACAAAGTGTTAAGTGATATATATATATTTCTTAAGTAATTAAACCTTGACAAAAGACAGTCACACATGGAAGTAACAGAGATAGATGACAAGCTAAAAAGTAATGGGAAAAACTTCAAGTTGACCCGGACATTCGTCCTCTTTCTCCTTCTTCCTCATGTGTTGATTCCTTTTACTTTTTCTTCTCCTTTCAAAGACACTCCTATGAACTAACGCTCATACATATATACGGACGTACGCATAAACTCTTTTCAACAAATAACTACTACGAACATTTTTACGAACTCTTGATACCCTTAACTTTCTCATTGAACTTTTAACTACTACGGATTCTTGTTATTCATTTATTTTAATACATTTCTATTTTAACATGAAAAATGTATATTTTAATTTTCCACTATTCCACACAAATTCCACAATCTTCAACATTCTGCTGCCAACCAACCTTCTGATAATAAGTCTGGATAAAACCTGTAAGCTGTAGGGAGTTCGGTTATGAATGACACAAGTCTGAATCAAAGAAACATTAACCATCTCCCTCCGGCTACAAATACAGGTTCATTTTTCTTTAGTGGAACCTCTTGATCTCTAGGCCAGTTGACATTAATTTCATTATATAAAATAACAAGGGTGTCAACCTAAACACGTGTACCCACTAAAATAACATTTTATAGTTACCTGCAAAAAACAAAACGAGACCTCAAATTTAAAATTCATTTTAAAAAATGAAAGATTTTTATCGGAGCCTTTAATTTATATTTTTTATTCCAAGCTAATAGTTTAAAATTAATATTCCAAATAAAAAACATACGTTGCCGTATTTCAAAACGAATTTAAATTGATTGGAATCTTTTTTAATTATCAGTAAAATCAATAAATTGACAAATTGATCAATGCAACATAATTCAATTTATTAAAATAATCTCTCAAAAACAACATATACTTTTCTAAAACTTTATTGACTGATTTAAAGGTTAAATTATTTGAATTGAAACAAATATTACTTATTTCTAGTTAAAAATATTCGTAGAAAAGCATTGTTAACACATATGTGAGTTTTTTATTAGGTGTTGACAGATCTATTGACAGCCTGAAGCTTGAAAAATTTAAGTGGTACATAACTGTAGAAATTACTTGACGGATACAACGGAAACACTTTTTAAATATAATCTTTTTACTACCTAGTAAACTTTAAAATTTACGAAAATATTTTAATAAATCTAATATCTTATTGAATTTTGAGTACTTGGCTTTATTTTCTTATTTACAAAGACGTTTCTTGAGAAAATGTTAGAAAAGTCCCAATAAATTTTATGTTTACTGAAGTCACCACTCTTATTTGCTGATAATGTCGTGTATGGACATCCATATTTACAAACATTGGCATGTTTACACACATACAAAAAAAAGAATGCAAAGTTCTTTTTAAAATACTGGGTCACTGAATTGTTATGAGTTTTTCGATTAAGGATTAGTAACTATAGTCTTTATCTAATAATAATATCACCTAACACTACAAATTAGTACAGAATTTTAACAGATTTAAAACTTTATAATTTAAAAAAAAGGTACAACAATTCTTATAAAAACTAATTATTTGTCAAACAATTCATTTTTTTCTCAAGAAAATAATGTAGGTATCTCCAGAGAGTTGCTAAAAATCATCGTACATGATGAAAACCTAATAATAATAATATCACCTAACACTACAAATTAGTACAGAATTTTAACAGATTTAAAACTTTATAATTTAAAAAAAGGTACAACAATTCTTATAAAAACTAATTATTTGTCAAACAATTCATTTTTTTCTCAAGAAAATAATGTAGGTATCTCCAGAGAGTTGCTAAAAATCATCGTACATGATGGAAACCTAATAAAAACAAAGTTTAGTTGTAAAGATAATTTCGCTTTTATTGAGAGGAAGATCAAAGGATTATTTTTAGAACCTTGGAAATTTAGGTAGGAATCTCGTTTATTTTAATCATCTTCTTTCTGTGGTTTTCTTTTTTTTTCGGTAAAAACCACATTGATTTGGAAATTCTTGCAAAATTCAGATAACAGGTGCCACCACTCGGGGTCATGGTTGGCCAGGGAACAACAAAAATTATGAGATGGTTCCATGTTCTTCACAACCTCCCAATCAGAGTCCTTGCTGCCAGATGTAGTTTACTTTCTTGCCCAGAACCTATAGCAAGGGGTGGATTCATAATGTCCGTGAGGGTATTCGTGTGAAAGTGAATAAAATGAACCCAGCAGAAATTGGAGCTCAGCTCTCTGATTAAAAATTCTAAGCGATTATCCTTTACACCACACAAACATCCAAGCTTACAGGACCTGGTATTACCAAGCGGTCACTTATTTAGGGAATGACCAGGCTCCAGTGTTTCAAATAATAGTGAATTCATACTTTGTCTTTAGTTGGAGTAAAGATCTGTAAACAAAATATTTTTGATATGACTTAATAATAATAATAATAATAATAATAATAATAATAATAATAATAATAATAATATTGCGGCAAAAAATATGAAAATGAAAGCCAAAGATAAAGCTCTTGAACAGATGAAACAGCGCTGGCAAGACAAACCTCTGCATGGCCAATATCCAGAACGTGCCAATAAATCCAATGTTGACAAAGTTAATACTCATCGATGATTACGTGCATCTGGATTAAAGTCTGAAACTGAAGGCTTTATTCTTGCAGCACAAGACCAAAGTCTTTTCACTAGAAACTTTCAGGCAAATATTATGCATAATAATATGGATCCAAAATGCAGGTTTTGTGATAAACACCAAGAAACAATAGACCACCTAATCTCAGGCTGTTCTGTGCTTGCTCCAAATGAATATAAAAATCGCCACGATAGAGTTGGGCAATATTTACATTGGGCAATGTGCAAACATTATGGAAAATCTGTAAACAAACACTGGTATGAACATCACCCAGCACCGGTTACAGAAATAGAAGATGTAACCATTCTATGGGATTACACCATCTACACAGACAGAAAAATTGAAGCAAACAGGCCAGACATTATTGTTAAAAACCAGAAGGAGAAAACTTGTCTATTAATTGATATGGCTTGTCCAGCGGATTGTAACATAGCAATCAAGGAATTTGAAAAACTGTCAAAATATAAAGACCTGGAAATTGAAATAGAAAAAATGTGAAAATTGAAAACAAGAGTTGTGCCAGTGATAGTAGGTGCACTTGGAATGATAAAAAATGGAATAACACAACACATTGAAAGAATCCCTGGAAACCCCAGCTTAAGAGATATACAAAAAATTGTCTTATTAAGTACAGCCCACACACTAAGGAAAACTTTATCTATGTAATGCTAGGGATGATAGGGAAGATAGGAAAACATGAAATTGAGTCATAACAACACGCCACGACCTGCCTTATGTCTCCCCGCAGACTTGGTTGGTAGTGAGACCAAAGCAGAAATCGAAATATGATGAAAAATGACATAATAATAATAATTTGAAAAAGCCATAGAAGTATAATGACCTGAAAATCGAAATAGAAAAAATGTGGAAATTGAAAACAAGAGTAGTACCAGTCATAGTCAGTGCACTTGGAATTATATTTAAAAGAAGAACAAAACAATACATTCAAAGAATCCCTGGAAACCCCAGCTTAAGAGACATAAAAAATTGTCTTGATAGGTACAGCCCACACACTAAGGAGAACTTTGTCCATGTAACGGTAGTGATGTTATGGGAGGTAGAAAAACAAATCATGAAATGTAGCCATAACAACATACCACTACCTGTCTTGGGTCTTCCGACAGACTTGGTAAGGAGTGTGACCATAGCAGAAATTGAAAGATGATGATGATGATGATGATGATGATGATGATGATGATGATGGTGATAATAATAATAATAATAATAATAATAATAATAATAATAATCAAAGTCTCATGACATCGAAAATGAAATACAAAAAATGTAGAAATGGCAAACAAGAATAGTACCAGTGATAGTATGTGTGCTTGGAATGGTAAAAAAAGGAACAATAACAAAAAAAGATAATACCTGGAAAGAATTCCTGGAAATCACAGCTAAAGAGATACTTGTCTTGATAAGTGCAGCCCACACACCTAGAAGAATTTTTTCCGTCTAATGCTAGTGATGTTATGGGAGATTGAAAAACAAATGAAATGTAATCATAACAACACACCACTACCTGCCATAGGTCTTTCCACAGAATTGGTAGGTAGTGTGGCCAGGGCGGCAATCAGAATATGATGAAAATAATAATAATAATATAATGTGGCACATGAAGGCATCAATAATTTCAGTTATGATGAGACCGCTCAGTTTGATTGGAAAAGATTTCAATAAACTCATTAAAAGGGCTTCCTGGTAGACCTTGCCTTAAAGAAATACAACATATTGTATTCACAAGTATAGCTCACACATTATGAAAAGCGTTATGCAAAATATGTGTGATCTTAGGTTTTTGTCTTTGTTTTTTAATGAAAATGATCAGCAGATATGTCATGAAGCTATTTCTGACCTTAAGTCACTGGTTGGGACCAAGAAGGAAAAGTGTATACAACAGAAATAATAATAATAATAATAATAATAATAATAATAATAATAATAATAAAACTTGCCTATTAATTGATGGCTTGTTGAGCCAATTATAACATAGCAGCCAAATAATTTGAAAAACTATCAAAATATAAAGATCTGGAAATTGGAATAGAAAAAATATGGAAATTAAAAACAAGAACTCTACCATTGATAGTAGGTGCACTTGGAATGATAAAAAATGGAACAAAACAACACATTGAAAGAATCCCTGGAAACCCCAGCTTAAGAGATATACAAAAAATTGTCTTATTAAGTACAGCCCACACACTAAGGAGAACTTTGTCTATGTAACGCTAGGGATGATAGGGGAGATAGAAAAAACATGAAATGGAGCAATAACAACGCCACAACCTGCCTTATGTCTTCCCGCAGACTTGGTTGGGAGTGCGACCATAGCAGAAATCGAAATATGATGAAAAATGACAACATAATAATAATAATGAAGACCTGGAAATTGAAATAGAAAAAATGTGGAAATTGAAAACAAGAATCGTGCCAGTGATACAAGGTGCACTTGGAATGATAAAAAATTGAACAAAACAACACATTGAAAGAATCCCTGGAAACCCCAGGTTAAGAGATATACAAAAATTGTCTTGTTAAGTACAGCTTACAGTTAAGTAAAAAACATGAAATATAGTCAACACACGACGACATGCCTTAGGTCTTTTCACAGACTTGCTAGTTAGTGTGATCATAGCAGAAATCAAATTATGATGAAAAATGACATAATAGTAATAAAATTATAGATTATCTTCAGTTGGAGAGATGAAATAGGCTTTGAAGTAAAATCTATAAAAAGGAAAATACTTTTGATATGTCTTAATATAAGATAGTAATAATGATAACAATAATAATAATAACATTCAAGAAAGGGAGAATTACAGAAACACATTCAATAGATTTTGTCCCAAAGATTAGTGATCTGGAACAAGAAGAGTTCTACATACAAATACCTTAATTTTCTTTCAGAGTGACTTTATTTTGTTTTGTGTCAAGTTTCTAAAAGAATAGGTTTACATTGAATTTAAAATGTAATTTTTTTATCTCCCTTCTTTAATGTAAAAATATTTATAGCGTTTTTGTTTATCCTCCCCTTCCATTACCCCCCCCCCCCCAAAAAAAAAACGCGTACTACCATCTCTAGTTCCGTGTCGGTATATTAAAGATTTTCTGGAGTTAGCCAAAGCAAGTCAAAAGATTTTTCTTTGCAAAATGTCGAAAATGCAAATAAATTTCATTCTTTTGACTACTGGTAACGAATGCTGATCTTAACTATTGCTGACAGGTTTTTATAGTTTAGACTAGTAAAAAAAAAAAAGGAAAAATCTTCGATTAATCCATATAGAATACAGCATACCCAAATGAAACAGAATGTAAAAAAGCATGCTACAGGCGTGTGCATCTGGTGTTAAGTATTGAGTAGAATTCACAAAAAAGAATATCAGCCATGGACATTTTGGCTGGCCTTATAGTGCAATGCAGTTTCAACACCCTTAAGTGGACTATGGCTGACATTAAGCGAATGGCCCTCAAAGTGAGAAAGCCTGTCACTTTTCACCATATGCATCATCCTGAGGCTGATGCTGATCATCTGCATGTGCTAAGATCCAAAGGGGGTAGATGATTAGTTCAACTAGAACTGTCTTACACAACGAAAACAATCGGTCTTCAAAGATACCTGGAAACCACACAAGACTGGATGATAATCTTTGTCAAAGAACATGAAAGAAATAAGAAACTTTATTCATTAATAAAGGAAGCCAACAAATTCAAAAGGAAATTTCAAATTGGTGAAGAAGTGTGAGTAAACCATAAAACACCTAGGTCAGCGGCAAAGAACTTAAAAAAGAAAGCAAAAGCAAATGCAATGTACCAAATGTAGAAATGATATTAAAATAAGCCTCTTCATGGTCAATACTCTGCCCATATCAAACAAGTTGATGTAGACAAGCCCCATACCTATGAGTGGTTATGTAGTGCAGGGTTAAAACTGAAACTGAAGGCTTTATTCTTGCTGCACAGGATCAATGCTTGCTAGCTAGAAATTACAAGCTTCTTCTTCTTCTTCTTCTTCTTCTTCTTCTTCTTCTTCTTTGTGCCTTGTCCTTTCATGACGTAGGCGATTATGACTTTCTACGTCTTCCTATCTCTGGTGGCTCTTAGCACGCTTTCTCCTGTTATACCATGCAACCCCCGTTCTGTCATCCACCTGCTCAGGACCTTCAAATATGTTATCCGCTGCTTTCCCTTGTCTCTTTTTCTCTCTATCTGGCCTGTTAGTATCAGGTTCTCCAAGCCTTCTTTCTTCATTGCATGTCCCAGGAACTTCAGCAGTCTCTTCCTGATACTCCATATTAATTTCCTTTAATACTGAAAAATTATGTTGACCAGAAATTCTTATTCTGTGATAAATATCCAGAAACAATTGACCATCTTGTATTAGGTTTCACAGTGTTAGCACCAACTTGGCATGATAGAGTGGGCCGATATCTGTACCGGAAAATATGCAATTTTTACAGGAAGGAAACTGCAAGAAACTATTATAACTTGTAACAATTTTATGGAATTTTACAATACACACAGACAGAACAATCAATACTAATCACCTAGACATTATGATCAAAGAACACAAAAACAGAATGTACTTTCTTTTTGACATGACAAGATTGTAATGTTTCTTTGAAGATCGGTAAAAAGAAAAAAGAAGAATAGAAGGGTCTTAGAGTGAAAATCTAAAAAATACAGTATATGAAGACATCAATAATTCCAGTTGTATTTAGAGCCCTCAGATTGATTGGAAAATGTTCTGATAGACACAGTGAAGGGATTTCTAGTTGACAAAAGAAATACAAAAGAATTGTACTCAAAAGTACGGCTCACACATTAATAAGAGATTTATCTATGTAAAATGTGTGTGATCCTATGCTTTGATTTTACAAAAAGGATCAATGAAAAATGTCATGAAGTCATTTCTGACCTTAGGTCTCTGATTGTGACCAAGAAGGAAATGTGTATATAACAAAAAAAAAACAAAAACAAACAAACAAAAAAACAAAGGAAATAATAATGGTTTTTAAAAATGATCAGTGGAAAATGTCATGAAGCCATTTCTGACCTTAGGTCTTGTTATGGTGCCCTATCTACATTGGAATGAACTCTTCCTCCTTCGTAAATACTAACCTGCAAGATTTTCGGGGAGACGGCCGTGTAATTTGACAGTTTGGACAGACCCTTCTTTCTGCAGAATAATAACACTCTTATGTTGTATATATGCCCTGTTATTCCAATACACTGATTCAACCTACCTTCCTCTTTTCGTTTCTTTCTTCCTGTCCCTAACAGGCCACAACAGATTTCTGATTGGGACCTAGAAGGAAATTTGTATACAACAGAAATCAAAGAAAATAATAATAATAATAATAATAATAATAATAATAATAATAATAATAATAATAATAGCAATCAAGGAATTTGAAAAACTGTCAAAATATAAAGACCTGGAAATTGAAATAGAAAAAATGTGGAAATTGAAAACAAGAGTTGTGCCAGTGATAGTAGGTGCACTTGGAATGATGAAAAATGGAACAAAACAACACATTGAAAGAATCCCTGAAAACCCCAGCTTAAGAGATATGCAAAAAATTGTCTTATTAAGTACAGCCCACACACTAAGGAAAACTTTATCTATGTAATGCTAGGGATGATAGGGAAGATAGAAAAACATGAAATGGAGCCATAACAACACACCACGACCTGCCTTAGGTCTCCCTGCAGACTTGGTTGGTAGTGAGACCAAAGCAGAAATAAAAATATGATGAAAAATGAAATAATAATAATAATAATAATAATAATAATAATGGAGTTATAGATTGTCTTTAATTGTAGAAATGAATTAAGATTTGGAGTAAAAGTCTATAAAAAGCCAAATACTTTTGACATGATGATAATAATGATAATATTTTCTCTTCAAATTACATGTACTATCCATTTTAATTGTTACTGCTGTTGAAAGTTCTCAAGTGATGCAGCTTCTTCTATTTAGTACAGTACTTTTTCTGTGATTCCGTAGCACTAGCCCACAAGATTCAAAGAAAGACGGTTTTTGCTAAAACCTACACACTTCATGCACTTGAAGCCATTCTTAATCAGAGAAGTGATATACAGCTGACAGTTTAGATATTTCTGATAGAATTTTGATGCAATGGCATCGATTTGAAAGTCTCAATCTGACAAAACTAATTAAGAACATGACTTTAGATTTTAGGTTAATATTTTTGTTTTGCAGCAACTTACGATGTTGAGCAAAACTAACCCAATCACAACCTATTTTATGTTCAATTTCTTTTTCTCTTGTACTAAATTTGTTATAATGGATCCACACACCAAGTTTTATCTGTATAAAATAAGTGTGATTTTAGGTTTTGTATTTAAAAAAAATGTTCAGTGGAAAATGTCACGAAGCCATTTCTGAGATTAAGTCTCTGGTTTGAACCAAAATGTAAATTTGTATACAATAGAAATCAAAGGAAATAGTAATAATAATAATAATATCAAAAACATATTAAAAGAATCCCTGGAAACTACAGAAATAATAATAATAATAATAATAATAATAATAATAATAATAATAATAATAAAACTTGCCTATTAATTGATGGCTTGTTGAGCCAATTATAACATAGCAGCCAAATAATTTGAAAAACTATCAAAATATAAAGATCTGGAAATTGGAATAGAAAAAATATGGAAATTAAAAACAAGAACTCTACCATTGATAGTAGGTGCACTGGGAATGATAAAAAATGGAACAAAACAACACATTGAAAGAATCCCTGGAAACCCCAGCTTAAGAGATATACAAAACATTGTCTTGTTAAGTACAGCCCACACACTAAGGAGAACTTTGTCTATGTAAAGCTACAAATGTTAAGGGAGATAGAAAAAAAAACATGAAATGTTGCCATAACAGCACACCACGACCTGCCTTAGGTTTTTCCGCAGACTTGGTAGGTAGTGCGACCATAGCAGAAATCGAGTTATGAAAAATGACATCATAATAATAATGGTATCATGAAGGGACATGGTACACAAAAGAAAAAAATGTTTTTAGGTGTACAGACTAAGCGAGTTTTGAAGTAAAAGTCTGCAAAAATACTTTTGTTGTACTCTAATGATACTCAATCTAACAAATAAGAAACAATAAAATGTCTCAAACTTTGATCATTTTTATATCTTTTCAAGCGCTAAGCAATATTTTACTCCAAGAAATTAAGGAAAGTTATGTACATTTATTTCAGTTCTCAACATAGATCATGTTTCATTAAAAATGTTCTCTATTTATGAATGTTACATAAAATTCTTTTTAAGAACAGGAATGTCTTTTTTTTGTCATAGTGTGGGTGTCAAATAAAGTATATTAGCAACAATAAATATTTGTGTCATTTTTCTGTCTCTCTAACTGAAGAGTTATAATTTAGGGCAGCCAAAGAAGAAATCTACATAAAAGTGTCCAAATTATGGGTAATGTTCCTCAACAATATTTACACAAAAGAAGAAATAATTAGATCAGCTGTCGTTTTTTCTCTTGGCTGAAGCAGACAATGTTATATTCACAGAATCTGAAAGAAATAAAGTAGTTTTGCTCATGTATAAATCACAATTGATAAAACAATAAATCATACAACAATTTATAAATTCAAAGACTTTTTTTATAACTGACAATGTGGGATTATAACATTACTAAATATCTTGCTTTGAATAATCCACTTTAATGAAGACAGGTAGACTCTTTTTTTTTTATAGATGAGTAACATTTCTTAATTTATCCCAAGAAGAGTTCAGAACCTATCATCATCTTCTAAAACGATTTTTTGGTTGAACAGGAGAAGAGAGAACATCAAATTTCTTATGCAGAATATTTTGAATGAACTATTATTTTGTTTAAAGAATATGCTTTAGTAACTTTCTTCTTTTAATAAATATTTTTAAATACGCCCTTCGAAAGAACTAATCTTTCAAGTGTCTTTTTTCTTTTTCTTTTTCTCTCTTTTTTATCTCCTCCAAAAAAGTACTTACTCCATATATTCTTTCTGCTAAGTTTCATTCTTTTTTGTTAATATATATATGGTCGAATCTCAGTTGAATTCGTTACACTTACTCGCAAATACCCTTGAGGAAAAGGTATTAATCCATCTATTCCTTCCATTTATGGGTTAAATAATAGATCAGATTGGGTCTACCACAAAAATCATTGGCAACCTACTGCGGGATAATCTTCTGCCCAGTCAGTCATGTCTCTTTCGAGACATGATCGCCCAAACGTGGCACTTAACTGACTGAGATATCTATATGGAGGAATGGTAGACTTTGAAGAAACAGTAGCTACTCACGCATCTATGCATCGTTCATTCCTTAATGAATTTGAACACTCTCGGCTACAGGCGTGTGTTTACATTGTATATAACACGCTAAAGTCCGCCTTCCTCTACCGAGCTCCCATAGCGTAGAATCACCGAATGATGTCAATTCGGTCGAGTTTCAATCCTGGCTAGCAAATTCCTAAACGATATAAAATACAAGACAAGATGACACTCTTCAGAGAGTTAAGATAACGAGCAATTATCACGTACCCTTGACAAATGTCAAGCGATCATATTATTATTGACTCTCTCTTTCTCTCTCACTCCCTTCTTCTTCATCGTTTACCTCTCACCTCCTGCCTTTCACCATTCACACTGAACGATAACTTCAAAGACATTCCTACCACACGTGCACATAAACTCTTTCCAACAAGTTACTACTATGGACATTTCTACAACTCTTGATACCTTTAACTCATTACTTGTTTCTCATTGAATATTAACTTCTACAATTTATGTTATTCTTTTCTTTTAATAAATTTCTAATTTAACATGCAAAATCTATCCTTCTATTCTTCCACACTAATACACCTCCTGCAACCTTCTGATGATAACGAATAATAGTAATTTGTAGGGAGTTCGGTTATGTATGACACAAGGCCAAATCAATAACATTAACCATCTCCCTATAGTTTCAAATATAGCATGTGTCAAGTGCTATAAAAAGAAGTGGTTTAAAATTATACATAAGGCTGGTTGCAATAATCATTTAAAGATTTTGGAATCAGTCTTTGTATCATTATGGACGCTGTTTGTGCTAACAGTCGCCTGATGACACCTGTTGCCCATACCAATCCTTACCGAGAGAGGAGTTGCTTCCTTTGAAATTAACCCCTTCACGCCGTTGGGTTTCATGTATTTATTGTGGAAAGCCATGATTGAGCGGGGCGGTAGGTGGGGGATATTAAAATCAAGCAGATACAAAAATTTAAATATTTGGGAAGTGTTCTAACTGAAGATGGAAAGTGCGACACAGAGATCCAAAGGCGAATTGGCATGGCGAAGGACGCGTTTCAGAAGCTGAGTAAAGTATTGAGACACAGGAAACTTTCACTAGAAACAAAGAAAAGAGTACTGGGTTGCTATGTGATGGCAGTTTTTCAATATGGCAGTGAATGTTGGACAATATCAACAAAGATGAAAGGAAAACTTGAAGCAGCTGAAATGTGGTTATACAGAATGTTACTGCGGATATCGTGGACCGAGCATGTGAGCAATGTCGAGGTGTTCGAAAGAATGGATACGGAAAGAAAATTAATATTGAGCATCAGAAAGAGACAAGTGAAGTTCCTGGGACCAGCAATGAGGAAGTAGGGCTTGGAGACAGAGGAAAGCAGCGGATAACATATTTGAAGAACCTGAGCAGTTGGATGACAGAACGATGGCTGCAAGACGTTATAGAAGAAAGCGTGCTAAGAGCCACCAGAGATAGGGAGACGTGGAAGGCCATGATCGCCTACGTCCTGAAAGGACAAGGCACATAGAAGAAGAAGATCATTATGGAAACCTTCTCTCTGCTGACAGAAGAATTTTGTAAAGTCTTTAAATTTATTGGTAGATATTTTATTTTAATTGTCCCTCACTAATTATATATATATATATATATATATATATATATATATATATATATATAAGAAAAACTTATGTATATAAGAAAAACTCAATGCATCACTGAGACTAGTTTTTCCTTGACATATATCATATAGTTCTGGATAGTACACATTGAGCTTTCTAAATAGATCTATCTCTTTAATATTTTATATTACAAAGATCTATTTGGATTATCCACTCTATGGATTTGATATTATTATATATATATATAGTTACTGAAAATCTTGAAGATTAATGAAATGGTTTTAACAACCAACATGTTATCAATCAATCTAGAAAATATGGTGACCAAAGACTGACATAACCTAATTTAACATTTTGTAAGAGGAACAACCCTTGAAACATCTGAACTTTTAATGAGAAGTCTCTTATAAATTTCCATAGTAAAAGAAAATGTCCAATTTAACATAAATAAAAAAAATTTAGAAATTATTTTTAAAATCTTAATTCTAAGTGATTTGTATTAAGATTTTAAATTTTCGATTTGTAAATAAAGTATTTTTTAATGAATTAATACCTGAAGACTCTGAGTAACTGGAAGATATTTAAAAGATGTTTGAAACTTTAATTAGTAAAGAAAAAATGAAAACAATTCTTATAAAAATTAATTATTCCTCGATTTTTTCTCTGCTTCAGAATATGATATCCTTAAATTATATTATTTATAAAATCAATTAAATTTTTATCTACATTAAAAATAGCATAGTTTTAATGCATTTTTAATTTTATTATTCGGAGTAGATTTTCAGAAAAATGGTTTTTAAATTAAAAAAATGACATGATTTACATTCCCCAATAAGTCCTGCATTTAACTAATAAAAAATTGGTATAATGTATTTTTGGTTTTATGGTATATATAATGCATTTAGCGTTTTATGGTATAGATAATTTATTCATGGTTTTTGCAATTAATTGGAGTGGGGTTAACATATGTACAAAATATTTTACAAAGATTTTCTAAAAATAATAATTTCATTAATTTGTGAATAAGTCCTAAAAGTTTTATTAAAATTAGACAATTAGTTGATTTTTGCAAGAATTTTCAAATTAATGTCTTTCAACATCAAAAAACAACTTGCGTAATATTAAGTTTTCCTTAATCACATTACGTAAACATGGCGTGAATCGCTGGCGGGAAAGAAAAAAAAGAAATTTTAACTGAAATTTCAAACATGTTAGAAAGGATGAAAAATTAAAAAAAAATAATGACAACAAAATTTGATCTTCTTAATAAAAGCATAAAAACATTTTGATGAAAAACTTTGTCTTTATTAAGTTTGACCCCTTTTAATATAATACTATACTGTTTTTTCGGCAATTGTGTGGAGGTACCTACTTCAAAAGAGAAAAAGTGAAGAATCTAACATGTTATCATAAACGTAATAATTATACATTATTATTTGTTAGATAACCATAATGAATAGACAAAAATATTAATAGTATAAAAACATAAACAAACGCTACCGGGATGTGGTAGAAGGTACCTTCTACACCAACACTCGCCATGAACCTGCACAATCAGGCAGGAGCGTATTCAATATCATTGTGAACCAAAGGAATTTAGACCTTGTAGCACGTGTTCTAACAGAAGATGGAAAGTGCGACACAGTGATCTGAAGGCGAATTGGCATAGTAAAGGACGCGTTCCAGAAGCTGAGTAAAGGAACATTTCACTAGAAATTTCACAGGAAAATTTCACTAGAAACAAAGAAAAGAGTGCTGGATTGCTATGTGATGTCAGTTCTTCAATACGGCAGAGAATGCTAGACAATATAATCGAAAATGAGAAAAAAACTTGAAGCAGCGGAAATGTGGTTCTACAGAAGGATGCTGCGGATATCGTGGATTGAGCATGCAAGCAACGATGAGGTGTTGGAAAGAATGGCAACAAAAAGGAAATTAATACTAAGCATCAGGAAGAGACAACTGAAGTTCCTCGGACATGCAATAAGGAAGGAGAGCTTGGTGAGCCTGATACTGACTGGCCAGATAGAAGGAAAAAGAGACAGGGGAAAGCAGCGGATAACATATTTGCAGGGCCTGATCAGGTGGATGTGAGGTGTAACAGGAGCAAGCATACTAAGAGCCACAAGAGATAGGGAGACGTGAAAGGCCACGATCGCCTACATCCTGAAAAGACAGGGCACATATAAGAAGAAAAAAGTACCTGATGAAACAGTCGAAATACTTTCAACATAGAGTACGGATTTGGGAATAGAGTGTTTTTCTCTACTGATTTTCACATTCATAACCGAAAGTACATTCGTGTACTGAGGGCTTCAATTACCGAGGGCCTCAATCACTGTCTTACGGTATTTTTCATTCATGCTCCTTAAAAATGTTATTTATCTCATTCTTTCACTCCCAGTAATCCTTTCGTTTTAGTGACGTTAATCCCTTGTTTGAAACGGAATGATTAAAAAGAAAACTTCTCAATGCTTGTCAAATGCATTCTGCATGAGAACAGTTAATTTCACCAAAAGTATTAACAATGGCTATTTTCAATTTCTGTTCTATTCACCTTCTTCATCTCATCTATATTCAAATGAGTCCCCTAAGAAAAGAAAATAATATTTAGTGAATGGTCTCACTTCCCTATTTTACCTTCCAGAGATTGAGTTCTTGTCAAACGAATATCTTTTCATTTATTTAGAATCCAATATCTTCACTTTGAATTGAACATTTATCCATAATCCACTGTAAAGAACGAGACCTTATTATGAAAGGAGTAAAATTGATTGGTCCACAGAGACACACATGAGTATTCCCATGGAATATTCCTGTTCTCGAAATCTGGTTCTGAATCGTTGTCAAGCCCAACGTTAAAGTTGGCAGGCAGGTTAATTTCTTAATTATAGTGAAGCCATAAGTCAGAAAATTCTGTTGGCTGGAGATCATATTATGATAAAAATATATCTTATAAATAATTGAAAAGTGAACAAGGGAAGCAACCGACCGCGTGAATTTAAGATTGGGATTTAGGCTCCATTCTTTTAGTACTGAAATAGTTAAATGTAACCGTCATTTATACTCAAACATTTTCGGTTCTCAAACTTCCTGGCCGTGGAACTTACTTCTGTTTACCTGTTTCCCTGATAGCTACAATTTCCAAAAAATTAAATGCAACATCAATTGCCATCTTTATTTTCTTGAATCCCGTTCATCTTTTATCCTTTCTTTAATACACTCTGTACCCAGTCTTTTCTCTTCCATAATAGCAAGAATATCCAAACATTGAAATGTAACATCAATTTCCAACTTCTGTCTTTATGAATCCCGTTCATCTTTTATCCTTTCTTCAATACCTCTGTACCCAGTCTTTTCTCTTCCCTAATAGCAAGAATATCCAAATATTAAAATGCAACATCAATTTCCAACTTCTGTCTTCATGAATCCTGTTCAACTTTTTTATCCTTTCCTCAATACCTCTGTACCCAGTCTTTTCTCTTCCCTAATAGCAAGAATCTCCAAACATTGAAATGTAACATCAATTTCCAACTTCTGTCTTCATGAATCCTGTTCAACTTTTATCCTTTCCTCAATACCTCTGTACCCAGTCTTTTCTCTTCCCTAATAGCAAGAATATCCAAATATTAAAATGCAACATCAATTTCCAACTTCTGTCTTCATGAATCCTGTTCAACTTTTATCCTTTCCTCAATACCTCTGTACCAAGTCTTTTCTCTTCCCTAATAGCAGGAATCTCCAAACATTAAAATGCAACATCAATTTCCAACTTCTGTCTTCATGAATCCTGTTCAACTTTTATCCTTTCCTCAATACCTCTGTACCCAGTCTTTTCTCTTCCCTAATAGCAAGAATATCCAAATATTAAAATGCAACATCAATTTCCAACTTCTGTCTTCATGAATCCTGTTCAACTTTTATCCTTTCCTCAATACCTCTGTACCCAGTCTTTTCTCTTCCCTAATAGCAAGAATATCCAAATATTAAAATGCAACATCAATTTCCAACTTCTGTCTTCATGAATCCTGTTCAACTTTTATCCTTTCCTCAATGCCCTCTGTACCCAGTCTTTTTCTCTTCCTGGATAGCTACAATCTTTAAAAATTAAAATGCAACATCAATTTCCATCTTTTATCTTCTTGAATCTTTTGTATCTTTTATCCTTTCTTCCCTAATCCCTGCACCCAGTCTTTTCTTTCACTGTAACCCCCCTGTGCATTAGTTACGGCCCCACCCTGCCTTGTAGTGAAATAATAAAAAAAAACAACAAAAAAGAAACTGCTTTTTTAGGTTCGTCTGTTATAACCTTTAAGGCCAAGACCCATCATACCTGGTACATTGAAGCAAACTCCCTTCATTCTCTTCCTATTCTATTGCTGAGATGTAAATTACACCCGAGCAGTTTTTTTTCCACGAACTGCTGTTAAAAGTTGAAGAAGATACTTGAAGCAACAGAAATATGGTTCTACAGACAGATACTGAGGATACAATGGACTAAACATTTGAGCAACAATAAAGCTTTTGAGAAAAAATAAAAATAAAACTTATATTTAACATCAGGAAGAGACAGCTGACATTTATGGGTCAGACAATGAGCAAAGAGGGTTTAGAAAATCTGATACTCAAAGGACAGATTGAGGACAAGAGAAAAACAACACATAACATACTTAGTGAGCTTCAGTAAAGGGGTGCTGAAACAAGGTTGTTGTATACCTGCCTGTATACAGGAATGAAATGACACTATTGAGGGTAGTAGTATAGAGTGATTATACTGACTAGCAGTTCACTAGCAGTGTATCTACTTCACGCAGCGTGTGAGTCTTGTATTTGTTGATATACTATTATTCCCAACCTCCGTTTTAGTCATTACTCACTTTTTGGGTTACAAAAAAGATTTAGGAAAAATAAAAAAATGACAAAATTTATTGAGTGCTACAAAGAACAGGAAATTATGGATCACCTGCATCCTGAGGGGATTATCTGATGATTATCTTTTTATTCATGTGCTATGTGCGTTGTGGTACAGTGGATATCGGCTCGGAACGAGAAACCGGGGAGCCGAGTTCAAATTCCAGTTGAATCCATTGTATTCACTTACGCGCAAAATACCCTTGGGAAAGGTATTAATCCGTCACTTCCCTCCAGTTATGGGTTGAATAGCAGGACAGATTGGGTTCTATAGCCTTGGTCGGCAACCAGTCTACCGCAGAAAGCAATGGCAACCTACTGCGGGATAATCTTCTGCCCAGTCAGTCATGTCTCTTTCGAGACATGATCGCCCAAGCGTGTATCGCGCATGGCACTTAACTGACTGACATGTGCTATATCCCCTCAGGCGGTTACATTTAATATCTATATAAAATGAATGCATCAATGTTAGCAATAACAGGTACATTGCAGTTCCATCACTTGTGTTTACAGTAATAGAGTTTATTAATTAAGATACTTGCCAAAAGTCTTCTCAGGATATGGCTCTCCGCAGATTCTTATCTGTTTTAGTTTTGTGGGGTAGTGGATATCGGCTCGAAACGAGAAATCGAGGAACCGATTTCGAATCGCAGTTGAATTCACTTACGTGCAAAAACTCTTGGGAAAGGTATTAATTTGTTTCTTCTCTCCAGTTATGGGTTATATAACAAAACAGATTGGGTTCTGTAGCCTTGGCTGGCAACCGCAGAAAGTAATGGAAACCTACTGAGGGATAATCTTTTGCTAAGTCAGTCATGTCTCTTTCAAGACATGATCGCCCAAGAGTGAATCACGTATGGAACTTAACTGGCTGACTGATTAACCCCTTATCAGCATTACTGTTTCCATTTACGCCAGCTCGTTAATTATATTTCTCACTGTTTCTTTCTGCCCTTCTTGCCTTTAACATGTCTTATTAGTGTCAAATTCTCTAAGCCCTCTTTTCTTATTATGTGCACCATAATTTCTATTGCTTCTTTCTGATTCAAAATGCAAGTGTTCTTTTCAGCTCCTCTTTCCCTGAGATATCCTGGTTGCTCACTGTGTCTCCAGTACATGTGGTGCCCTTACAACTCTAATGGATTATGGAACTTGTGACATGAAGACTTTCTTTACAGTTTTTACCCCTGAAGAAGACTGTAGAATATACTGGTCGAAACATTGCAGTAAAAAGAAAAAGCATGATTTTTGCATCTGCTTTTTCATCTTCGTCTTTTTATTCTATATGCCGTTTCCCTTCAGGACATCAGAGATCATTGCTCTCCACGATTTTCTGCCCCTTGTAGCTCTTAATAAACTGTTGTAGACTAGCTAGCACCCCTTCAGCACTCTAACCGATAGACTGGATCATAGCCTTAAAGAGTCTACGAGTATGTATTTCAAGGGACATTTTTAATAAGTTGCGATAAGAAGATTAATATTACTTCGCCGTTCATTCGCCATTTAAACCCCCCCTCTCTTTTGCTTGTAAGTTTTGTTTTGTTAACTGTTTGTAACTTATGGTTCTGTATTTTTTGTATATATCGGTTGGCACCAGACAATCTGTTAAATAAATAAATTAAGCATCCATTCTTCTCTGTGTATCATTTACCTCGACGATACAACATAAACCCTGTGCTATCGTTCATCTACTTAAGCTCACTAGGTAGTTTATGCTTTGTTTTTCCCTTCTACTCTTGCCTTCAATCTATCCTGGGACTATCAGATTTTCTAAGCCTTCTTTTCTCATTATGCTGATGTTAAATATAAATTTCCTTTTTGTTTTCATTTTCTAAAAAAAATTTGCAGTTGCTCATATGTTCAGATATTGTTGGCATTCCTCCGTAGAAGAACACTTCTGTTGCTTCGAATTTTTTCTTCGGATGTGATGAGATTGTCCAATATTCGGTGCCATATAAGGATTATTTATATAACATAGTTCAGTACTTTTTTCTTTGTGTCCTACCAGTTTTTCTTTTTTCTTAATACTTTGTTTAGTTTATGAAAGGCACATTTTTGATATTCCAACATATCTTTGAACTTGTGAATCATATTATCTACTATCTGTTATTAGACTTACCAGAAAGTAATTTCTTGATTCTGATAACTTCAATTTGTAGTTTGCATTTGGGATTAATTTCGTCGAAACTAATCAGTCTCTCTGTAGCTATTACTAAATTCAGCTGAATGGGGCACCTCGGAGTGGTGTAGTTGTTAGTAAGCTTGTCTTGCCAGAACCAGTTACACCTGAGTAGTGAGTTCGATCCCCAATGGGTATCCCTTACTTTCGGCCTTGTGCCACATCTAAGAAAATCACCTAAACTAGGCCGAGTGGGAACGTGCTGCCTTTATTTTGGATGTGGCTCTCCATAATTTATTTTAGCTTTAAGTAATGTTTATCTCAATGCTATCCATTCCAGTGCCTGTTCTCTATTTTAAGCATTCCCATAAACTCCTGGTGAGAGTAAGTCACATCTTTTGCCCCTAAAACCTCTGTTTTTTTTTTTTATCTTTGTTTATATTTTTTTTCAGTCCTGGATATGACAATAAACTGCATCCGGCAGCAAGACTTCTGATTAGGAGGTTGTGAGGAGCATAGGGCCACCTCTTAATTGCTGTTTTTCCCAGGTCCACTCTGATCCGGGGTGTTAGCACCTGTCAGGGTCCCAAGTATGGGCAAAAAGTGGGGTCAAAACACCACGAAAGTACAGAAATAGACTTTTATAGTAAAAAATTACAGGTATACATTTTTGAAGGAAAAAATATTACTAGCAATAAATTTGTGGAAAAAATATATTCCAGCAATACATCCGACTCGCAACAAAAATACATGCAAGAAAGCTGAGTTACAAGCTTATTTCTTACAAAAGAAATATCTATTCTATTCATACAAATCGATTGTAAAAATCTTGTCGGCATTAAATAACCCATTGAGGTTGATATGCCGTAAAACAAAAAATAAAAAAATAAATAAAAATAAATAAGAAAAATAAAAACATGACAAAAACATGTATTTTTTTTTTTTTTGGTGGGGGAGATACACTTGTTCTCTTGCTAGTGCTTCGAAAATCTTATGCTTGTAAAGAATGAAATGTCGGCATCACTGTCAGCTTTACCTTTATCTAAGAATTTAATTTCTTTTCTGATCGCATTGTTCATGATTATAACATTGATGATTAAATATGCCACCAACAAGCAGGTTTACGATGTGAAGCTTCCAGTTTTACCAAAACGTAATCTCATCATGTGCGTTGTGGCGCAGTGGATATCGACTCGGAAGACAAATCAAGGAGCCGAGTTCGAATTTCGGTTGAATTCCTTGCATTCACTTATGCACAAATACTCTTGGGAAAAGTATTAATCCGTCTCTGAACTCCAGTTATGGGTTAAATATAGGACAGATGAGGTTCTATAACCTTGGCTGGCAACCAGTCTACCTCAGAAAGCAATGGCAACCTACTGCGGGATATTCTTCTGCCCAATCATTCATGTCTCTTTCGAGACATGATCGCCCAAACGTGTATCACGTATGGCACTTAACTGACTGACTCTTGTCATCCGTTCTCTATTACCCTTTGGCTTTGCAAGTTTAGGTTGAAGGTGAACGAAAATCGGAGTAGAAGCAAATGCTGATAGTGTTAATTTGTTTATGGTGGGCGTTAACTTACCAAGAAGTGACCCACACACTTAATTTCACGATCTTTCTCTGCGTTACATATGGAATGAGACATGCAAAATTCAGTAAGGAAACTGCAAACATACTGTGGCTGACTCTGTTATGATTTCGAGAGCCAACTTTTGTAACATATCCGACATGCGTAGCCCTCTTCATCTGCTATTTCAATCGTTGAGATCTCTTGTATTCATCATCTGTTTGTTCCACTGTTTGGGACTTTTGGTTAGTCACATTTAATCTGGGTCCTTGAAATACCTTCTTCTTCATCGTGCCTTTTCCTTTCAAAACGTAGGTGATCATGGCTTTCCACGTCTCCCTATCCCTGCTGGCTCTTAGCTCGCTTTCTTCTGTTACACCATGCAACCCTCGTTCCGTCATCCACCTGATCAGGACCTTCAAATATGTTATCCACTGCTTTCCCCTGTCTCTTTTCCCCTCTATTTGGCGTTTTAGTATCAGGTTCTCCAAGCCCTCCTTCCTCATTGCATGTCCCAGGAACTTTATTTGTCTCTTCCTGATCCTTGAAATATAACCATTTAAAATGAAATATAATTTAAAATATCCTTGCGAGGTCATTGCCTCAATATATAGCATAGGTTTTTAACCATTTCACTCCAAGGCTATAAAGCCATTATGATAGAAGGATGAGTGTGAAAGAATATGATAAAAAACATTATCAGAGAAAAATAATAAAAGGAAAAGCTTTAAGAAGATAATGACTGACACTGCATTTTAATTTTTGTAGATCAAAGTTAACTGCAAAGCAAGAAGTGCCAGAGAAGAATCTGTTAACATAGAAATTATGGTAACATCTAGCCATTTCAACTGTAAAATGATGAGACCTTACTACCATTCTAGTACTGCACTTGAAATTATAAAATATAGGTACCAAAGAGGAAATCTCATCAGAACAATTAGCAGGAAAATATTTATAAAGAAAGCACAGATAATCTAAGCTATGGTGGTGGAAAAGCCGAGATCCCATGTCAGTACTGAAAACACTCCTTGTATTTCATCAAGTATATCCAAATACATAGCAGAAGCACCGGACCAGATATGGCAGCAATATTCAATTCATGGACAAATAATTGACTTATGTTTAAAACAGAACCTATCCCGACACAATGAACAAATATTCTTGGCGGCGGACCTAGCAATTGATTCCATATGATCTTTCCAGTTCATGTCAGTAGAAATTCTGACTAAAGACAGTGAAACGAGTCACTCTCCTGGACGTTAGTATCAGCCATACTGATGGATGCCAAAAAAGTTTCTTTGAAGCAATTAAAAAAGTTTTTTAGACATTAAAATTAACAAGTCATTTCTTGTCCCAATTAACAACAGATGGTAGGCTTCTTTTAGAACAGTTTCCAATAGGATCTTATCAAACTGATCAGGCTTAACATTTTTAAATATTTAGGTCATCAGATAAATGATAAACGGTTTATATATGGGGCCACGGAATCAACCAAGCAAATACTTTTTAGCTTAGTCAGACACAACGTCAACTATTGATGATGATCAAATTAATTTCTCCATTTTACAAAACTAAATTATAGCATAACAAATTAGCAACATGTTAAAAATTACTGTCAAAGAAAAAGGGCAGTGTAACCCCTCTTAAGAGATTAGCTTTACTAACAAACATTATCAAAAAGGTTCGTTGGTAAGTTTAAAATATTAAATAATGATACAGAATTACTAATAAAAACTAATTAAAGTAGATTCAAAGTAGATTTTCGTTGTTATAGGCTAATTCATTTTATACCAGGAAACTTTAAAGAATACATAAACTTACTTTTTTCGCAAAAAACAAAAAAACAAAAAAAACGGTTGTAGTTTAAAAATAAAAAATATTCAAGAATCATTGAGTAGAAAGACAACACTTAGAATATTCAAAAGTTGTATGAAAAAATATTGGTGTTTAATGATATAAAAATAAAAAGAATTCACCATATCTAAAAATAGACAGCTAATAAAATCTCCAGCCAAACAAAGCCATAATTTGACCAATCAATCAGAAAGCATTGATAACCAGGTTATAAGAAAATAAATAAATAATAACAAGAAGTCCAAACTTTCATGACCTCTATATAACAGGTATTTCGACTAAGCAATCAGAAAACTTTCATAACCTGGATATAAGGCCACGAGCCAATGAGAAGCAAGCAGCCGTTTCAAAGTGGATCTATGGATGTGCATACAAAAAGATGGGAAATCAACCAAGATTAGAGACATTAGATTAATTTTGGCCATTCTCTGATGCTGAGGTCGTTGTAACTTACCCAGAGACAAAATATAATATTTGCACTAGCATTTAGATGGCTAACCCATCCTTGCTACATTAAAAACAAACATACTTCTTTCCTTCAATATGTGGTCAAGCAGCAGCCACTAAATTTGGCGATATTATATATATATATACTTCCTTCCAGACTCTTTCTCTGTCTCTCTATCTTTTGTATGTGTTAGGATTTGTACACTTGAACTTTTGAAGCTTCAACTTTACAGTTATTTTACCGCCTTATTAAATTGTGATACATAAGGATTTACTTTGTATATGATATATACAAAGTAAATCCTTATGTATCGCTTTGTGCATTTTTTAAAAAATCATTACACAAGTCTAAACCGAATGCATGGTGATCAGCAAAAAGAGCAGCCCAAAGTGCCAAATACAGGTGGGGAATGTTAAAATCAAGCAGGTACGAAAATTTAAATACCTAGGAAGAGTTCTAACAGAAAATGGAAAGTGCGACACTGAGATCCGAAGGCGAAATGGCATGGCGAAAGAAGCATTTCAGAAGTTGAGTAAAGTATTAAGAAACAGGACAATTTCATTAAAAACAAAGAAGAGAGTACTGGATTGCTACGTGATGTCTGTTCTTCAATATGGCAGCGAATGTTGGACAATATCATCAAAGATGAAGGGAAAACTTGAAGCAGCCGAAATGTGGTTCTACAGAAGGATGCTGCGGATACCGTGGACCGAGCACGTGAGCAATGACGAGGTTTTGAAAATGATGGAAACGAAAAGGAAATTAATATTGAGCATCAGGAAAAGGCAACTAAAGTTCCTGGGACATGCAATGAGGAAAGAGGGCTTGGAGAACCTGATACTAACAGGCCAGATAGAGGGGAAAAAAAGACAGAGGAAAGCGGCGGATAACATATCTAAAAGGCCTGAAAAGGTGGATGACAGAACGGGGGCTGAGAGACGTTACAGGAGAAAGCGTGCTAAGGGCCACCAGGGATAGGGAGACGTGGAAGACCATGATCGCCTACCTCCTGAAAGGACAAGGTACATAAAAGAAGAAGACTATACACATAAAATCAATAATGCTTACATATACCGAAAGTATATGTTGTCATAAGATAAAGCAACACAGTACAACCACTCAATTAAATGCCATACGCGATACACGCTTGGGTAATCATGTCTCGAAAAAAACATGACTGACTGGAACAGAAGATTTTTCCACAGTAGGTTGCCATTAATTTCTTCGATTGCAAACAAAGGCTAAATAACCCAGTCTGTCCTTATATTTAACTTATGAACGGATAAATACCTTTCCCACGTGTATTTGCCCGTAAGTGAATGCAGCAAATTCAGTTGAAATTTGAACTCGGCTCTCCGATTTTTCGTTTTAAGCCGACACCCACTGCACCATAGTGCAGAGTATGATATTCAATGCACCACAACACAATATAACCATAACTGACAAACCTCTATCCTCCAGAGACACATACCAGATTATCAAAGAGATGTTGGGTAATTAATGAATACTAAATCCTCTGAGTATATGTCAGTTAAAATGAATGACGGACTTGTAAAAGAAAATAATAATAAAGGCTGACAATGCTTCATTCAATAAAAATTTGCGATAATAAGATTATTGCTAACAGATGTATTCATAAAATTCGTATATTTATTACTTTTGTTAACACTTGTGTTTTTACTATAGAAAATAATAAGAGATGTCTAGCGTGAGAATGCCTAATTCAGAAGAGAGAGTTTTTCAAATATAGCCAGGAATGGTTTTCGTGGCGACTCAGTGAATGTTCAGACGTGATAATCTATCCACAGGCAAAGGGAGCCCCTTCTCGTGTTCTAACGTGAAGTGTCTAAATATACACTGACTGTTCAGTAATAAATAACATCACACAATGTCAGTGACGGTATCATGTTCATGATTGCCGCACAAAACTTCTTAAAGGAGTTCTTCTCAGTTAGATATTTACACTCCATTTCAATCTATTTTACGCCTTCTTTTTGCTGTGAATGTAAATGTACATAAAAATACTTTTCCAGGGTCTCCTTCTTTATTCTTCTTCAACTTTTGAGAAACCAATATATATATATATATATATATATATATATATATATATATATATATATAAATGAATGCACCACTTATCTAAGCATTTGAAGTATAAAAGTTTTGTTTTATGAAATTAGTTTTATCATAAGAACACTAATTTAAGTGGTGCATTTATTCATTGAATTTTTGTTTCTCAGTATATATATATATATATATATATATATATATATATATATATAGTCATACGCAGACAGATCTGTTTTGTTGTATCACAGCTCATCAGTACGGTTAGACTCTGATTGCTTTTTAACCCAGGATTGAAACCCAACCGAATTGGTGTCAGTCGGCGATTCTACCTCTGAGCTATGGGCGCTCGTTAGAAGGAGTCAGACTTTTTAGCATGTATATTATCATTATACACGCCCAATAGCTGAGAGTGTTCTAATTCATTACTGAATGAACGATGCGCAGATGCTAGAGTAGCTACTGTTTTTTTCAAAGTCTACCATTCTTCCAGAGTGCTCAATCAGGGTGTAAGAGCGTAAATAGTCATCCTCAGACAGATCTGTTTCGCTGTATCACAGCTCACCAGTACGGTTAGACTCCTATTGCTTTTATATATATATATATAGTTATGTATCAATTTTACATTGCGACATGGAAATTTCTATGTTTCGAGATAGGTTCTCATCATGAGGCAATGTTTATGTGGTTGTACAGATGATTTACATTTAAAATCTTAAATGTAAATGTAAATCATCTGCACAACCACATAAACATTGCCTGATGATGAGAACTTATCTCGAAACATAGAAATTTCCATGTCGCAATGTAAAATTGATACATAACTATATAATTATATTATATTAAGCTTTATAATGCTCACTGTTTATAATAAAATAAATGCTAGAGTACTCAAAATAAAAAAAATCTTGAGTCCTGTTCACTTGGAAGTATATATATATATAACAGTGCGAGAAGCCGTGAACGTTTAGTTTAAAGTGTAGACTTATTGTTGCTATTATTATTAATATTACCTGCTTTTTGTATATATATATATATATATATATATATATATATATATAGATGTTTGGATATATTAAGTGTCCATAATGTATTTGTGTTGCTACAGGTGTTTAGACTCTAAGGTTGACTCTCTTCAGGCGAATAAACTTGTGACCTCACATATCGAGATCCGTTTGTATTTCTGATGGCCAAGATATCGGGTATAAGTAGATGTCAAGTGGTTGGCAGCTCAGAGAGTTCATATGCGTGCGTGCGTGTTGTTTTTTTTCACACTCGCGCGTTAAGTTTCTCCTGTCATCTTCGTTGACTCTAAAAAATTTTTTCACTGACTTGCGAAATTTGATTCGGTCTTTATACTTCAAAATAGTTTTCAGCAGTTTGAATTCAATTCTACTCTACAGGTTATATATACATACATACATACATACATACATACATACATACATACATACATATATATATATATAATTAGTTTTTGGTCATATATTAGACCAGTACCCAGTTGTATTAAAGCGTGCTCAAGTCATTTATATTGTAGGGCTTTTGTGTATCTTTCAGTTGGAAATCAGTTATTTACGCAACCTAGGTGTCAATTTTTCGGCATCTTCAAGCGATTTATGATAACTGATTTTCCAACGTTTTTAAAACGTACAAACAGGGATTTTAACGAACGAGCAAATGGAATTTTTAAACAGCCGAAAATTTTCAAAATGAGGAAGAACTTACTTAAGGATCTTAAAGCAGTTTAATCTAGGTTTGTAAGATGTATTTATAAAATATAAGATAAATTAATTTTGCTTATTCTCTGATGCTGCGGTCGTTGTAAAACACCCAAATATAATATTCGCGCTACTGTCTAGAAACTCTAGATGGTTAACACGTACTTGCTCTATTGAAAACAGATATACTTTCCTTCATCATGTGCTCAAGCAGTAGCTATTAAAATTCTCTCTCTCTCTCTCTCTCTCTCTCTATATATATATATATATATATATATATATATATAAATATAGTACGTATATTTTGGCAGCATCTTTTCTTTTAAACAAGTTGTATTAAACGATAGAAACAACTTAGTCACGACTACGTAGGTGGTTAGGTTTGCCAAGATCTCTATGCAGCGCAGCGTTATACGGGAAAACAAACGCACTGAAACTCCCGTTTAAAAACATACACGAAGAATTTAAAGTAGCTGAAGTGAGAGCTACAATCCAGTACAAGTGCTCGAAAGGTCCCAAAGTAGCCGGTGCGGGAATATCAGTATATACAGGTAGAAAATGGAACGCCTCGAAAGAACTGAATACAGCAAAAGAAAGAATCCGAGAAAAGGCAATACTAGGGACCATAGCTACTGGACGCGTGGGCCTCAGGTTTTTTCCCTCATAAAAATATGACAAACTGAAAGGAAAAAAGAAGTGTCATCTTTTGCAGGAAGAAATCAGAAACGGCGAAGAAGAGAAACGAATAGCAATCCATGTCGGGATGAGACAGCAAGGGGCATGGACCAAATGGAGCTCTATTTTGAAACGCCAAATCAAATGGTCCGAAATATGGCACGGTGACACCAGATTAAAATTTCTGATTCGGGCAGTATACAACACCCTGCCAAGCCCCACAAACTTACAATTATGGTATAAAACCCAGTCGCCAAATTGTCATCTGTGGGCGCAGAGGTACCTTAAAACATATCCTGAGTAGCTGTAAATCTGCACTAGCTGATGGGCGTTACAGGTGGCGCCATGACGAAATTCTAAAAGAGTTCGTGAAAATAGTTCAAAATGCTATCAAAGAGAATGTTTACAACCCAGACACAAGGCAGATAAAATTTATTAAAGCGGGCGCGAAAATCCCACGAAATAGAAAGGTAAATTCAAACCTGCTATCTCCTGCAACAGACTGGGAACTAAGGGCCGATATAGGCTCAAGATTGAAATTCCCAGAGCAAATTGCCATCACAAAACTTCGCCCAGATATAGTTTTCTTCTCACATAAATTGAAGAAGATAGTCTTGTGGGAACTGACGGTCCCCTGGGAAGAAAACGCAGAGGAAGCTCCTGAAAGGAAGAAGTTAAAATATGACGAACTGCTGGAGAGTTGCAGGGTTAAAGGCTGGAGGGCTAGCTGCACTCCTATAGAAGTGGGGACTAGAGGATTTGCAGCAAGGTCCTTATGCAAAGCCTTAACAGATATTGGGATAGTGGGAGTAAAAAAAAAAGAAAAGCACTCAAGTCCATAACCGAAACAGCAGAAAAAACAGCTAATTGGTTATGGATCAAAAGAGAGAGTGCCTGGATTCCAAATTGTTAGCTAAAATTCCCCGAAATTCTGCGTCTAAATTAATGTTTCGGACGAGCTCATGTGCGGTTCGCCTCTAAATGGAAAGTTGCTCTGACTGTCGCCAATCGGAAGCATTTGCAGGGTTTTGTACCGGGCCTAAACGTAATTTTCCAGTGTCTGAAAGCGCTTATCGAGGGTGGGCCGGAGGCTGATCATCTCTGGTCGGGTCGGCGCGGTGAGGGGGGTATGATGTTGAAAGACCCGAAACCCCCTAGTGATCCTCGCGATGACATCACTGACGACACCCTCTAGCGCCCCCATTACGGTGCGTATGTTTGAAAGGAAAAAAAGTCTTGCAGATTTTCTTTTGTATTTTCTCATATTTTCTAATGAGGCTTTTTATTTCCGAAATATATTTATGCATAAATATTATATATATATATATATATGGTGGGAGTGGATGTTGTCATGAGATAAAACAGCAGAATACAATCACTCAATTAATTGCCATACTTGATACACGCTTGGGCGATCAAGATCCTTAAGTAACTCTTTCCTAATTTTGAAAAGTTTCGGTTGTTTAAAAATTTCATCGATAATGTAACCATTTGCGAGAAAAATCGTGAGAAACATGACTGAAATTCTGAAATTATTCACGGTGGCCGTTAAAAAGCTGATACTTAACCAAGACAAATGATATTTAAGCGTAAAAATATAAACCTGCTTGGCTACATATTCAATAAAAATAATATAAAACCCGATCCAAAACGTCTGAATCCGTTGCTCAGACTACCGATTGCAAAAGATTTATTCGCTCTATGCCGTGCATTACGAATGTCCGCACATTGAATATCATTGAATGCCGCCGTCTTTTGAAATCCACCCTCTAACAACTGTATTAAAATCCCCCTTATCTCCCATAGCAGAGAAAATGTTTAACGAGTTAGAGAGGGAAAGCAGCCATTTCTACGCCCGGCCATACACTACCTCTGGTAATAGAGACAGACGCCTCAGAATGTGCCATAGCTGCCTCTTTAAGACACTCGGGGAGGCCCAAAGCATTTTTCTATAGAACCCTGTCTAAATCTACTTAGGCATTCTGCAATAAAGAAAGAAGCCTATGCTATTGTCGAATCATTGATTAAAATGAGGCATTATTTGATTGGGCTACATGTTAAAATTATTACAGATAAAAAATCATCCGCATTCATGTTTAACGCGATATAAGCAAAATAAAAACTGTGAAGACAGTCAGGTGGAGGATGGAATTCTCGTGGAGGATGGAATTCTCGTGTTACTCGTTCGACGTAACATACCACCCCGGTAAAGAAAACACAGTTTTGGACGCCCTCTCTGGTGTATATAGCTTGATTGCTAGCAAAGAAGAATTAAAGAGATGAAACGGAGTTATGCCAATCAGGTGTTACATGCATGGTCCACATAACGAAAATCAGAAACCTTCCCTACTCAGTCGTGGATGTGAAAGAGAATAACAACTCATGTAAGACTTGCGCTGAAAATAAACCAAAGTTCTAACGTCTTAACGCCAGTAGGGTTACAAAAGCCACACTATTTTTCGAAAGATTCGCATTGGATTTTAAAGGTCCGCTTCTTAACAAAAAATTCACAACAAAACAAGTTGACAATAATTGACTGATATTCACTGTTTCTTTTCGCGATACCCTGTCCAGATGTATCTTATACAACGGCCATACAAGCACTTTATTCAGTTTTTGCCGTCTTCGGGCTACCCGCGTATATTCATTCAGACAGAGGGGCTTCATTTATGTTCTAACGTGTACGATGATTCCTACAATTAGTAAAGAGTAGCCGTAAGTAGAACAACACTATGTAACCCTCAAATTAATGACTAGTGCGAAAGGTATACTGGAATAATCTGGAAAACTGTTAAATTTGCATCTGCTGATAAAGGGGGGTAACTGTAGAGAATTGGGAACAATTAATCCTAGAGGCCCTGCATGCTATTCGCTGCTATGTACAGTCACTAACTCAACACCCCATGAACGATTCCTCTCGGTTCCAAAAAGTTCAAATGAAGTATTTCTACGTTCTTGGCTCTTGGAACCGGGAATGATATTACTGAAAAGACACACACGACTGAATAAAAACGAACCACTCGTGGGTCAAGTGGAGATACTAGATACCAACCCCCAGTATATGCGTGCCCGTTAACCGGATGTATCTGAAGACAGTTTCACTAACAGACTTGGCTTCAGAAGGGCACGAATCGGGACCTACAGGCTCAAGCGAAGGCTGTCCTCAGGACACTTAAACAGATTTTGAAGAAACAGAGATAGAGTCATGGTTCTTTTCTGAAGAATATGAGGAACTCTTGATTTCCAATCCTTTGAGTGGCGACGAATAGATTTCTCAGAAGAGAGCACGCCCACCTACCGATACTTCAGAGAACGAACAACTCATTCGCAGACTACGAAAGTGTCAGTCAGTTAAGTGCCATACGTGAAATACGCTTGGGCGATCATGTCTCTTTCGAGACATGACTGACTGGGTAGAAGATTATGCCGCAGTAGGTTGCCATTGCTTTCTGCGGTAGACTGGTTGCCAGTCAAGTCTATAGAACCCAAAATCCAATCTGTCCTGTTATTTAACTCATAACTGGAGTTCAGAGACGGATTAATACCTTTCCCAAAGGTATTTGCGCGTAAGTGAATGCAATGAATTCAACTGGAATTTGAACTCGGCTCCCCGATTTCTTGTTCTGAGAGCCGATATCCACTGCACCACAATGCCCATCCGTACGAAAGTGTAGCAGGATAAAATCTACAAGGGTACAGTCTCGTCTGGGGTGAACAGACATGATCCCGACTCTCACTTAAGCAGGGTCGACGGGAAGTTTAAGGATTAGGATCTCCCACATAAAATTCGGCCTTGTACCACATCCATGGAGGCAGATAATTAACGAGTTCATTAAAGCTTGCATTTACGGCAATAAGCATTGTCTCTAACAATTCTACTTCAACCAACACTATATAGAAAAAACTATATAGAAAAACTATATAGAAAAAACTATATAGAAAAAACAAGTAACGAATGAGAACAGCAAATTCAATTACCGTTTTTAAAATGTACACTTTTTTATAGATTTGATAACAGATTAAAGTTTCTGCTAGAGAAATTGCGTAATGAAGTTTGAGCAAAAAGTTTATGGCATAACACAAGCCTTGAATTACATCAATAAAATAGTCTTCATCCCCAAGAAAAACTACCATTACTAATCAAATGAACTGTTCAAACTATTAATATTTTAGATAAAAAATCATGCTTTCCTGAAATGAAGGAATTAAGTTCAATGAGATTATCTTTTGGTGGATTTATTGTAAATCTTTGAGCAAGATGCTTTTTGAGTGGTACAAATCACGACCAGCAGACATTAATCTCAGGAGTATATTCTTGCAAGGCAATGCTTCTTTATATTCTAGAAAACTGACTATTTCTCGCCTTTCCAAAAGCGTGTAAAAACGAGTAATGGATTGGTCTCTCCTCTGGTGTAGCCAAATATTAATCCACAAGAAAATTTATGGTTTTGGTGCATTATCAAAACCGATGTGTATAAGAACGTTAAACAGTATTCAAGCAAATAACCGCTAGAAGGATTTTTAATGGAAAAAAAAAAACAGTGGGAAAGTTCAAAAGCACATAAAAAAAAAACAGAACAGTGACTGAAGGCTAATAACAGTTTTAAAAATGTCAAAGTTTTGAAATTAACATATAAAATAATTGGTTTTACAGAAGGATGCTGAGGATACAATAGACCAAACATGTCAGAAACGATGAGGAACGGAAAAAAAACAACTAATAATTAACATCAGGAAGAGACAGTTCACGTTTATGGGACACGTATTAAACAATGTGCGTTGTGGTACAGTGGAACGAGAAATCGGGGAGCCGAGTTCGAATTCCAGTTGAATTCATTGCATTCACTTACGCGCAATTACCCTTGGGAAAAGTATTAACCCGTCTCTTCCCTCCAGTTATGGGTTAAATAACAGGACAGATTGGGTTCTATAGCCTTGGCAACCTACTGCTGGATAATCTGCCCAGTCAGTCATGTCTCGAGAGAGAAATGATCGCCAAAGCGTGTTTCACGTATGGCACTTAACTGACTGGTTAAAGTTCCTGGGACATGCAATATAGAAGGAGGGCTTTTTTATAATATATATATATACGTATGTGAATTTATAAATATACGCACGTATATAAAATATTATTCAAGTGTTAATAAAATAGTGCTCAATTTAGTATAAACAGAGCTATCAATAATATATTAACAATATACTTATCTTATGTCGGTGGTTCGACTCGGAGTTTCATCTTTATCAATATATTATTGGTAATTAAATAACAACAAAACATCCCAATTATTGCCTGGAATATCGTCGGTAAAACCAAATCTTTTAATAGAAAAATGACAGATGTAATTTATGTCTATTAGAAAAACTTGACATGTTAAAGGTACAAACATTTAAATACCTAGGAAGAGTTCTAACAGAAAACGGAAAGTGCGGCACTGAGATCCGAAGGCGAATTGGCATGGCGAAAGAAGCATTTCAGAAGTTGAGTAAAGTATTAAGAAACAGGACAATTTCACTAGAAACAAAGAAGAGAAAACTGGATTGCTATGTGATGGCGGTTCTTCAATATGGCAGTGAATGTTGGACAATATGAACAAAGGTGAGGAAAAAACTTGAAGCAGCTGAAATGTGGTTCTACAGAAGGATGCGGCGGATATCATGAACCGAGCACGTGAGCAATGACGAGGTTTTGGAAAGGGCGGAGACGAAAAGGAAATTAATACTGAGCCTCAGGAAGAGACAACTAAAGTTCCTGGGTTATGCAATGAGGAAGGAGGGATTGGAGAACCTGTTACTAACAGGCCAGATAGAGGGACAAAGAGACAGAGGAAAGCGGCGGATAACATATTTGAAGGACCTGATCAGGTGGATGACGGAACGAGGGTTGCATGGTGCAACAGGAGAAAGCGTGCTAAGAGCCACCAGAGACAGGGAGATGTAGAAAGCCATGATCGCCTACGTCCTGAAAGGACATGGCACATAAAAGAAAAAGAACCTTATTTTATTAATCTAAATTGATGACCACATGCTGTCATAGAAGTTATTTACTCAAATACTTACACCCAGATTAACACAGATTAACACAGATTCCTCTATCAGTTTATTTGTTTCTTTCTCACTTCCTTTCTTTCATTCTTTCTTTTTTTTTTTTTAGCAAATGTTTATTATCTAAACTTATTTATAAACTAGCAGTATAGCCCGGCGTTGCTCGAGTGTAATGAAAGTTTTAAAACTAATCCATGGTTCTGGAGCTCAGACTCTTTGGACGTTGGCACGAAAGACTAAAAAGCAATAGTTGTTTCCAGTTAAAGTGAAAAACCGTAGACTAAAAGAAAAAATGAATGGATGTAAGTTATTTTTTTTAATCATATCACCCCGAGCAAGGTAGTCCACTGCCACTATAGCGCAGGGGGTTACATAGAGCGATTGAGTACAGGAAATGTCAGAGGGAGGGTGATAGACGAGTTAGGAGGTACATAGGGAGAGTATTGGAGAGAATAGATGCGAGTTAGTGTGTTAGGAGGTGTCTATTGACCTTACATTTAAACTCCTGGAGGTTGTAGCCGTCGGGGAAGCAAGCATGCAGAAGGGAATTCCACAAGCGGGAAGTACCAGAAAAGAATCTGTTGGAGTAGAAATTGCGGTTACATTTCATTGGTTTCACTGTAAAAGGGTGGGACCTAGTTGCCAATCTAGTATCTCGTGCAAATTTACACCTAGGGGGCACCAGTGATTTAAGTTCATCCGAGCAGAAGCCGTGAAAGTACTTATAGAAGAGGCACAGAGAAACCACGTCACGCCGGTGAGAGAGTGACTGCAGGCGGTCAGCTAAGTCGGTATCGATCACATTACAGATTCTCCGCTGTATTTTGTCAAGAACCCCGAGGAGAATAGCAGGGGCACCCGACCAGATGTAGTAGCAGTATTCAATACACGGGCGGACGGTAGATTTATATATGTGCAGGATAGATTCAGACGGAAAGAATTTCCGGGCCCTGCACAGAGAGCCTACTTTCATAGCAGCGGATTTAGCAATGGATTCGACGTAGTCATTCCACTTGAGGTCCGCTGAGAGTGTCAGGCCAAGCAGGCGTAGTGTTTTACTCTCTGGGAGGTAAGCCTGTTCCATGCTAATGGTAGCGGGGGGTGCGGTTGTCTGTGGTGGTTAATTGACAGCAGCTTCGTTTTGGAAGAATTAGAATTTAAGAGCCATTTCTTACCCCAGTCCACCACGGATTAGAGGTCCTTTTCAAGCTCAGCAGCGAGGTTCGCCTTGTCATCAACACCAGATTTTTGATCGAGGCGAGCGTAAACTGTGGTATCATCGGCGTACATGCCTACTTGTGATCTTATGGCATCGGGGAGATCATTGATGTAGATTAGAAAGGGCGTAGGACCTAGGATAGAGCCTTGAGGGACACCCGCGTTTGTAGAGTAGTTCTGGGAGGCATGTCCGTTTAATACCACTTTCAGTGTGCAGTTAGAGAGGAATGACTGGATTAAGTCCAACAAAAGTCCAGTAATACCGTAGCTTCGCAGTTTCCGTAGAAGACCGGCATGCTATACTCTGTCGAATGCTTTAGAGATATCCAAGGCGACAGTTCGGGCTTCACCATTCTTGTCGAGTGCCTGGTATATATACTCGGTGATGGTCGTTAGCATATCAGCAGTAGACCTGGTGAAGAGGAAGCCATATTGCTTGTCCGAGAGTAGCCTGTGGGCTGTGAGATGCTGAACGACCTCGGCGTTGATAATGGCTTCGAACACTTTGCCAAAGATCGGAAGAAGGCTGATAGGGCGGTAATATTGGAACCACAGAAGAAGACTTCCAACAGGCAGGAAAGCAGAAGGAAGATAGGCAGAGGTTGTAGAGCTTAGAAAGGACAGAGGAGAGTTCAGGGGCACATTTCTTCAAGACTATAATTGGGATTCCGTCCCCACCACTCGCTTTGTGAGGGTCAAGTTTTGTTTTGAGATTATGTTAGAAATCAGCGAGGGCGGGATGTGGACGTCATTCAATTGGGCCTCTGCTCTAGGTGGGAAGTCAGGTGTATAGACTCCAGACGAATCCAGACACGAGTTGGTCGAGAATCTACGGGCAAAGCATTCAGCCTTGTCCGCTGAGGAGGTGAGGACCTCAAACTTGTTGATTAGTGGGGGTATTGAGGACTTACACTTGATAAGCACGCATTTACAGAGGCACCAGTAGTCTTTGGCGCCGAACTTAGAGGATGCTATGCGTTGCTTCATTCTGGCAGCAAACAGCATCTTAGCTTCGTTAAGTATCTTTTTACACTTATTACGAGCTGAGGCGAAAAGGCGCCTGTTTTGGTCCGACGCGTGGCTACGATAAAGCCGGAAGAAGTGATTCTGGTGGGCAATGGCGGCCGAGCAAGCGGGCGAAAACCAGGGAGACGAATGGAATTTAAGCTGAAATTTCCTGGCAGGGATGAAAGCATCGATGCCAGCCTTAACCCAGGAGGAGACTTCTGATGCACAGTCTTCGATGGGAAGACTAAAAACATTGTTCCAAGGGACGTCGCAGAGGAAGTCACGAATCCCAGTCTGCTCTTTGATAGCAGTAGGATATTCTGCTGGTCTGGGTTTTTTGGGTAGGGGTGGAGTGGAACGAGATGTTGACAGAAACTACGGCGTGGTCAGAATTTCCGAGCGGGCAGAGCTGTCTGGTGGTGCAAGAATTTAGGATGGAAGTGAAGCAGAGGTCTAGTAGCGAGTTCCTTCCGTAGAGAAACGCGTGAGGAAGTCCACCACTTGCGTAAGGGATTGGGAGATTGAAAAATTAATGGTGTGGACACCAGCAAGGTCGGTGACAGAGTTTTCCAGCCACTTAGTGTGGTGGGCGTTAAAGTCACCAAACACGAAGATATGGGCAGATGGGTGAGAAGAAATGGCCTTGCCGATATTGTCAGAGATGCTGTCAAGTACTGAACAGTCAAAGGAGGAGGGGGAGCGGTAGAGGAAGAAGAGATAGCTCACTGAGCTTAGAAGTGAGAGACGAAACACATGAAAGACTGGTCCAGTATTCAAGAGATGTCACTCTAGCTAGGGGGAGGTGTTCGCTGACATATACACCAAGCCCATGCATATGGACATTGGAGTCCTTCCTGAAGAGGGGAAGGTAACCAGGAACATAAAACTCAGAGGAGGGGATAGAAGGGTCAAGGTTAGTTTCAAATAGGGCTACGATATCAGGTGAGTTAGTTTGGAGGAATGATTCTACGCTATAAAACTGCGGATACCGCGTATGTCAGTGAACGTGACACAGAGAGGTTTGGGCGTTTTCCGAGTAGCTGGTTTTGTTTTGCTATTTTTTTTTTTCATAGTGTTTTAGTTGAGGAGAGAGGTCTACAGTAGAGTACACCCATAAACAAAAACATAAGAAACGATATTCAGAAGTTTCAAGGTTGCAGTTTTTACAGTCGTGCAGAAAATCGATAATATATATATATATATATATATATATATATATATATATAAAAGGCAAGACGTTTGTGTGTGTGTCTGTTTATCTGCCTGTATGTCTGTATTTTTTCAGCCCTTTTATTTTAGTTTTTGCTTCGGGTTTGGCTCTAAGTAGATATAATTGTAGTTCTTAGTCTCAGCCATGATACCATTTACTCAGAGGACTTACTTAGCCTTCAAAATTCAGTTTACGAGCAAAAAAACTTATTTGATATGGATACCAGGAAATCAAAATTTAACTTCCATCCATTCATTTTTCTTTCAGTCTACAGTTTCGCTTTAACTGGAAACAACTATTGCTTTTTAGTCTTTTGTGCCAACGTCCAAAGAGTTTGAGATCCAGGACCATGGATTAATTTTAAAGCTTTCATTAGACCCGAGCAACACCGGGCTATACTGCTAGTTAATGATAATTATGAATTACCCTACTCTGAATTCACCTCCTTAAATTTTAATTTTTAAAATATTTCTATTTTTTAAAAATTTTAATGTTTTATCTTCATGTAATTTTTGTATATTTATATTATACTCTTTATAACTTAAAACATAGTACCCTAACAATGTAAGATTTAACTTCCACGAACTTAAAGTCAAATCTCTCAAACGATTAGTTTGTAATATGCACCGTATGACTGCGTAGTGCATGAAACGCTGAGTCATGGTATCGACGTAAGATAATATGCATATTTATTAATATGTATATATTTCAATTGGTAGTTGGATTTGGACAATTATTAAGTAAATCATCGAGCTTTATATTCGACCTCAACAGAATGCAGAAAGCACTGGACGGCCGTTTCGTTCTATATGTGGGATTCTTCAGCAGTACGCATCCACTACCAGGAATCGAAAACCGACAGTTAGGTTATTAAGCTGATGGCATACCAACTGTACCACGGGCCCTGGTAACGAAGAGGTAACGAATTAAGCTCGATCAAGTGCGCCGCTCCACACGAATTCCGTGGTGGAACTAATCCAAGCTTCTTTGCCCATAATAATTGTTTAAATTCTCTTACGAATTGAATTCTATCTCTGTGCTTCAACCACGAAACTCGCTATGGATTTAGCGGCTTGGTTGGAGAAGTCGTGGCTTGGGGAGGCACTATCCTATAAAGCTCGATGATTTACTTAATAATATATATATATATATATATAAATGGTATATTTACTTTGATCAATAAGAATCGACAAGGTCTGTCTGTTTAATTTAATTTTAAATTTAATCAGACATATACTGTCGGTTCATTTTAAACAAACTTACCTGGACATATACGTATTTACAAAGAACTGACGGGTTGTATTTTTTATTCTGACTAATTTATATATATATATATATATATATATATATATGGTTATGTCTTGAAGGCTGTCACAATGCGTTGAGTAAAATAAAGGAAGGTAAAGAAGTGTTTGGGTATTACCTATTTATTAAACATTAATATTTCGAGATCAAAATCTCATCTTCAGTATGGCAGAGAAGCGTGCGTCTGCCCGAGTGTGTTCCTGGCCTTTCAGAGCAAGGCCAGGTACACACTCGGACAGACGCACGCTTCTCTGAAAGGCCAGGTACACACTCGGACAGACGCACGCTTCTCTGAAAGGCCAGGAACACACTCAGACAGACGCACGCTTCTCTGAACACACTCAGACGTACGCATGCCCTTTGCCATTCTGAAGATGAGATTTTGATCTCGAAATATTAATGTATAATAAATAGGTAATACCCAAAAACTTCTTTACTTTCCTTTATTTTACTCAACGCATTGTGTCAGCCTTCAAGACATAACCATATACCTATTTTACACAATGCTTCAAGCAAATTACAAAACTTTACATATATATATATATATATATAAAATCTATCCACTTTTCATTTAGAAAAAATCTCTAAATTAAATCGGATATATATATATATATATATATATATATATATATATATATATATTTCATTTGGAAATGAGTTATTTCCGCAACCTTGGTTTGAAATTTTTGATCTCTTCATACGATTTGTAATAATAATAAACTATAAATTTATTATATTATATTATATTATATTATATTATATTATATTATTATAGATCGCCTGAAGATAGCAAAAGGTTGAAACATAGGTTGCGGAAATAAATCATTTCCAAATGAAAAAAATTCAAATGCTCTATAATAAATGTATTGAACATTTTTTTTAAAAAATAAAACTGTGTATTGGTATAATGTAATTATGACCTAAAAATCTAATTAATATATATATATATATATATATATATATATATATATATATAGTCATCTTCAGACATATGTTTGGCTGTACCACAGCTCATCAGTAAAGTAAGACATACGGTTGCTTCTAACCAGGATCGAAACCCGACCGAATTGACATCAATCATCGATTCTACCTTTGAGATATGGGCGCTTAGTAGAGGAAGGCGGATTTTAGCTTGTCATATACAATGTGAACACACGTCAGTAGCCGAGAGTTTTCAAATTCATTTCTGAATGAACGATGAACGCGTATGTATATATATATATATATATATATATATATATAGACATCACCCTTAACTTAAATGATGGATCCTACCAACCATTTCTCAAAGAAAATAGTTCCCCCAATTATTAATATCTCATCCAACCACCCCAAAAATATTATAAAACAGATACCCAATATAGTGAATAATAGAATCAACCAATTATCATCCAACATTAAAACTTTCAACGCAAGTAAAAATATTTACAATAAGGCCCTTCAAAAAAGCGGATATAAGAACAAGTTAACATATATTAAACCTACAATAGACTCCGAATCATTCAAAAATAAAAGTGAAGAAAACTGTAGAAAAAGAAAGATAATTTGGTTTAACCCTCCTTATTGTAAACTAACATCAATATTGGTAAATATTTTCTCAAGTTAATAGACAAAAATTTTAATAGCAGTAACCCTCTACGGAAGATTTTTAATAGGTGCACCCTTAAAATCAGTTATTCTTGCACCCCGAATATGGACAGCCTTATTGGTTCCCATAATAGGAGTATTCTGGTGAACTTGCGCAATGCTGAATCTAGATCCGGAATTCTAAACGAATGCAGCTGTAACTCTGTGGATGCCTGCCCGGTGGAGGGAAAATGCAAATCCACCCAGGTGATTTATGAAGCCCGCATTTCTCCCTCAGACAATAGAAATGACTTTCGGACCTATATTGGTATGTCTGCCGGTCCTTTCAAACAAAGACTATACACAGGTACTCTTTTTCGAACCCCGGTCAAAGGTACCAGACAGCCCTTTCACGAGCATTCTGGAAAATGAAAGAGAAAGGGCTGGATCCTGAAATTAGCTGAAAACTAGTAGGTTCAGCCCGTATTCCGAGGAATTTTCGTGATAGGTGCTGTCTATGTTTACTGGAAACATTTCAATATTAAAATACTCCCACCAACAGCGGCTACTGAATCTTAGAAGGGAATTTATCAGTAAGTGCCGCCATAAGACAAATTTTTCGAATACTTAAATTTAGAATTTAAATCCCCGTTGACTAGATGTTAGAATATAAATATAAATTAAATGGATTCAATTTAAATTTTAATCTTAATTTTATTTTAGCGTTAACCTTAAAAAAGTATTTTAACCCCCCTAACTTCCTCTCCCAATCTCCTTTAATTGCCCATCTTTATAAAATATGGATTCTTTTACAAAACCCCTTTTTTCCTTGGTTAACACACACACACACACACACACACACACACACACACACACACACACACACACATATATATATATATATATATATATATATATATATATATATTTCTCCAATAATATTTAAACTTATAAGTTCCTGTAATTGGTATTTAGCTCGCATCTACCTAAAAAGATTAATTAAATAAACTTAATTCAAAATTTTTTAAGATCTTATATTTAAACCCATTCCTTCCCCTTAAATATGCCTCTTCAAACAGCCCAAAATTTTAACCTTAAAAAGTAATTTAACTCCTTTAGTTGTTTATCTTTATAGAATATGGATTCCTTTACTAAACCCCCTTTTTCCTTTGTTAACACGCACACACACACACACACACATATATATAGGTATGTATATGTGTGTGCATGTGTATATATATATATATATATATATATATATATATATATATATATATATTTCTTTAATAACTTTAAATTTAGGACTTCCTGTAATGAATAAACTTAATTAAAAATTTTAAGATCTTACATTCAAATCTATTCCCTCCTAAATATACCGTTTCAAACCCCTGTAAACATTCACGTATGGAGCCGAGCGAGCGTCTCCCATTTGATATTTGATACCCCGTTTTTCTCTCGTCTCTATACACCCACTAATCTCCGCCCCTCCCAGTTCTGTCCTGTTCTGTTTTTGTTTAACCTTATCCCACTTCCCTGACATTAAGGGAACTCTCAATTCTTGACCGTTGTTAACTTTGCCTCTCCCCGCTTTACTCTAGGGCTTTCTCCATTTGGAACAGAACAATATCGCTGAGGTGACGTGGAATCTCTGTTAGAGATCTCATGTCGAATTGTGCATCCGACACCTTTGAATTTTGAAAGTTTTCTCTAATTTATATATATATATATATATATATATAACAGTTTTAACGTTATCCGTAAATGTTTTCTTTAGTAGATACCTATATTTGAGTAGACTTCCTGTTTATTTATTAAAAAGTATGTTCATTTATTATCAACTACAATCAGACCTAGTGACGATTTCTCCCAAAGGAAAGCTGATTAGCATTTTGCCGAGTGAGGGCATATTTTCTTATAAGATCTCTAGAATATTTTGGCCAGTAGAGGGAAATAAATACATTGTTTAATAAATAAACAGAGCGACTATACGCTATCGTGCGTGTGCGCCCGTCTGCGAGAATGCGTCCGTGTAGGCTATCGTAATAATTTCTCCTTTTCTTCGTTTTTTCCTTAATTCAAACTTACTTCTTAGCTTTTTCTTTTCTTTTTTTTTTTACAAATGTAGCCATTTGTGGCCAATTATTATATTCTGTAGACATACCACCGTTTTTAACTTTTTTGCATGTTAGCACACACACACACACACACACACACACACACACACATATATATATATATATATATATATATATTGTATAGACGGTACAAACGCAGGATTAGATTGGTAAATAATCCGGTATACGGTTGGTAAATAATCCAGGTGGATCCTAATAATATCATTAAAATATTTAAACTGATACAAGAGAGAGCTCGAGGTAATTTAATTTACAGAGCAGCTATTTGTTTAAACGGGTTTAACAATGCAAGTCTGAATTTATATATATATATATATATATATATATATATGATTAATACAAGCAAAAGTTTATCACTTAGTTGATTGATGTTACCTTCAGCATTCCGACTCCAGAGTTTCGTAGACTGCCTATACTTCTCGATTTTTTTGTTTTTGTATGCACTTCTTTTGATGTAAGCTTTTTTACATTGTATGTCTGCGAGTGCGTTCACACACGTATGTGTCATGATTATTTGTGCTGTTTGTATTTTTTTTTCAACTTAATCTTTACCATTTTTTCTATCTTTCTCTTTTTCCTCTTTTCTTTCAAATGTTGCCATTTTGACTTCCAATTATATATATATATATATCATTATGGTATGTCAAAAAATTCCGAAATTTACATTCGTTGAATGGCCATTTCAACGAGAAAATCCCACTTCAGCAGCAACGATCGAAAACAAAATTTTATTAATTAAAATATGTCTTCCATCTTGATCAATTTTAATATTGATAAAATTAATATTAATAGGATCTGGGTTTTGGGATATTACCTATTTGCTCATTCTATTTGAATTTAATATATATATATATGTTTGTGTGTGTGTGTGTGTGTGTGTGTGTGTGTGTTAGTGAAAGTAAGATATCATCTGACTATTGTTATATTATATGTTATATGTTTTGACTTACCCTCGTGTATAATAAGTTATCCTACATCGATTGCCCATTTCGGAGTTTCATGCTTTACGCAATTTTCAGGTACATATTATAATCGAGTACTACTTGACTAAACCGATTAACAAAGTTAAATTCAGAAATACTACCAACGAACTACAAAAGACAATGCGGATGGATATATATGCGGTTCGATAGATCTGATAAAATTATTATTAAATCGGACAAGACAGAAAAGCATTATTTTATCAATGCGAAGGCATAACCACAAAGCCATCCTCCGTGAAATTAACAAAAACTGCAAAAAGGCGGCCAGTAAATAGGAAACCAACATAAAAAGGGAAGCCAAAAAAAAAAAAAAATTCAGTTAAGGGCCTTAAAATAGATGACAGAGTCCCAATTTTGTATAAGCAACAGGCATTTATCATAATAAATAACAATAAAAAAATGTCACTAACAGCCCACAATACCGATTCCTAAACCCTTCAAAAAACTACATAGGTAGATTTATCAATATCATTCTTGAAAGAACTTATAAATTCACTAAGAATGGCTTAGGCATGAACCACTGAAAGAACATAGCCGAGGCAAATGATTGGTTCACAAAATAAGAAAAAAGAAATGAAATGTATTGCACTTTCATCCATTTTGATATTTGTGACTTCTATCCATCCATATTTGATAAAACTTTTTGTGACTTCTATCCATCCATATTTGATAAAATTTTTGTGACTTCTATCCATCCATATTTGATAAAATGTTTGTGACTTCTATCCATCCATATTTGATAAAACTTTTTAACTACAGCCTGGCTAAACATCACTGCACGATCAGCGTCCAAGAAAATAACATCATTAAACAAACCCAAAAAATCTATCTTATTTTACGACGGAAAAATAACCCTGATTTCTGCATTTCTATGAGAACGTGTCATTCTACTGAGGCCTGTGATTTAGTCGGCCTTTTTTACGATGGAATCTTAGGCACATCTTGAGTTAAATTACATCAGACTTTACAGAGACAACAGATTAATCATTTTCCGTAAAAAAAAGTCCACAACAAACGGAGAGACTTAGAAAAAATTTAATTGAGTTTTTCAAAGCCTACACTCTTAACATAACTAGCACCGCTAAAGTCGTAAACCTCTTAAATGTAACCTTCGACCTGAACAATGGTCGATACAAACTGTACGCTAAAGATTCACACAATCAGAAATACATTAACAAGGAAACAAATCACTCCGATAGAATCATCAATAACTTGCATAAATCAATCTAATTTCATTTAAGTACCAACTCTAGTAATAAGAAATTTTTTGACAACTCCAAAATTAAATAATGCTATAGAAAAAAGTAAACTCAACCCTAGTTTAGTTTAAAATCTTCTGGTAAAAACAAAGTAGGTAGAAATAAGCAGAAACTACGTAAACGTAATATTATTTGGTTTAACCCACTTTTCAGACATTTCCAAACATTGGAAAATTCTTCCTAAATTTAATTCACAAACATTTCTATCATTCACCCACACTAAAAGAAAATTTTCAATAAAAACAATGTTAAAGTTAGTTGTGTGTGTGTGTGTGTTTGTTTGTGTGTGTGTGTGTGTGTGTGTGTGAGAGAGAGAGAGAGAGAGAGAGAGAGAGAGAGAGCTCCCCCGGTTGAATTATTAATCAACAGTTCTAAAGGATTGAGATGAAGGTACTAATTAGTTGGGTTGAAGGGATCCCGGAGTAATACCAGAAATATGATTTGTTTATTATAATTATTTCTGGGGTTGATTTGTTAGTTAATTAAGTGTAATAATTCCGGAGTGATTAGCGGACAGGTCCGTTAAGTAAAGTTTATGATAAATGGCGAATTTCTTGGGTGATCTGAAGAACCAAATCCAGCCAAGTCCGCAGACGAGATAAGAGGTTTTAGCAAGACTCAAGTGGAAATTGTCTGCGACGGGGAACACCAAATTCATTTTTAGTACCACTTGAGAAATAGTCTCCCGCAGAGATTCGGAGATTAGACGAACATGCATGGTGGTCAAGGTGATTTCCATATTAAAATTAGTGGGCGTCACCTAAACAGCGCTCTATATAAGCGGTCTGCACGCTGGAGTAGAGCAGATGGAAGCAGACCGGCAGTTGGGCGCAGACCGGCAGTTGGGCAGAGATCAGCAGAACGCGGAGAAAACGGTTGGGTGAATCAGCTGGTTTAGTCTATGGTTGTCAGGCATCAAGAAGTCCGATCCGAACTAAGAGACAGATAAAGCCTGTACGAATCTAACTAACTCTGTCAACAAAGCCGTGAAGAGAAACTGCTATGTATTGTGAATAGACGAAGGACCACGAAATTATCTCCCTTAGATCAGTTGGAGTTATATCTAACTGAATGCGTTTTTCTCTGTTGCTTTCCGACCCAAACGAGTGAATCTCGTTCAAAAATTTTGTATTCGTGTAAATTCTTTGGTAGCGACATAAAAGCAGTAGTCTTAAAAGACTCTTTGTACAGGTACTGGAAGTGTTGCTTATACAGTGACACACATAAGTATTAGATACATGTTATTTTATGTTAGAACTCTAGTTTATGTCCGCCATTTTGCCTTATATTTGGTAAGTAATATCTCATAAAGATGTTTTAGTTGTATGTGGAAGGAAAATTAAAAACTCTTGGTTGAATCCAATTTTTTTAATCAAAGTTGAAAATTACCCTATGCAAAAGTATTGGATACATGACACTTTTTTTCAAATTTCCAATCGAAACTTTGTATTTTAAAAGACTTTAAATATTCAAATTTTCGATAGTATTGGAATGTTATCTCTGACCAATCAGAGAAGCACATAAATGCTTACAAGATAGTGCTACTAATCATCTGACTCTTTGATGGGCATTCTGCAATTCAAGGATTAAAAATGGCAAAAAATAAAGAATTATCCAGAGATATGCGAGACAGAATCATTGAACGAGGAGAACAAGGTTACCGAAAAATTAACAAAGAAATGAATCTAGCACTAAGTACAGTAGGAAATATCATTAGAAAGTATAAGAAGTATGGCGATGGTACAGCGACCCTTCCAAGAAATTGAAGACCGAGAAAAATTAATGAGAGGACTTCAAGGTGGATCAGCATAAATGTGCAAAAAAAAAACCCTTCATTACTCGTTCTGAAATTAAAACTGATCTCGAGGGTGCTGGAATTAATGTAAGTAAGGATACCATTAGCAGAGCTCTATATCGTACAGGCTTTCATTCAAGATCACCAAGAAAAGTGCTTTTACTGTAAACCAAAGACCGATTAAAGTTTGTCGAAACTTAAGAAAAGAAAGGTATGCAATTTTGGGAAAAGGTAATCTGGCCGAATGAAGCGAAATTTGAACTATTCGGAAGGAACACAGCGACAAGTGTTTGGCGAAAAAATGGCACTGCCTTCAACAAGCACAATACCATCCCAAAAGTTAAGTTTGGGGGTGTTTCCATTATGATATGGGGATGCTTTTCATCCAAGGGCACTGGTGAGTTACAAGTTATCCATGGTAGAATGAATGGTAGCATGTATAGGGAGATTCTAGAGAAGAAACTTCAGAAATCTGCAACTTGTTTAGAACATGGTCAGAATTTCGTGCTTCAACACGACAATGATCCCAAACATACCGCAAAACTTACAAAGGAATGGTTTGAAAATAATGGTATTATTACTCTCAATTGGCCAAATTAGTCTCCTGACTTGAATCCAGTTGAGAATTTGTGGAATACTTTGAATGTTAAAGTTCATAAACAGAATCCACAACATATCACGCAATTAGAGGAATTATGCAAGGAAGAATGGGGTAAAGTAACGGTAGATCAGTGTGGAAAACTTGTGGCTAACTATAGAAAGCGACTGGAAACAGTGAAATAAAACAGAGGCTACGCAACAAAATATTAAATTGATGTAGCCAATACTTTTGTATAGGGTAATTTTGAACTTTGATAAAAAAATTGGATTCAACCATGAGTTTTTAATTTCCCTTCCACGTACAACTAAAACAACTTTATGAGATATTACTTACCAAATATCAGGCAAAATGGCGGACATAAACTAGAGTTATAACAGAAAATAACATGTATCCAATACTTATGCGTGTCACTGTATTTCTTTTTCTTTACGTCTTTGCGGTTGCGACAACAAGGACTTGTTTCGCACGAATAGTGATTTCTTTCAGTGTAAGGATCCAGCCATCTCATCCTTTACCATCTCACCGTCCTGAAAGACCCGGAAACTGCTATTCGGTTCCTTCAGCTTACCAGAAGAGGACTGAGTGGTTTTAATTTTTAACGGCCAGAGCCACCGGACAGACAGGACATAGCTGCCGGTGGCCAGGATTCCTACGTTAGATAGTTATAGTTGCGTTAAGAATTTATATAGATATATTTCACAACATATATCAAATAAATACTAGGCCCACCTGAATAATATCAGTATTATTTATAGAGCGCGCATCCATTCGGATGATGATTTTAAATTCTGTTTTGGAGCAACTGCTAATATGTAGAAATATCGTTTCAATAACCATGTGTTGTCTTTAATCAACAGTAAATAAAGCAAAGCACTGCTTTATACATATATTATTGGAAATTAAAGATAAGAACACAATTATTAACTGGAATATCGTCGCTAAAACCAAATCTTATAATGGAAAAGGAAACTGATTTAAGTTATGATTAAAAAAAATTGTCATCTTAAACCATATTAATAACTCTAATCTACTTAACAAAAAAAAAAAAAAGTGAATTAATGACTACATGCTGCCATGGAAATATACTTAAATCCTTAGATCCTGATTGATACAGATTCCTCGATACGTTTGTCTCTTTCTTTCTCACTTCCTTTCTTTCTTTCTTTCTTTCTTTCTTTCTTTACCCTGCAAATATTACTATTATCAACTATGAATTACGCCCATTGAAATCAATCTCCCTGCATTTTAAAAATATTTTTTTAATTTAAAATTTTAATTTGAATATTTATCTTCATTTAATTTTTGTCCATTTAATTTTTACTCTTGATAAATTAAAAAATAGTACCCTAACTTTATATTTTTACTCCAATGTTCAAGGGAGTTATGAACATGAACATCAAGTGAACTTAAATCTTCAAATCTTTTAAACGGTCTGTTCGTAATATGCACCTGATGATTGTGTAACGCATGAAACTTCGAGTCGTGCTATCGACGTAGGCTAATATATTCATATATAAAATTGATAGTTTTGTTTATAATACATTGAGCAGTGTTTTATTAGCACATGAATAATATTTTTATACAAATGTGTATTCCCATATATATATATTCTATTCTACGCTTTTACACCCTGGAAGAATGGTAGACTTTGAAAAAACAGTAGATACTCTAGCATCTACGCAACGTTCATTCAGAATTAGAACATTCTCAGTTACTAGCGTATGTTTACATGATATATCACACTCTAAAAGTCTACCTTCTACCGAGCGCCCGTGGCAGAGCTAGAATCGCCGAATGAACGTCAGTTCGGTCGGGTTTCAGTCCTGGCTAAAATCAATCGGATGTCTATACATACTGATAAGCCTTGACACAGCAAAACAGATCTACGCTCTTACACCCTGATTGAACACTCTGGAAGAATGGTAGACTTAAAAAAAACAGCTACTCTAACATCTACGTATCGTTCATTCAGCTATGAATCAGAACACTCTCAGTTACTGGCGTATGTTTACATGGTATATCACACGCTAAAAGTCTGCCTTCTACCGAGTGCCCATAGCTCAGAAGTAGAATCACCGAAAGATACCAATTCGGTCGGGTTTCAATCCTGTCTAATGTCTAAACGTACTGATGAGCTGTCTGCGGATGACTATATATATATATATATATATATATAATGCCCAAATCTACTACATTGATTTTTATGTAGAGGTGCCATGTCGGTGAATATCATAGCAGAGTACACAGTTACCACACTGATCCTGGATAAAAGCCCGGCGTACTCACATATACTCTTATTTTTTATTATTACCATTTTTGTCTAATAATCAAAGTCAAGGTAATGGCCCAGCAAATTCATTCGCCTATTATAAAACAAACATTCTATTTCAATAGTAATTAGCTTAACCTCTATCAGAATTTCATGAAAGCGACATTGTAATTCCTGATGTCTTATCAGCACTGACAGACACGCAAACACATAAAAGCCAGTACTGTTTATATATTATGCAAAGATGTTAAGCTAAAGGTTTTGTGTTACATCTGATTTATAACTAACCTGTCTGTAATGGATAACAGGAGTGGCCATCCATCCAATGATCTGAGCAAATGTCTGTACTTTTTATGCATCCCATGAGTCTTCAGTTGTAATTTATGTTGATGCTGCTATAAAAAAATAAATAAGCAAGCTTTTGTTTTTGTTCTTTATCCTGTCAAAGCAAGTTGGTGCATTCGACTGTAAAAACCTTTGCTAAAGTGGATATTAATCTTGTTTTTTTTTTCCTTCCTTTTTATTGCTTGGGAGGCATAATCGATAGTTTTAACCCTTCCATGCTCATTTGAACACATCTTTTTTCTTTCCTTTTTTTATCCGACAGTAGCGTTTCTGTTTTATATGGATACGGGGGAAGCATTTTACAATGGTTTTATGATGTGTATATCTGCTAATAATTAAGGTGGTGTTGGTAGAAATCTTCTTTACTAAAAACATTGGAAAAAAACAAACTGACTGAAAAATATAAAATAAATATTCTATTTATTTTCTTTAGACGGATAAATGTGTCCTTTGGTATTAAGTGTAGAAAAAGTTTCGTTAATAAAGTTGGAATTAGTAGCATCTGGAGAAATGTTCTTTTCGGTCTTGGGGAAGTCAGTACTTGATAGTAGTCATAGTCATTTTGGAAATAGGTCTGTGCCAATCTACTGTGTTTTTCTATGCCCTAAGAAGGTTAGAAATATTATTAGGAGACGAATACTTAAGTATTTCTTCACTCGTCACGCGTGGCTGGTTTCTCCGCGGTAACGTCTCTGTTAGTCACTCTCACCGTCTTTTATGCTTCTAGCTCTGAGGTATCTGACTTATATCCGGTTCGACCAGGCTCCGAGATTCTGGCACGAAAATTGCTTACAGCTAACATCAAAAGTCTCTGTGTCAATTTTTTCGATTAGCCAAAATTGTTGTATTTTTCGACGTTTTTTTCTTTATCACTTATTTATATTGAACCTTCTTGATATCTGATCTTTTTTAGTCACAAATAGGCATTCTCTGGTCCGGCAAACTTCTGGCGTTATTTGGCTGGGTTCAATTTATTCTTCTTTCTCTTTCTATTTGAGAGATGCCTTCTCGTAGAAGAGAGAGATGTATAAGAAGAGAAGTCCAAAGAGAGAAAGAGAAAGAGAGAGAGAAAGAGAGAGAGAGAGAGAGAGAGAGGGAGGGAGGGAGGGAGAGGGAAATATAATGGTTTTAAAGGGTACCATCAGCCCGTATATTGAATACTGTTGCCACATCTAGTCGGGTGCCCCTGCTATTCACCTCAGGGTTCTTGACAAAATCCAACGGTGACTCTCTAATGTGATCGATTACTTACAACTTGGCGGCTCAGATGCAGTCACTTTCTCACCGGCGTAATGTGACTTCCCTATGTCTCTTCTACAAATACTTTCATGGCTTCTGCTCCGATGAAAGTTCGCTCGTGCCTTCTGTGTACGAATTTACTCGAGCTACTACACTAGCAACTAGGCCTCACCCTTTTACAGTTAAATCAATAAAATGTAACCTCAACTTCTACTTCACCAGCTTCTTTTCTCGCACTTCCCGCCTGTGGAATTCCCTTCAGTATACTTGTTTCCCCGACAGATACAATTTCCAAGAATTTAAATGTAAGGTCAATCGTCATCTTCTATCTCACTAACTCGCATCCTTTCTCTCATGCTCTTTTCTCTGTCCATTCCACTTTCCTCACACCAGTATTCTCATCCTTCTCTTAACCACTTCCTGACACCCTCTATACTCTGTTCCACTTTCTCATCACTTTCCTCTTATGTAACCCCCTGCACACCAGTAGCGGTGAGGCTGCCTTGCTTGGGGTGAAATGATTAAAAATATATATAAAAGAAGAAGAAAATACATATGAAACAAAGAAACAAAGGACGCTGCCTTGTTTGTGATGAAATGATTAAAAGAAAAAAAAAAGCATAAATGCCTTATTTTAATTTGAATTCTTTTTATTTTGTTTATATATTTTATTTATATATTTCATGTTTGTTTGTTTTTTTTTAGTGACACACTACAGGATCTTTCCTGTTCGGACAGTTATATTGATATTGTAGGGGCCTCAGTGATGCTTGGTAAATTGACCTTGTGCCAAGCACGTCCGAAGTCCCCACAATTTAAATATCAGAAGATTGAAGGTTGAAGGGTGGATGTTGAAACGTGGAAGGATAAAATATTTCGTGTGTTCATTAAAGTAAAGATTTATTAACAGAATGACAATAGTGTAAAAAGAAAAATATAAGTGAAATTTGTTAACTGAACACTACAACATATTTGTGAAAAGAAAAATATTCATTGAAAAAATGCATGCAGTTTTGTAGTTAAATTTGTTTAAAGAGAATTGTAAGTATTTAAAATGTCCACAAAAGTTTAGAGGTCATGGTTGTGTAGTAGCAGAATGTAAAGTTTCATGTTCTCCCCTCTTTCTGGTAGGTTGGCGACAGGGGGAGAAAGAAGAAATAAAGAAATAATACTTGTTGCAGACAGAGTGTTCTGTTGTTGTTGTTACTCTCTTTGTCGGCGTGAAATGAAAAAGAAGAAAAGGAAGTTGGAGGAAAAGGTCGAATGAAACTGTGGTGCGCCCCTGCGTCCGGGTGGCGTGGAGTGAAATTTCTTTTGTTACATTGCCACAAGGTCCATCAGCTAACCGCTCCCAATGCTGACTCTTGACCTGTCACGGATGTGTTTAAGTAGTGGAATTCAAAAATGAGACCGGCTCCCAGAAGCACCTTCTTCATTAGGTGTGAAAAAACGTTTGACTGACGTTGTGATATGAATTTTCTATTTCTTATCCAATCAGGATCCAGAAATTTGCTTTTCACGCTGACTTGTAACTTTTTCTTGGTCTGGGTTTGTTCAAAATGTTTTTAGTTGTTTGAATCCGATTCTGAGGGTGTGCAATTTTACTTTGTGTATTTTAGTTAATTGATGGATGATATCGGGTATATATCCGATAATATTTTTTATGTTATAGAAAAAATACAATTCACAAGTAAGTGAGAGATACATCTGTTTCGGTTAGTCGGTATTTATTGCAAGGATAATTCAACAAGTAATTACTTTAATATATTTAACTGCATTGATTGAAGGTCATCATCTTCATCATCATCATCAATTCCATGTCAGGGTGTGGTCAGACTGCTGCTGGGCATCTGAGCACTCGAAAGGTTTTCTCTACATATCTGGGTTGAAAACCGAAGACATATTTATTACATATGTAGCAAGTACACCTGGTGGATCCCGTCCCTCTCCAGATAAGACCTAAGCCGATCTTCTCCAGCTTAAAATCCGGCTTTGCTCGCGGACACATGACTGTTGATTCTGTTGGGACAAACCTCCACTAAGGACCTTGATATCAATCTAGGAAGCCTTCAGTCCAGTGGTGTCATTACCACACTGGATGCTTATATAGCCCACAGCAGCCCAGCTAACCCGATTGGTCTAGAACAGTTATTTTGAACCATCGAGCAGCGAGATACTCTTAAGTGTGGCACGAAATATTGTCACGGCATATATATATTTAATTTATTTGTTTGAACATTATTTTGAATAGATACTCGTATTTGAGTAGATATTCTAATTTTAATTTAACAGTATATTTATATATACATTATATGTATTTATGAGAAATTGTCATTTCGTTAAAAAAAAATTCTGTTAAATTAAAAACAGAATATCTACTCAAATACGAGTATCCATTAAAAGTAAAATTCAAACAGATATATATAATATGTCGGTTGTTAGTTCCATTTCGTTGAATCTCCGGAACTTTCGGTAATATATATATATATATATATATATATATATATATATATATATATATATATAAATGAATAAGGAAAGAAGAAAATATTTGCAACGTTGAAAACATTAATTTAAAACAATGCTATATAAAAATAGAGCAATGGATATTTATTATAAATTATAGTTTAGAACATGTGCAAACTACAATCTATTACAAAATTGTAAATTCGATATTGTAAGAAAAATGTCTCAACAGGTATTAATAATAATGGTAAATAACGTTTATTATCATCATTATTGATGAGGCGTTCTTTCATTTACTAACTGATGAGTCATTGTTCTTTCAATGTCGAAACAAAATGTACAATTTTGTAGTAGATTGTAGTTTGTTTATGTTCTAAAGTATAATATATATATATATATATATATATATATATATATACATATATATATTCTCTGGAAGAATGGTAGACTTTGAAAAACAGTAGCTACTCTAGCAAATGCGCCATCGTTCATTCAGCAATGAATTAGAACTCTCTCAGGGCGAGTATAATGATAATATACGCGCTAAAAAGTCGGCCTTCTTCTGCCGAGCGCCCATAGCTCAGAGGTTGAATCGCCGACTGACGCCAATTCGGTCGGGTTTTAATCCTGGGTTAAAAGCAATCGGAGTCTAACCGTACTGATGAGCTGAGATACAGCGAAACAGATCTGTCTGCGGATGAATATATATATATATATATATATATATATATATATATATATATATATGTGTGTGTGTGTGTGTGTGTGTGTGTGTGTGTGTGTGTGTAAGTAGTAATGGTATAGAGTTAGTATTGGAATACATGAATAAATATTAAATTTTTCAATGATGTTATTTGAAACATTTGACGGTACCCATTGATATATTTTGGATTTCAATAGAAATGTAAAATCTCACGTTAGCTGAAACAAGCCTTATCAGTCTATATCGCAATTTTCCACTTTTTATTTATGTGAATTAAGCTTTTCAACTCTAAATAACATAAAAATATAAGAAGCGAGAAAGACTAGGATCAACTGAAGAAAAAATGAGGATCTGCTTAGCGCACGTTCTTACCAAACATCTCTCATATTCTTTATTGTTTCTTTCTCTTTAAAAATGTTTTTTTATCTCGTATTCTTGATTGTTGTCTTTCCTTAATAATGCTTTATTTCTCTCATATTCTTTATTGTTGTTTGACATTAACAATATTTTCTTTCTCTGATATTCTTTATTGTTTTGCTCTCTTTAATAATGCTTTCTTTCTTTCATATTCTTTGTTATTGTTTCCCCTTCATAATGCTTTCTTTGTCTCATATTCTTTATTGTTGTCTCTATTTAATAATGCTTCCTTTCTCTCATATTCATTTTTGTTTTTTTCTCTTTAATAATTCTTTTTTCTTTCATATTTTTTTTATTGTTGCTTTCCCTAAATAATGCTTTTTTTTTCGCTCATATTCTTTCTTGTTGTCACTCTTTAATAATGTTTTCTTTCACTTATATTCATTATTGTTGTTTCTCTTTTATGATATTTTCTTTCTCTAATTTTCTTTATTGTTGTCTCTCCTTAATAATGCATTCTTTTTCTCATATTCTTTAATGTTGTCTCTGCTTAATAACTCTTTCATTCTTTCACATTCTTTATTGTGGTCTCTCTTTAATTATGCTTTCCTTCTCTCATAATCTTTGTGATTGTTTCATCTTAATAATTTTCCATTCTCTCATATTCTTTATTGTTGTTTGACATTAACAATATTTTCTTTCTCTGATATTCTTTAATGTCTTGCTCTCTTTAATAATGCTTTCTTTATTTCATATTCTTCATTATTGTTTCCCCTTCAGAATGCTTTCTTTGTCTCATATTCCTTATTGTTGTCTCTCCTTAATAATGCGTCCTTTCTCTCATATTCATTTTGTTTTTTCTCTTTAATAATGCTTTCTTTCTCTCATATTTTTTATTGTTGTCTCTTCTTAATAATGCTTTCTTTCTTTCATATTCTTTATTGTTGTCTTCCCTTAATAATGCTTTTTTTTTCGCTCATATTCTTTATTGTTTTCTCTATCTAATAATGCTTTCTTTCACTCATATTCTTTACTTTTGTTTCTCCTTTATAATGCTTTCTTTCTCTAATTTTCTTTATTGTTGTCTCTCCTTAATAATGTTTTCTTTTTCTTATTTTCTTTACTCTTGTCTCTGCTTAATAACTCTTTCATTCTTCACATTCTTTATTGTGGTATCTCTTTAATTATGCTTTCCTTCTCTCATAATCTTTGTGATTGTTTCATCTTAATAATTTTCCATTCTCTCATATTCTTTATTGTTGTTTGACATTAACAATATTTACTTTCTCTGATATTCTTTAATGTTTTGCTCTCTTTAATAATGCTTTCTTTATTTCATATTCTTCATTATTGTTTCCCCTTCAGAATGCTTTCTTTGTCTCATATTCCTTATTGTTGTCTCTCCTTAATAATGCTTCCTTTCTCTCATATTCATTTTGTTTTTTCTCTTTAATAATGCTTTCTTTCTCTCATATTCTTAATTGTTGTCTTCCCTTAATAATGCTTTTTCCCTCATATTCTTTATTTAGTGTTTCTACTTTATAATGCTTTCTTTCTCTAATTTTCTTTATTGTTGTCTCTCCTTAATGTTTGCTTTTTCTTATTTTCTTTACTCTTGTCTCTGCTTAATAACTCTTTCATTCTTTCACATTCTTTATTGTGGTCTCTCTTTAATTATGCTTTCCTTCTCTCATAATCTTTGTGATTGTTTCATCTTAATAATTTTCCATTCTCTCATATTCTTTATTTTTGTTTGACATTAACAATATTTCCTTTCTCTGATATTCTTTAATGTTTTGCTCTCTTTAATAATGCTTTCTTTTTTTAATATTCTTTATTGTTGCTTCCCCTTAATAATGCTGTCTTTCTCTCATATTCTTTATTGTTTCTTTCTCCTTAATAATGCTTTCTTTGTCTCATATTCTTTATTGTTTCTTTCTCCTTAATAATGCTTTCTTTCTCTCATATTCTTTATTATTGTCTCTCCTTAAAATGCTTTCTTCCTCTCATATTCTTCATTGTTGTCTCTCCTGAATAATAATTTCTTTCTCTCATATTTTTATTGTTGTCCCTCTTTAATATTGCTTTCTTTTTCTCATATTCTTTATTGTTGTCTCTTCTTAGTAATGTTTTATTCTCACATTCTTTATTGCTCTCTCCTTGTTATTGTTGTAATAATGCATTCTTTCTCTGATATTCTTTTACACCCAGTATTCTCTTGTGTCTTAGTGATATTATTGTCTTACTTAGAGTACAATTATAAAAAATACTTTCCTTTTAATACTTATAATGCAGTATATATAATTAAACTATTAATTCTACAAAGTTTTTATAAATATATGTAACATACGAATCTTATTAAACTATTGGTTATATACGGTTAAGGATAATTTATTTGCAAGCATATACCGATTTATTGATTACTGAGCTGCTGTTGTTTCGTATTTATTTTTTTTAATTTTTGTATGCTTTTTATGAAATTTGGTGTTTTTTGATCTGTAGCGTCACATGCTAATGTGCGTTATTTTCAACAGGCTTTAAGGAAAAAGTAAGCATAATGGTTTTAAAAATCGATTTAATTAAACCATAAATTTGCTAATTAAGTTTGAAACAAATCTCTAGGACATTGGCTTTTTCAGAGATTTTTAATTTGTCCTGAAGAGTGTTCGTCTATGATGACAGTTTGATGAGTCAATGTGTAATAAGTAAACATAACATTTTTTAAATGCCGAAAACCTTTATTTACATACGGAAATTAATTTTTCGTTTCATATGGATTAGCTTTAGGATATTGTCTTTCAAATAAAACTACCATTTAACTTAAAAGAAGACATTTCATTTTACTTATTGAAAATGCATTTCTCGATTATTCTTTAGGAATTCGTGGCGCTACCTAATATAAATCAAATCAAGGCTTAATGTTTGCAACTGAGGCTGAGTAAGGACTTGAATCCTCAACAAATCGTAACGTGTTTATTATGTTTTTATCTTATCACCCCGAGCAAGGCGGTAATGCCACTGATGTGCAGGGGGCTACATTAGAGTAAAACGATTAAGTAGAAGAGAGTGAAGAGAAAGACGAACCAGTCAGAAAGGAACAAGAGAAGGATGGAAATACAGGTGTGATGACAGTTGCAAAGGTGGAGAGAAAGGAAAGAATATACAGGGTGGTGAAAGAACTAGAGTCAAGTGGTTAATAGATGAGTATTGACATTGCATTTAAATTCCTGAAGGTTGTAGCCGTCAGGAAAGCAAGAATATGGAAGCGAGTTCCACAGGCGGGAAGTGCGAGAGAAGAAGCTGCAGGAGTAGAATTGTCGTCTGCATTTGGTTAATCTAACTGTGAATGGGTGGGACCCAGTTGCCAATCTGGTTGCACGAATAAACATCTTTTGAAGAGGCACCAGTGACTTAAGTTCGTTGGAGCAGAAGCCATGAAAGAATTTATAGAACAGACAAAGGGAGGCCACATCTCGTCGGTGGGGAAGTGGCTGTAGTAGAGCCGCCAAATCGGTACCTATCACATTACTGATTCTCCTTTGGAGCCTGTCGAGAACACTGATATGAACAACAGGGGCGTCTGACCATATATGGCAGCAGTATTCCATGCACGGACGAATGTTTTAAAGGTTTTACTGTGTTTATTATAAACAATAATAATGTTAAATTCTAAAAGAAAGAATTTAAAATAATGTAACAAAAGCCAAGTCAAAATAGCACTGGCATATTTTACAATGTACAAGCATAATTTCTAAGGCATAGTATGACTGCTTATTTGTATCCAAGGATACCTGTCTACTAGCTAAACCCCGTTGCAGACGCCGTTCAACTATACCGAGCGGGTTTTACTTCCAGTTTCTGGGAGATAGCGCATTACTATTGAAAATATTATATAGATGAATGAATTGCCTCCCTTTGTAGGGGTCGTTATTACCGGCCCCTGGGTTGGGCTAAAAGCAGTCTATCATGGTACTTTTTTCCTGCGACACCGACGAGTCAACACGACAAATTTAGCTCCGTAGATCTCAACCAATAGCCACATGTTGTCCGAAAATGGAGCGACCCAGAATAGGAACGAGGATGTCCCAACAGCGGCAGCAAAGTATCGAAAAACTGAATCCCTCTTCGATCTGAAGACGAATGTTTCGACGTTGCAACAGAAAATAAGAAGAACTGTTAACCGAACGAACTTTACTTTAAGTCCTCGCAAAAACCACTGTTTTATTTGCAACAATTTTTTAAACCCTATTTTGTATCTTCACTTTCGTTCTTCCTCTTTCTGTTATAAAGCCTTTCTTTTTTCCACTCAAGTTTAGTGTGCTCCTGTTTTCTCTCGCCGTGTCGCGTCAATGCTCTTTTACCCTTATTTTCTACAGATGACAAATTATTGGTCACAAAAATTGAAAGGGTATAAAATCTCGCACATTATCTAGTGTGAACAACAGCCTGAACATTATCTAGTGTGAACAACAGCCTCTGTCACGATGACTTGTGACTTCGTTGCTATTACAACCATCGACTGCTCCCAAAGAGTTCCGTCTACCCAATTTCACTCACAAACGTTGAGTCGACCCGTGGTGTGGCTTTCAGGCAAAGGTGCACCATCAAAAAGTCAATTTCCTGAAAACTCGAACATGGTGAGATTCGAACCTGGGATTCATTCTAATTAATCAGCTACGCACCCATAGCAATCTAATATTTAATATAAATTGCAGAAAGAGAACAGATTTTCTGTTCGTAACACTCTGTCCTCTTCGTCTCAGACTGGACAATCCGTGCCCTGAGCAACAAAATCATAAGTTTTAACACAAAAAGAATTTTTAATTTTAATTTTAAATAAAAAAAAATTAAATCGCTGTAAGATTTAGTTAAGCTTTTCGGAAATCATTCGGCAGTGAACAAAATGAATTTTGAAAATATATCTACTTTTAAATTGTAGAAATATTTTAAGTTATAAGATTTAAGATAATTAAGATACACATGCGCAGACCAAACGTACAAATTTGAATGAAATTAAAGTGGACGTCTGTGTCGCGAATAATTTCTCTTTCTGTCTGAGAACAAGCTCTGGGTAACAGGAGTATAACCCGACATTTGCGGTGCTTTGAGGTCATTTTTATGATCCCTTCTGCATTTAAACTGTATGTATTATAGTACAGAGTGGGACAGACATACCTCCGTCATATACAACTCTGAAATACCTCCGACATAATGGCACGACAGTAGCAAAGGTATCTTCACCTAGCTAAATGTCTTACCATTATGTAGGTTGTTTTAGGGTAGGTATATATTTTTTTTTAATCATATCACCCCGAGCAAGGCGGTAACACCACTGATGTGCAGGGGGCTACGTAATAGTGAAAAGATTGGAACAGACAAAGCCGGAAACCACATCCTAAACAGGGAACAAAGGATGAGCCTCTTAACCTGTTCAATAGACGTGGGTGGAGTGTGAACCGGGCGATAAGCTGTTCAATAGACGTGGGTGGAGTGTGAACCGGGCGATAACCTGTTCAATAGACGTGGGTGGAGTGTGAACCGAACGATAACCTGTTCAATAGACGTGGGTGGAGTGTGAACCGGGCGATAACCTGTTCAATAGACGTGGATGGAGTGTGAACCGGGCGATAGATAGATCTATCTACTCCAATTGAAAAAAACAAAAAAAAAACAAAGTGAGAAGATTGGAAAAGAGAAAGACGGAAACCACATCCTAAACAGGGAACAAGGGATGAGCCTCTTAACCTGTTCAATAAACGTGAGTGGAGTGTGAACCGGGCGATAGATAGATCTATCTACTCCAATTATATGTGAAAGGTATTTCTCCAGTACCTTATATTTTGCATGAACATAATTTAGATTTGAAATTTGAACAGCTTACAGTCAGACACGCGGCAGGTAAAACTGGTTGTTTATAGAAAAAAAAAAAAAACATTAGTCGACTTTCGCCGACCTCATATTGGGGGGGGGTCACGAAACCTACTTTTAGAATTTCTGATTTAAAATCTACGTCTGGATTTAACATGAAAAAGTTACTAATAATACTCAAAATGATTTCGTGCAGAAGATTTTTTAAAAATCATTTCACCCCAGGCAAGGCGAGAAAGCCACTAATGTGCAGGAGGTTACAGTGAAAGAGAGAAAAACGTAAAGCAGGGTACAGAGGGTGTTGGAGAAAGGATAAGGGATTAATGGGATTAAAAGATATAGAAGATGTCAACGTTGCATTTAAACTTTTGGAGATTGTAGCTATCAGGGAAGCAAAAGAAGTGAGTTCCACAGGCGAGATGTGCGAGAAAAGAAACTATTAGAGTAGAAGATGAGGTTATATTTAATTATTTCACCGGCAAAATGGTGGGACGTACTTGCCAACTTTGTAGTGCGATGAAATTCATGTGGTCGAGATAGCAGGTAAATAAAGCATGTCAGAACATGTGCCATGAAAATATTTGTAGAGAAGATAGAGGGAAACCACACCATGCTGGTGAGAAAAAGACTGGAGTCAGGATGCCAAGTCAGGATCGATTACATTGCAGATACTTCTTTGTGTGTATGTATCGAGAACCTGGAGATGAATAGCAGGAGCATCCGACCAAATATCGTAACAGTATTCCATGCACAGAAGAATGGTAGATTTGTGTATCTACAAGATGGATTCTGATGTGAAATTTCTGGCCCGACACATTGACCCAACTTTCCTAGCAGTAGAAGCGGCTATAGATTCGATGTAGATGTTTCACTTCAGTTCATTTGAGAGAGTGATGCCAAGGAGGCGAGGTGTGTTGCATTCCAGGAGACTGGCGTCATTCATTCGGATTTGTTTAATCGTTTCATCCCAAGCAAGGCAATAAAGTTACTAATTCGCAAGTTATGGAGTATTAGAGAAGAGGAGAAAAATCAGTATTAAGATTAGAGAAGAATAAAAGAAAAGAAATTAAAAAGACTAAAAATAACGATTGACATTGCCTTGACTAGGTAGTAAGAAGCCGGAAGAGAGTTGCACAAGCGAGAAGAAACATAGCAAAGAACTTCCGGTTACATCTAGCCATGTCAAGTATAAAAGGATGAGATCTTAATGCCAGCCTGGTATTTTCATTAAAGTTTGAATACCACAGAGGAAAGTCATATTTATTCTGGTGATAATGCAAGAAATGCGACACATAAAAGGAGAAAGGGGAAAGGCTGGTCTTTACAATGTCTTATGTTTAAACTTCTTTTATGTACCTTGTCCCTTCAGGATGTAGGCGATCTTGGCCTTCCACGGCTCCCTATCCCTGGTGGCTCTTAGCTCGCTTTCTCCTGTAACGTCTCTCAGCCACCTTTCTGTTATCCACCTGCTCAGGCCTTTTAAATATGTTATCAGCTGCTTTCCTCTGTCTCTTTTTAGCTAGCCGTAACCAGTTAACTGTTGGGGCGCTCTCCACCTTTCCACGGAAATGGACTATTCGAATCACTATATAAAATAGTAGTGATTATACCTCGATGAAAGAAGTAGAGTAAGGAAGTCGAGTGAGCGAGTCAATCGGGTATTTCCGGTATTGAACCGGAAGTGTTCTACTAGTCACTCTATCACGTCTCTACGACGATACTGTATACTAATTACCTTGTTCTGTATTCTACTAATCCTCACCTCTTGTAAATACTTCTCTTTCCCGTCAATACACCTACTTTTATACTATTACGTTGTTTTGTATTATTTCACATAATTCTGTTACAAACTACAAAGTGCGATGGATATATTGTCACCATTTTATATTTTTAATTTCACGCATGCGCCTTGTTTGTTTTTGATTTTGTCGATTGCATGGTATAGTAGCGTCAGCTGGGCATAGTCTGTGAGAAAAAGTGTTCCCTGACAATTTACTCTGCTAAAAATTTGGAAAAGACATACTCTACTGCTTGGCATTTGTATCAGAAGCACTGATACAAAAATTTCAGAGTGCTTGAGTGTCAATATAAGGACAGCGCAGAGGATTCGGAAATAGTTGGCTGTGTCTAATGGTGATTACGAAGGTGTTTGTAGTGATCACTAGTGATGGCAACTTTTTTCATCTTCTTACAGGGAAGCCTATATGCGCATCAGTGGTGGTATCGCCTTGCTTGGGGTGAAACGATTAAAAATGTTTGGGTCAGTAATTGTGGCTAGCTAATTTTGAGATGAGAGATTGATTACAAGCTTTCCCCTATTCCCTTTTGACCTTGTACCATATTTCCGTATTCTCAAAATAAATATCACATTCCACCCAGCTATGTCCACTTAAGTGATGTTTGTGTCACAATTAAGGATTGTGGTAAGGGTATTGTTAACACTATTTTGTTTAGTTTCTTGCAAATTTGTATATCATACATTGTAAATACTCATTGGGGTTAGATTTTTAAATTGTTACTTTTAAGTAACTTTTTAGTCAGAATGAGAGTGAAGAATAAGACGAACTAGTTGCAGGGGGTGTCAGAGAAAGGGCAAGAGAAGAGTGGGAGCACAGGTGTGAAGACAGTTGCGAAGGTAGAGAATGGATGGGAATTGACATTGCATTTAAATTCCTGGAGGTTGTAGCCGCCAGGAAAGATAGTATATGGAAGGGAGTTCCACGGGCGGGAAGTACGAGAAAAGAAGTGGATGGAGTAGAATTGTCGGTTCCATTTGGTTGATCTAACTGTAAATGGGTGGGACCTTGTTGCCAGCCTGGTTGCACGAATAAATTCTTGTGGCGGGGCACCAGTGACTTAAGTTCGTCAGAGCAGAAGCCATGAAAATAATATTTCTCACACCAAAACAACACATTCTTACTTAACATTCTCTCTACAGCTACTATAATGCCTATAAGTCTCTAATTAGTCTCTAAGTTCTAATTAGTTCTCATGTGTACATAGAGAAAAATTCATAATAATTACCAAGAATATATTTATATAAAAGCTACATTGCAGCAGTGAAGAAGTGGCTGAAGCTAGCATGCCAGGTCAGGACCAGTAAGAGGCTTCTTTAGATTTTAGCAAAAACGTCTAGATTTTTAGCAGAAACACCGGACGAAACGTTCAAAATTATTAGATAAATTTTTCAACGTTTCTATTTCGTTTTTAAACGTGTTGCCCATGTGTTCATTTTTAATCTTTGCTTTATTGTTCAATTTTGAAAGTGGCTGCCGTGCACTGAAGTTGCACTTGAGTGATAAATAGATATGCAAGACAATTTCTAACACTTGAACAATACGAATCCAAATAATTGTCTGCTATTAAATAGTAAAACTGTGATTCTACGGTATCTTATTTGGTACAAATATGAGAAGCAAGGTGTGTTTAAGCAGATTAGAAAACGCGCCAATTCTCCATCAGATCTTTTGGATATGATTTAAGGAGATTTGATGACCACTTTACAATCTCTTTTTGTGTCGGTGACATTTTAGCTGATGAAGGAATCCAAATGAATCATTCAAATTTTGATAAACTTCCTCGTATTTTAACAGGCCAGGAAACAAGCTATCGATCACAAGAAATGTATCGATTTGAAAACCACTGAGAAGGCAACGTTTGAAATTCAATGAATGATACTGGAACTTTTGTATATAAAATTTACTGTCGAGTCAATATGTATTTTCTTCTATAAAAATTATATAACAACTACGAAATGTGTAACTGTTTACACTATTGACGTTGTTCAGACATTTAAAACCTGGAAAAATAGATTTTCTTCGAAAGGGGCTTTTATTCCTACTTGAGTTCAAGTAATTCTTTTGTTGGCTTCAGCCAGAACAACATCATAACTTCTTCTATGTATCTTGTCCTTTCAGGACGTAGGTGCTCATGGCCTTCCGCGTCTCCCTGTTCCTAGTGGCTCTTAGCAAACTTTCACCACGCAAACCTCGTTCTGTCATCTACCTGTTCAGGCCCTTCAAATATGTTATCCGCTGCTTTCCTTTGTCTCTTTTCCCCTCTATCTGGCCTGTTAGCATCAGGTTTTCCAAGCCCTCCTTCCTCATTTCAGGAACTTTAGTTGTCTCTTTTTTTTGTTTTGTATTTTGTAAATTTAGAGTAAATACGAAAAGAAAGGATATTTAGCGAAGGTGTGCAGATCGAGGTAATCTGTCCGTAAGATAAAAATCTTTTCACATGATGACATTGAAGTATGTAGGAATAATGACGAGGAAACACACGTGTTATTTTTAATGAAACGAGATAAAGAATTTGTTTATAGATTCACGCATTTTAAGTTTGTTCAGGACAAGCAATCAAACATTAAAGATTCGTAGTTTCGATGAATATTCAAGAAGAGAAAATCATCAGACACGAAGTAATATTCCAAAATGCTTAAAACAAATTGAGAGAGTTAGTTTCTCACATAAAAGTTATACGGTTGTAATCAACATTAATAAAAAGATATATTTTGATGTATTTAGCCTAGGAGTTGAATAAAGTTTTTTTAAATTACCCTGCTCTCATTAGAGGCTTATAATGTATTAGCGTGTAATTTGAGACCGGCGTTATTCAGGCGCGTGCGAGTCTTCTCTCTCTCTCTCTCTCTCTCTCTCTCTCTCTCTCTCTTCTCCTTGATTTAACTTTCTCTTCCTATTTATATCAAAAAGCGATTTGACATCGGCTCGTTACTTTTTCTCAGTTTGTAAGCCGCTCACTTCTTATTGGTCAAAGTAAATTTCCGGTAGGCGTGTTAAACTTTGCTTTGGTCTTTTCTTCAGCCCGGAGCCAATCTCTTTTATTTTTATTGGTCAAAATAAATTTTCTCACAGGCTCGTGAACTTGAAAACAATGAAAAAAGAGAGAGTTATTTTTATTTCGTATTCATCACAATTCAAACAACGAGGAATATTCAATGAATGCAGTCAGTTTCAATAGATCTAATACAGGATAGAGACTGTGGAAAGCACAGACACGAAACATCGTGTACAGGTAAGTTTACCGCCGTTAATTCACAGTGGGTAATAATAATAATAATAATAATAATAATAATAATAATAATAATAATAATATAAGTCATTAAAAACTCAAGTTTTAAGTATAAAATTGATTAAGTTAACAAGTAACAATATCAGTTATTATTTAGTTTTACACTATTTTAAAAATACGGTGAACTTTTCTCACCGTGAACTTACCGGCGGTGAATGAATGATGGTGAACTTGACGAACGTTGGTCTATCAAATTAAATTTAAACAAATTCACTATAGAATTTTAAAATATCTCGGAAGCGGAGATAAAATATTTTCTTTTTCGCTGAACAACCCCTCACAAAAAAAAACAAAACAAAAAAAACAACAAAAAAAAAACAGGTAAGATTAAATACAAAACTCTCGGTTTTGGAAATCTTCGCATAGCTACTGTGTATTTATTATCACACTATAAGGCGGGTGCTCAAGGCGGATACGATACAAGTTCAACTATAGTGAGGATTCCGAGCCATTAAGCTCGGCCAAAATATCTCGTTGACCCTGCAGAATTCCGGGTCAGGGCTACTGTCGATTTTCCCTAGACAAGGCTCTTCGGCGAAGCTCCGTGTAGCTTCCTTCTTCCTGCAGAATGTGAGGAAAACAGAGAGGGTTTATTGCTACTCAGTATAATCACTCTACTCTGTCTATTTACCGCCACCCCTACTATAGGGTGGATTCCCATGGTGGATGCGACGCAAGGTCAATTAAAGTGCGGTTTCCGAGCCTGTAAGTTCAGACAAAATATCCTGTAAACCCTGCTTAACGCCGGGTCTGGCTCTTGTCTATTTATGACGAGGCTCTGCCCTTTGGCGGAGCCTCATCTGGGTTCCTCTCCGCCCGAAGGCATAGAGTCCGACAAAATAACGAATCAATTCAGTTAGCATAGCTACTGTCAAAAACAAAATGTTAAAACTCCCGGATATTTATTTATTTGTTTATTGTGGCAGACACATTCTGAGACAGATCTCAACGTAAAAACATGTCATAAAATGCATTTAATTCTCAGAAACATTCATTTTATTGACAGAATTGTTAATTTTATTTCCAGAAATGTTAATTTTATTCACAGAATTGTTAATTTTATTCACAGAAATAATCAAGGATGCAAAGTCTTTTAAAAGAATTTGAGGGTTCTTTCTATAAAATCGACACTTTGCCGCCTACTCTCGACATAAATATTCCGACCTTTCTTAGATGTCATACGTGATGCACGCGGTGCCTCTTTTCAATTCCGGATCAACTTGGTAGGATTCCTGCAATAGGTTGCCGTTACTTTTTACAGAAGGTTGGTTGGCAATCAAGACTATAGGATCCCGTTTGTCCTGCTGGTAAAGAGATGGAACAATAAAAGTGGTATTCTAAACCCTTGCCTGTCTCCTAGAGTTATCTCACTTTTGACTTACTATTCATAACCTTCCTTTGTTGTTGACTCTTTAAAATGAAGTGTAGCCATCTTGTTAGTTAATTAAAGCCTTCTGAAGGTCTCATGTCTTCTTGTTATCACTTATGCAAGTTTCATTAAAAATGAAGAACAAGTTGTGATGGTTAAGTTCTTAACTAATATTTCATGTAATTTTCTGATTTTTTAAAGAAATACATTATATAAAAATTGTCCAAATGTTTTATTTATCCGAGCGCTTTCAGCTATACTTTTAGCCATTTTCGAGGATGAATGTAGTGTTATGTATGATGTAGAGTAGTGACATGTGTTATGTTGGTTGGTTGTTTTTGTTTTATGGCATATCAACGTCGGCGGATTATTTATTACCAACTTATTTTTTTTAATTTATTTATTGCTGGTAATACCTTTTTCTTTCAACAATTTATTGTTGTTTTTATATAAGTTTTGTGGCTAGTAATACTTATTTTTATTATTTTCGAGTATCAAGATTCCTTAGGATTTGTTTTTTTTTTTAAGGGCAGGGTTCCCAAGTCCTACCCTGTTATTTAACCCATAACTGGAGGGAAGGGACGAATTAATACCTTTCCTAAGGGTACCAGTGCTTAAGTGAATGCAGGGTATTCAACTGGAATTTGAACTCGGCTCACCAATTACTCTTTCCGAGCCGATATCTACTGCCCCACAGCGCCCATCCGTCACTAAACGCTTACAACACCTGGTATTCCCAAGCGGTCACCCATCTAAGTACTGACCAGTCTCAACGTTGCTTAACTTCGGTGATCGAGCGAGAACCGGTGTATTCAACGTGATAGGCCGTAAGCCGTCTGTCAGTCGAATCTGCCGCAACCCAAAGGACGTGCACATTTATGGTAGGTGTTTCAATGGTTATTTGGATTCACGAGCAGTTCACAGCTGCATGTATACAACCTTTGGGATAGTGTGGTCTGGGTTGGATTAAATGCAGAGTGTTTTTCTTCTCCTTGGCTGGTTTCCAACTACGACAGCCTAATATGTTCTCATGTTTACTCATATTTTACGTCTCAATAGTATTGGCACGTAAAATTTTAATGTGATGTATTCGACTGGAATTCGAACTCAGCTCTCCGATTCCGTCACCGTGCCTCCGCGAACCGAAATGAGAATCCTATCGTTCTGCTAAAAGTTTCACAACGCAATCGTTCAAGAAACGTGCATCGGTACTTTTTTTTTGTTCAGTTTACATCGTTTTTCATAAGCTGAGAATCGACATACAAAAACGGTTTTGCCATTCACAGTGAAATGAATGTTTGCCCAAACGAGAAACATGTTTCATGTCGACCTAATGCAATGCATGCATTTTCCAGTCGTTAAACCGATTTTCACTAAACTTTGATCCTGAAGTCATAAGCTTGCAAGGGAAACCGAATAGCCTTCCTTTACGTTCGGAATAGCATAACGAATTCCTTGCATATTGCTTCTTTGTGGATTTACGAAGCTGCATGAAATAACATTTCTGACAGCCCCGAGTTTTCTTTTCGTAGTCATGCAATCGCATGGATGAAGAGAAGTCAATAATAGCATGTTGACATCACTTTCCTTTACTTTTCAACGTTCATGAATAAAATCATGGACTAGTTTGGTCATTTTCCAATATAATTAGAATATATTCTTTCGAATATTCATTCGCATTCAGTGGCAGCTATTGTCTGCCATACTGGTGCTAATTGTTTTCATATTTTTTTCTTCTGTTTTAGCACTATTATAAAGAAAAAATGTTGTATCCTTTAGAAATGTGCACTGAAGTGGTAAACTACCAAATACGGACGTCGCAGAGAAAACTGGATTATTCTGTACGAGAGTGTCACTGAAAGAGATTAGTCGACTGCAATATGCACTACATACCTCACTAATCAGTAGCTAGGACTCTCATATAACAGATGGGCATGTAGTAAACAACACCGGATCTAGATTTAAAAATTCAAATGCGAAGCATTGACTCATTAATTTTGTTAGAAATAAATGAATTTATTCGAATTTACAAAACCTTGCTTAGCACACGCGCAAAAGCGAATCAAAAACAAAACTCGCGAAATTTCACACCTCGATGCGAAATACTTTTCTCGAATAGAAAACTAGGAAATTTCCTAAAAAAAAAAAATTCAAATAATCTTCAATTATCAGAAACAAATTCTTTTACGAACCCTTTTAGCTAGCCGACGCGAAGTTTTTTCATCGTCCAATGGAAAGTCCAGAACCACATCCGAGAGTGAATTCCCAAATGACCTTTCGAGCCCCACAGACGAAATAAAAGGCAGGCCAAGTTCGACTGTCGCCAGAGAGAAAGAAGACGAGCGTAATTAACACGTTCCTTGACAAACGTCAAGCGATCGTCTTTCTCCCTCACCTCTTTATTCTCACGGTTCACCCGCCTGCCTTTTCATATACTTGATAACCGAACAGAACCCTTTAAGACTGAGCGATACTTCAAAGATATTCATACTCAACAATAACGCTCATACATACATACACACGTACGTTCCTACCTACGTACACATGAATTCATTCTTGCAAGGACTACTACGAACATTTTAACGACCTTGTATCAACCAAAATACATTCATTTTATTTGTAAAAACCTTAACTGATTTATATTATATAAATTTGTTGTTTCAATTTTCAATTTGATTTTCTTGTTTTATACCCTCTCATGGTGGGCTATCTAACTAACAAGGCCAAATCAAACTAACCTGTTTCAGCACACATACAGTTCACTATAACAGATAACCCACTATAGGCTCATCCATCCTACTGTACAAGAAAGGTAGAATATTCCACTACAATAAAAATCATATGGATCTTTTAATTAATGTATTTTTGCGATCATATGTTGAATTCTTCATTTTTCTAAGTTTCTTCTTTCGTTTTATGTTTGCAATGCCAGAATCATAATCATTATTATGTTCAGTATTTCCATCTCTACGCTTCATTACTGTCAGTTATATACGACACCCCACACCAATTAACTTTTAAAATCTCTGTTTTTGTCTTAAACTGTTAAAACAATCACTGTTAAGTCTTACAGCACACGGAGGTGTGTTAATAGCCCCGAAGATAGTGCTGAGGAAAAATATGTTGGTTTGTTGGGGAGAGATTTCGTGATTCACCGCTTGTTGAATAAAAACAGATGAAAGAAAAGGTTGATACGTGTTCATATAGAATGACGATATTTATTGAAAGCAAAATATACAAATTTTTAACCGTAACTACTATCGCGAAATACAAGTTCTTCTTTCTGACTGAAAAAGGCAATTTTATTGGTACCTCCACTAAATCGCAAAAAATAGCCTGGTATGAATAAAAAGCCCCAAACTTAATAAAAACGAACTTTTTTCCATCAAAATGTTTATATTATTAGTAAAAGGAAAGATCAAAGTATTTTTTAATTATTCAAAAAAATTAATCCCGTCTAACATGTTCGAAATTTTGGCAGAAAATTTTGTTTTGATTTCAGTTAGCATGTAAAATAGTTAAAATAGTTTATAAGGAAAAACGTAATCTTACATAACTCAGTTTTTTTTTACGTTGACAAATATTAATTTGGAAATTCTTGCAAAACTCAAATAATTATCGGATTTTAATGAAACTTTCCGAACTTATTCACAAATAAATGAAATTATTTTTGAAATTATTTTGAAAACATCTTACTAAAAATATTTTTTACATCTGTTAACTCTCTCCAAGTAAATTAATGAAATTTTAAGAAATTAAATTTGTTGCGATAAATGGTTTCATTTAAACGCAGGACTCATTGGGAATGTAAACCATTTATTAATTTTTTGAAAAATTCAGTTATAATATAACTATGACATTATTTAATTTGATAAGCTTCTACTTATTTGAATAAATAATAAAAATTAAGGACATTATAGTCTGAAGAAAATTTTTTTTTCGATTACTAATGAAATTTTAAAAGAATAGTTTTCATTTTTTATGCTAATAATTTATGAAGTTAAAAATATTTTTAAAATACTTGAACGATTTTGTGGGGTTAGTTTAAAAACTAATTAAGCGAAGATTATAATTAGTAATCGAAAACTAAAAAGTTATTTTTAATATAATTTTTATTTTTAATAGAATTTTTATTTATTTATTTTTTTTTGGGGGGGGGGAGTGTATTTGAAGTCTCTTTTTTTTTTGCATAGTAATTCCTGTGCAAATTAAAAGCTCAGTTTCCTCTCCTTGATAAAAAAAAAAATTGTACAATTTTGTTACACTTTTTGTACAATTTTGTACAGTTTTTTTTATCGCCATATCTACAACCTGTCAACACATTTGATATACGGCGGACAGTTAAAAAAGTTCAACTCTGTGATTAAGAAATAATGTTATTTTAAATTTCACGCTATAAACAAGTAATACTTGTGTAAATCAGATGAATCTAACATAAAATTTGTTAATTTTCCAAAAATAATGTGTCAATTATGTATATTTTATTTTTGCATGATTTTTAAAACCGAGAATTAACTTTTGTTTACAAATGTGTCGATCGCTTAAAAATGGCCGAAAAATTGAAAGTTAAAAAAAATTGATTTTTTTTAGATTCCAATCAGTATCATTTCTGTTTGAAATGCACCAGAGTATTTTGCTTACTGGAAATAGTAAATCTAATCATTTAGCTTTCAAGTAAAACTAAAATAAAAGTTTTAACAATATTTTTTTTACTTTAAAAAATTCAATGTAAAATTTAGATATCGAAAATGAGGGGAGGTAAAATAGTCTTTCAATGAAGATTTGATAGACAAATCAAAGAGATTCCGCTGTTGTCTTGGTGAGAAAGACAGAATGACGGGGTTGATTCGAGTCTCTTTCCTACTGTCAGTCTTTTCTGCTGAGTTGGATGGATGTCTGGTTTATATTTGCTTCGTGTAGGCTCCAAATTCCTATGTTTATTTATTGGCGGGAGCTGATTGTATTAGCTATTTTTTATTTTTATTAATTTGAAAATTTGAAATTTGTTTGAAACCGGAAGGCTGCGCGGAACCTTTGCGTGGTGTGTTTATTTTTGTCATTTCATCTTTTGATTTAAACTTCCGCTTACTTTGAAGTTGTAGGGGCATGGTTGAATGTTTATTGAATTGGCCTTGTGAACTCCCTACAACTAAAGGGTTTATCAGAAGAAGATCATTAGAAGGTTGGGGGTTGGAAGAATAAAAGTATTTCGTTTGTATGTTTAAAGTAAAATTTTATTAACAGAACAGAATAACATCAATTTGTCGAAGTTAAATGTTCAAAGAGAAGATGTACGTATGCAGTTGCGAATCCAGAGAAATAGTAGTAAGTAGCAGAATGCGTTTAATAAAGTTCCATTCCTTTTTTATGGCCGGCGAGAAAAGAGAAAGCAACGTAAAGCAATAAGGGAAAATGGTACTTATCGAAGTTAATATTTAGGAGTCAGTTGAAGTATCTTCTTGTTGTTGTTGTCGTCGTTTTCTTTGTTGACTATGAGAATGTTAAGGACGGAGAAGAAGAGGTAAAGAAAATATCACACGAGAAGGAGGAATAGAACGAATGTGTGACGGGACTTTATGTCCGGGTTAGTGGCTTGAAGTTTCTCTTGTCACATTTTAGCGTGTCGTCTCTCTGCTCCAATCTGACTGACTCATTCTCTTTCTTTCTTCCTTTTTATACCGGAACACCTTTTAGCATAGGCTTGTTAACTTTTCTTTCGTTTTTTCAAATCGTTTCCTTTCATTGGTTAGAAAATTAATTTAACATCGGAACGCGATATTTGGTGTTGTCTTCTTCTTTCAGTACGGGGTCAATCCTTTTTCTATTTGTCAAAATTAGGATTTCTTACGTACAGTATTTACATTATTCGGACTTTGTTGTCATTTGTACGACTTTTTGGTCGCTGTACGCTCCGGCCTTCTTCGGGTGCTAGGAATTTCGAACCGAACCGTTTATTACAAACACTGATTGGATTGATTGGAAGTCATGAGTTATCTCATTCTAACCCTGCAAGTTACTTTTCGCCACTGCTGTAGCCTGGTATTGAACTCACAACTCTAAGAGTCAAGTCAGGAACTAACGAATGTCTATATCCACTGGGCCATGTGTCCTTAAAGTTGTGAGTTCAATACCAGGCTACAGCAGTATTAAACAAGTTTAACTTACAGGGTTAGAGGGTGATCTCATGACTTCCAATCGAGGCTTTACGCAAGGAATGAGGATGCTATATCTCAGTGAATGTAATAAAGAGTTCGGTTCAAAATTCTTAGCATCTGAAGAAGGCCGGAGCGTGCAACGACCGAAACGTCGTACAAATGGCAACGGAGATGAGGACAATAGTCCGAATAATGTAAATACTTTAAGTACTGCCTCATCTCAGAAATATTGACACATTTCTTACGTAATTGTGAATTTTTGTAAAAGTGAAAAAGAGAAGAGTTACTTTTAATTGTGTGTTCACTACAACTTTACAGGTTCCAATTATATGAGAATGACTTCATATCGTTAAATTTATCAACAAAACACACAGATGCATGATGGGATTTTTTTCTAGCCAATAAGATAGGTCATTTCTCGGTCTTGTCCAACTCAGTTCTCTTCTTATCTTTTTTTTCTTGAAACCAAAACGCTTCTATCCCTTGTCTGTACCTCACATTCTTAGCTTGTGAACATATTGCTTTATTACTGTTGTTTTAGTTTAATGATGTTTCATTGCATTACATATGCTGTTTTTTTTTGTCCTTTTATTTTCTTTCTTTTGTTATCGTTTGTTGAAGACTTTCCCAATTTTGTTTGTTTGGCATTCCTACCAATTACGTTTAACCAGGGTCAATTGACCTACAAAATGAAATAAAATCACCAAGTAAAATAATAATAATAATAATAATAATAATAATAATAATAATAATAATAATAAAAACCAAAAAGGAAAAAACTTGTCTATTAATTGATATGGCTTGTCCAGCGAACTGTAACATAGCAACCAAGGAATTCGAAAAACTGTCAAAATATAAAAACCTGGAAATTGAAATAGAGAAAATGTGGAAATTGAAAACAAGAGTTGTGCCAGTGATAGTAGGTGCACTTGGAATGATAAAAAATGAAACAAAACAACACATTGAAAGAATCCCTGGAAACCCCAGCTTAAGAGATATACAAAAAATGTCTTATTAAGTACAGCCCACACACTAAGGAGAACTTTGTCTATGTAACGCTAGGAATGATAGGGGAGATAGAAAAAACATGAAATGGATCCATAACAACACGCCACGACCTGCCTTAGGTCTTTCCGCAGACTTGGTTGGTTGTGCGACCATAGCAGAAATCGAAATATTATGAAAAATGACACAATAATAATAATAATAATAATAATAATAATAATAATAATAATAATAAAGAGAAAAAACCGGACATATGATTATCCCACTTAGCTTTACCAAACGTCGTTACATGGCGCTTATTAAATCGTTAGGAAGACAAACATTTTCTTTCTTGATCCTCTTTCACTTTATGCTCTAAGATGTGGCACCACGTGGTAATTGCATTTCCGCTGGGGAACGTTCGTTTCTCCGGTCCACTCACGACTGAACATTTGTTTTTCACTTTCCAGTATCCGTGTCTTCTAAAACCTCCACCTATGAAGTAAACCAATCATTTCTTTGGTCATTTCAACTCAACGTATCATCAGAAAGAGACATTTAAAATTTCTAGGGAACATAATGAAAAAGGATCTTGGAAATTTTGATACTCACAAGAGAGATTAAAGGCAAGAGGGACAAAGAAAAACAATGCATAACCTTCTTACTAAGTTTGAGCAAATGGTTGGTAGAACAAGCTTTAGGAAAAAAATATAACAAAGACAAGATTTAGTAAGAGCTGCAAATGACATATAATTGTTGAGAGCTATGATCACCTACACTACCGGCCATAATTATTAGGTACTCCAGTGTTTTAAGAAATTGTGTATTTCATACAATTTTTACTATTTATTGCCAAGTGAATAATTGTAAATGAAAATAAAATTATTCTTTTGTTAATACTGTACAATAACCTGTGCATCAAATGAATTTATAAATATTTAATAATTACCTATATTGCAGTTTCATCAATAAAAGAATGAAGAAAATTTAGGGTGATTCGGACGAGTTCATCTTTGCTTCCTTGACTTGTAAAATTTTGCAAAAGAAACATTTTATTTTTATTTAGAATTATCCACTTGGCAATAAATACTAAAAATAGTATGAAATACATCATTTCTTAAAAAAAAAAACTAGGGTGTCTTAATAATTATGGCCGGTAGTGTAGGTCCTGAAGGGAGACGGCATATAAAAGAAGATGTCGTCCTAGGTTATGGGCCTGATCACATTGTTTTTCTAATGTATTATTCTCATGCTCAGCTGAAAAATGAATACATATACTTGGCATCTTCTGTTCTGACTTTCTATCATGACGAAGCGTGAACGAATAAAGATTTTAACCGGCCGACAACATTCTTTATATATTTCGGTTGGTCGACTCCAGAATTATCTGTTCAAATTATCGAGGTTTTCAAAGTATTTTCTGATTGTTTGAATATAATCTAGACAATGAGTCGTTTCAAACATTTTTGTATTTGTTTTCCAGAACATTCCATTTTTATTACACTGAGGCAGACATATCGTCACCACAATAGGCCCAGAATCAAGGCTTATAAAATCTAGCGACCGATCTTCTTATCAAAAATATCTACTCACAGAGGGTTGTATTTTACTTTTTTACATAAATTTTTATAAAATGCATATCTTTAGTTTTCTCACATCTTTAACCTTTTATGTTTTATCGTAAAACCTACAGTATTAGAGCGTACAAAGCAAATTTGATTTGTATTTTCTAAGTGTAGTGATATTTTGTGCTAAAATAATATGACAATGACTTTTACTTTCTCTATGCTAAATATATGTACCTTAAATTGAACGCGTTTCTATATAACGGTCTTTGGATTCTGCACTTGTCACGCGTTTGTTTCATTTAGTTGAAAGCAAAATGTTCCTTTTGGTCTAAACCATATGAAAGAGTATGGTGCTTTCGGAAAGGACGTGGTTTCAAAAGAAATGAATGCAACACGTGGACTTTTTTTTTTTATATATAACGAATAACCATCCGAAAGAGAATAAAAACAGAAAATTCTATTTCGGTGTATAAAGATAGTTGAAGAAATAGGAGGCAAAAACAATTGATGTGATTTCTTTAGCAGTAGTGAGTGTGCGCCACGTGGTTGAGCTGAAATCAAGTAATCGGCCTGTACAGGAACAATCCCCGTACAATTGGACAATGTTTTATGCCTACCGAATGCTATCCTATGGTTGAGAGAACATATGACTTTTTTTTTAATCATTTCTCCCCAAGCGGATGTGCGTTGTGGTGCAGTGGATATCGACTTGGAACGAGAGATTGGGGTGCCGAGTTCGAATTCCAGTTGAATTCCTTGCATTCACTTAAGCACAAATACCCTTGGGAAAGGTATTAATCCGTCTCTTCCCTCCAACTATGGGTTAAAAAATAAGACCAATTGGGTTCTTTAGCCTTAGCTGGCAACCAGTCTACTGCAAAAAGCAATGGCAATCTACTGCGGGATAATCATCTGCCCAGTATGTCATGTCTCTTTCGAGACATGATCACCCAAAGCGTGTATCACGTATGGCACTTAACTGACTGACTCCCCAAGCAAGGCGCTAATGTCACTAAGATGTAAGAGCTTACTGGGAGTGTAAAAAAAATGTCAAAATTAAAAAAAAAAGGACCCGGAAACCCAGTCCTAAATAAAACAGCTAATAAACATCTAATCTAGTATTGGACTTAAGTTCATAAAGATTAGGTACCATATCGAACAATTATCCTGAAAGTATTTATAAAATAAAATAAGGGCACAAAGAAACAACCCTACAGTGATGGGTAATTGACTGAAACCGAGTAGTCAGATAAGCACCAATAATATTGCTGACTCTTCTTTGGATCTTATTAAGGAGCTCAAGGTAAATAACAGAAGCACCGGACCATATGTGGCAGTAATATTCTAAGCATACACGAATTATAGATATAGATATATAAGGTATATAATTGTCTAACATGACACAGTGAACAGAGTTTCTTAGCAACTGATCTAGCAATGGATTCAATATAGTCTTCCTATGTGCGTTGTGATGCAGTGGATATCGGCTCGGAAGGAGAAATCGGAGAGCCGAGTTCGAATTCCAGTTGAATTCGTTGCATTCACTTACGCGCAAATACCCTTTCGAGACATGATCACCCAAACGTGTATCACGTGTGGCACTTAACTAACTGACTGACTTCATGTTAACTGAGATTATTATCACAAAGAGGTGCAATTAGACATTTTCCTGGAGGTTAGCATCATAGCGGGCCCCCTTAGACGATTAATGGAGAGTTTAGTTTTGGAAGAATTAAAAGAGACAAGCTATCCTATGCTCTAGTTAACGACGGTTCGTTTTGAATAGCAGCTGCCAACCGTAGATTCCAAGTTGAGAGATAATGTCACCAGGAAGGTCATTAATGAAAGCCTTGAACCAAGGATGGAGATTTGGAGGACACCTGCGTTAGCACGAAATGGTCTAAACGAATAGCCGTTCAGAATTAAAATAGACAAGCTATCCTATGCTCTAGTTAACGACGGTTCGTTTTGGATAGCAGCTGCCAACCGTAGATTCCAAGTTGAGAGATGATGTCACCAGGAAGGTCATTAATGAAAGCTTAGAACCAAGGATGGAGATTTGGAGGACACCTGCGTTAGCAAGCAATGGTCTAGACGAATAGCCGTTCAGAATTAGTTTAATTTCACGATTTGATAGAAATGACTGGATCAAAAATGTGCCCCGAGACGCCGTAACTTAGCAGCTTGTGTAGAAGATCTGTATCCCAGACCCTGTCAAAGGCTTTCGAGATGTTCAATGCTACAGCTCGTGCTTCACCTTTTTTATCTAGAGAATGATAACATTTTCGCAGTTATAGTCGGTGCATCAGAATCTGACATGGAGAAACTAAAGCCGTATTCCTTGTCTAAGAAAAGGCTCTACGATGGGAGATGATTAGCCAGTTCAGCATTGATTAGTGCCTCCAGAGTTCTGCGCGAAAAATGAATTCTGACCAATAAAAAAAAGGGTTGACACCGTACTGAAGAAAAAAGAATGAACAAAACAAATTTTGCGAACCTGTGTGAAATATTCAATAACCAATGAAAGGGGAGCGATTTACAAACTCACAGAAAATAACAAATTGAACTTTGAGTGACCTATGTCATATTTCTTGCCGCGCCAAAATAAGTTTGCGTTCAGAGCCAATCACGTTGGCTACTTATTTAAATTTTTGGTCAGTTAGTCAGAGACAAGGAAGCAGAGAGCAGTCAACACCGCTGTTTGAGTAATAAATTTTTATTTATTTATTTATACAAACGAGACAGTTTTATTCTTTACAAACTTCTGATAATTTTAAATTGTGGGGACTTCGGCTGTGTTTGGCATAAGGCCAATTTGATAAATATAATATTTGTCCCTACAGATTTTATCATGCATTTTATCATGAATACCTAAATATTATTTGGGTTTTATCAAGAATCTCTCTCTATAGGAGACAAGGACATAACTAATATATCTATTTTCATTATCTTTACCATTTTTACAGCAAACTATATTCATATTTTCAGTAATTAGCGTCTATCTAAACTTATATAATAAATTGAACTTTGTCTGCGTGTGTGTGTCTGTGTGTCTGTGTATGTCCGTTACCTATAGACACCGAAACGGCTGAACCGATTTTCTTGGAAATTTACACAGTTGTACTATAAGCGTCTGCGAGTGTTCTTAGCTAGGTTTTGTGTCGAGGTACCCCTGATAAATATCGAAAATCGATAACCGAAAAAATCGGGTTGTAGAAGTAGTGGTCCGATTTTAATCAAATTTGATACACTCATAGACAAAGACAAAAGAAACGATATTCAGAAGTTTCAAGGTTGCAGTTCTTACAATAGTGCAGAAAATCGATAATATATATATATATATGTATATATATATATATATATATATATATATTAATGCTGGTTTCATTGAATAACATAGACAAGTTTTGTCTATTAATTTTGTGTAGGATCCGTTCATACCGTCTGATATACTTGATGGTGATGTCGTTGAAAGACAACAAAAAATCACAGTAATTGTTGATTTTTTTATCGGGTCTAAGCTTTCGGCTCACATCATATCAAAGAGTAAATATTAACACACAGTAAACATAGAACATTTAAGCTATTAACAATAAAGAGAATTGAATTGAAAATATAAGTCCATCCCTACCGTGGTGGATGGCCGAAGACAGTGACAGAATAGTAGCGTTGTGGTCCCTGGTCTGATTACAGACATTTGAGTACGTTGTTGGAAATATCAAAATTGATTTTATTCAAGCCAGGTTTAAATTGTTTAATGTAGATTGCTTCGAGGATTTTTAGTTTCTGTTTATTATTTTCTTGTTTAAGTATGTACGTGTTATCAACGAGCGTTTTTCTCAGAAGTGTGCGTTGATAACCGTGTTGTTCTAAATGACGGAATATATTTGAATTTTCATTTAAGTGCAACGTCAGACGCCGTGAGAGCGAATTTGTGGTGTGGCCAATGTAGATATTATTGAGGTTGTTAGAGATACATTCTCTAAATGGACATATGAATTTATATACTACATTGGTTTTTTGCAAATCACTAACGGTGGGGGAAGAGTCGTTGCGGACGAATGAATTAGATGTAGTGGATTTAGTGTAATATATAATAAACTTAATTCTTTTGTTAATTCTTTTCTTTCCAACCATGAACTAACTAAGCACCAAAAAGAATTACTCAACCTTGGACCTAACTGCCATATATACCGTAAGTATAACCAGCTTACTAAAAAAATTGAAATAGAAACGCTCTATCAAAGCATCACTAAACTACAAGAAGAAAAACTTATAACTGTTAAACCCGAACTAAAAGACCTATTTAAGGCTGAGGCAATCAAAGATCGCCATGATAAAAGCCGAAGCTCCTCAAAAATTCTATCGAAACAACTAAAAAGTGCCGCGCACGAACTACGCAACCACCCTCACATAATTGTAAAAAAAGCTGACAAGGCTAACATCTTTGTTGTACTTAACAAATCAGATTAGAACACAAAACTCAACCACATACTTCATGACCACACAAAATTTAAAAAAATTAACAAAAACCCGACACACCAACTAAAATCTAAACTTAATAAACTCATTAGTGCCAACAACGCTGATCAGAATTCCTTAAAACTCCCTAAAATTATTGGTGACTATAAACCTGGTTACATATACGGAACCATAAAAACTCATAAACCTAACTATCCTCTCCGCCCTATCATATCCCAAATTCCTACTCCTGTATACCAGTTAACTAAACATATTAACCAGCTTATCACACCCTACCTTCCGAGTAAATACAGCATAAAGTCAACCCTAGAGGCAATCCAAATCCTCAAGAGCGAAAAACCTAACAATGAAATCATAGCCTCACTTGATGTGGAAAACCTTTTTACTAATGTACCCGTCAGTGAAACTATCGATATAATTATAAGAAATGTTTACAGTAATCCTTCATTACCCCCACTCAAAATTAATCCCAACATCCTAAGAAAAATTCTACTAGCTTGTACTACTGAAGTGCCTTTTGTTGATCCAAACAACACTCTATATATACAACGTGACGGAGTCTCCATGGGTTCAGTGCTTGGTCCGACTTTTAGTAATTTCTACATGTCTAACCTTGAAAATACTACCTTTGCAAAATTTACAAAACCATCAATATATCTACGATATGTTGATGATATCCTAATATTAATTAAAAATACCGATGAAATTTTACAACTTCAAAAACAGTTTCAAAATAACTCAGTTTTAAAATTCACTTATGAACTTAGCAAAGATAACAAAATTCCTTTTCTTGATATATTAATTAACACTGACAACAATAAATTTACTATCTCACCGTATCAAAAACCCACTAATAAAAATCCCTCCACACTCAATTATATTAGTGAATGCCCCCACTATTACAAAATAGCCATTATAAAAAATCTATTATATCGTGCAAAAGTCAATTCATCTACAAATCAGATCTTCTACAGTGAACTAAAAAACATAAAACAGACACTCATCAATAATAATTTTCCCAACTACATAGTTGATGAACAAATACGCTATTTTCTTAAAAAGCTTAACATGGAAAAAACAACACATGATACTAACCCAACCAACCCTAAACATATCACTCTCTTATACCGTAGCCAGATGCACTCCAACTACCAACTAGATGAAAACATCCTAAAAAAACTCATAAATACTAATATTTCTCCGACAGATTCTAACAAAAGAATTAAGTTTATTATATATTACACTAAATCCACTACATCTAATTCATTCGTCCGCAACGACTCTTCCCCCACCGTTAGTGATTTGCAAAAAACCAATGTAGTATATAAATTCATATGTCCATTTAGAGAATGTATCTCTAACAACCTCAATAATATCTACATTGGACACACCACAAATTCTCTCTCACAGCGTCTGACGTTGCACTTAAATGAAAATTCAAATATATTCCGTCATTTAGAACAACACGGTTATCAACGCACACTTCTGAGAAAAACGCTCGTTGATAACACGTACATACTTAAACAAGAAAATAATAAACAGAAACTAAAAATCCTCGAAGCAATCTACATTAAACAATTTAAACCTGGCTTGAATAAAATCAATTTTGATATTTCCAACAACGTACTCAAATGTCTGTAATCAGACCAGGGACCAACAACGCTACTATTCTGTCACTGTCTTCGGCCATCCACCACGGTAGGGATGGACTTATATTTTCAATTCAATTCTCTTTATTGTTAATAGTTTAAATGTTCTATGTTTACTGTGTGTTAATATTTACTCTTTGATAATGGCTTATGTGAGCCGAAAGCATAGACTCGATAAAAAAAATCAACAATTACTGTGATTTTTTGTTGTCTTTCAAGCGACATCACTATCAAGTATATCAGACGGTATGAACGGATCCTACACAAAATTAATAGACAAAACTTGTCTATATTATTCAATGAAACCTGCATTAATGAAAAAATGCTGCCAAAATACACACAATATATATATATATATATATATATATATATATATATATATATATATATAAAATGCAAGATGTTTGCGTGTGTGTCTGTTTATCTGCCCGTATATCTGTATTTTTTCAGCCCTTTTATTTTAGTTTTTGCTTCGGATTTGGCTCTAAGTAGATATAATTGTAGTTTTTAATCTCAGCCATAATACCATTTACTCAGAGGACTTATTTAGCCTTCAAAATTCAGTTTACGACGAAAAAACTTATTTGATATTGATACCAGGAAATCAAAATTTGACTTACATCCATTCATTTTTCTTTCAATCTGTGGTTTCGTTTTAACTGGAAACAACTATTGCTTTTTTAGTCTTTCGTGCCAACGTCCAAAGAGTCTGAGCTCCAGGACCATGGATTACTTTTAAAGCTTTCATTACACCCGAGCAACGCCGGGCTATACTGCTAGTTATTAAATAAAAGAATGCGAACATATTTTCTTACATATCCTGTATGATAGAAAAGAATTTGGTTTCCTCTTTTCTAACATGTAAATAAACAAGATAGACTCACTATATTTTCTCTCGTAATGTGGCTGAACGTTATGCCAACACAACCTTACGGCTATTTGTCTTCCTCTTATATAATGCCTTCTGACAGGAAAATAATATTTAAAATTGCAAAGTGTCAAATTTACATGATGTGCAGTAAAATTTATAGATGAATAACATGCATATCAACAAAACATGAAATAATCTGTTTGTCAGAAATTCTGTTTTTACACCTATTTTAAATAATATCAAGTTAATTCTGTGGAGATTTTGCAAGGGTATTCTTCATAATTATTTTATCGAAAAGTTTGGAATAAAACAAACTAACTCAAAGGGATAAAATAAATATTTTTATCTATTTGATTTAGAGTCAGTTCATCAATATTCAGTGTAGAAAAATATTTGTTTTTAAGGTGGATATTGGTAGTAGTCTGGGGAAATGTCCGTTTCGCCCACCTTGTGGTGATTTTGAAGTCAGACCTTGTTTGTATTAGTAGTAATCTAAGAAATAGGTCAGTGTCTATCTAATGTGTTTTCCTTGGCATTAAGAAGAGCAGTCAAGTCATACATTTTAGATGCATCAAGGGTGTCTTCAGTGATGCACTTTTCTGATCGCCGATTTCGCGTTTCACATCATATCGGCTCCAACAGTAACCTCGACCTGATTCTAAACGAATTAGGCCGCCTCCTTGAAAACGTCGTGCTACGCACTGCGACATTACAAAAAACAGTAATCATAAAAACTAGTAAGGCCGGACTTCGACCGTTCTTATTGGCATATGTCAGTCAGCGTCAGCCAATGAAAATAGGGCTTTTTACGCTCCTCTTGTGTCATACTTTTTCCTTCTTTTCTTTACTACGTCTGGTTTAGCTTTACTACTTCCGGAATCCATAACGAGGTGAGCTGGAAACTTTATTGCACTGTTTATGTCCATCGTTTACATATTAATCCCATAGCGATACTAAATCTGTAACTACGCCTACACGCATACCCAACCCAAAACTATCCTAAAATCTCAATTAACTCATACTAATTTATCTGGATTTCCTTCCCCGTTTTGTTCATTAGTGACTAAAATAATTCAATGGCCTAATTACAATAAATAAATAAATAAATAGATAAATAAATAGTTATACTATCTACTCAATTGAGTAACCTATGCACGTATTTGCAATCTGATACATATTTCTCAAAATATATCTACTCAATTAATACTAGCATCAACGTCCTAAATTTCCAGACTATTACTACTACGAAACTATATTTTTCTCCCATTCCATTAATAATACATATGAAATTAAGGCTTAAACGTTGAAATAAATCCGCAAGTAGGCGCTAAAAATAGCAATCTGTAAAAAAAAAAGAAAAAAAAAAAGAAAAGAAAACAAAGAAACTTCTATCCATGACCCCCCCACTACCTATGTCAACTATTCTCAACCCCTATCCATAACAGTTCGGCAACCCTAACTTAAAGTATTGTCTTAATTATAACATATAACACGTCTCGTAATTATGATTCTTAGATTCCACTTAACGACCTAATTATTTCTTCCATGGCTCTGATCTCTTAAGCCAAATCCATTTTGACTCAGTTAGGACTGCGTTGGTAATGTCCTTCAGCGCTCTCGCCCTAACTTCCTCCACTATGCCTATAATTTGCTTGGGCTCTGCACGACGACTGCCACGCAAAGCTCCTGCAACCAACTTCTACGGACTCATAATGGTTTCGGCTAGCATCAGAAATATCTTCAGGTTCATTTTCTTTTGACTTTTGCCGACATTGTTCGACCAGTTCGTGGTATTTGGATCTCTTTATTTCGTTAGCTAGTGTAATATATTCCTCCCATGGCACAGACAGTTCCCAAATAATGCACTGCTTTATGTTGTCGGAGTGCAATATCAGATCCGGTCTTATCGATGTTACAGCCGTGTGTCTGGGGAACTTCAGTTGGGTCTCTAGGTTCACTATCAACTGCCAATCGTCTGCGGAAGATAACAGGCTCGTTCTTTCTCTCCTTTGTTTCTGTATCTTTTCTTCAGCTTTTACGAAGTTATTTTGATTTACTTTCTTCCTTGATTGATGCTTACTAGCTCTTATAGCTCTAGTCACCTCGTTCGCAATTGCTATGAGTGCCTGGTCGTGACGCCGACGGTACCGACCATCACCCAAAGCTTTTGGACAACTGCTGAGGGTGTGTTGTAAGCATCTTCTCCTTGCCCATAGTTGGCAATCAGGGGTTTCGCTCTTCATATGCAGGTTCTTTGGGCTCGGTAGAACATAATATACTGATTTGATAAGACATCGAATCTCAGTAAAATCCGACCTCAAGCAATCTGACCATGTCATTCTTTTCTTTTTCTACATTCTCCCATTTTATCTCGGCTCCCTGTTGTCTTGGACCGACCATTTTACAGTAACGCACTTCTTCTACGCCCGCACGGACTTATTCTTGGATGAGTTCAAATATTATTAGACCTCTTAACTACTTCATGAGTCACGCCTGGTTGGTCTCTCTAGCGGTTGCGTCGTTTTTTCTGTGGAGTCTCTTGTCGTATCTCCACTTGTCTAGCTCAAAGCCGTGAGCTTATATCCGTTTGACCAGGTTCCGAGACTTTGCCGCAAAACTTGGTTTCGGCTAGCATCAGAAATATCTTCAGGTTCATTTTCTTTTGATTGACTCCAATTATTTTATTTTCCGGCATTCTTTTCTTTTTAACTTTTTTTTATATAACTGAAGTTATGCTTGGATCCTGTCTTATTATGGTAGATTCATAAATAAGTAGGCTCTGGTCCTACAAACTTAAAATGCTTTTTTTACAGGGTTTAGTCTTTTCTTCCTATTATTGTCTTCATTTAAGTGTTGCCTTCTCGTTCGTTATATATAAAAAAAATATTGTCCAGTTGCTTTAAGTCTCTCCTTTATTAGGGAGGAGATTACTCAGCATTCATTTCCACTCTAGTGCAGTAAATATCGGTTTGGAACGAGACATTGGAGAACCGAGTTCGAATTCCAGCTGAATTTGTTGCATTCACTTACGCGCAAATACCCCTGGGAAAGGTATTAATCCGTCGCTTCTATCTTCAGCTATGGGTTAAATAGCAGAACAGAGTGGGTTCTACAGCCTTAATTGGCAACCAGTCTATCGCAGAAAATAATGGCAAACTACAGCGGAAAAATCTTCTGCCAAATCAGTCATGTATTTTTCGAGACATGATCGCCCAATCGTGTATCACGTATGGTACTTAATTGACTGATATATAGAGACGTTTAGAAAAAGAAAGAGTGTGTGTGTATGAGAGAGAGAGAGAGAGAGAGAGAGAGAGAGAGAGAGAGAGAGAGAGAGAATAGTAAATAAGGTTTTAAAGGAATGCACAAAAGGATGTGGATATCTGCTCGGAATGAGAAATCAGGGAGCCGAGTTCGAATTCCAGTTGAATTCCTTTCATTCACTTACGCGCAAATACCCTTGGGAAAGGTATTAAACCGTCTCCTCCATCCAGTTATGGATTAAATAATAGGACAGATTGGGTTCTATAGCCTTGGCTGACAACCAGTCTACCGCAAAAAGCAATGGCAACCTACTGCGGGATAATATTCTACCCAGTCAGTCATGTCTCGAAAGAGACATGATCGCCCAAGCGTGTATCACGTATGGCACTTAACTGACTGACTGACAAATGTTTTATTCTAATTTTTATTTTTTTGTTGTAGTTTGTATATATTATTTTTATATTTTATTATATTTTTATTGGAACTCGCTACATCCTTACACTAAACAAGCAGCCATTTTAAACTGCTAAACAATAAGAAAAGGTAAACTTTCTTTGGAAGCAATCATATCTTTTCGTATTGTCCGTCTGTAAATTACAGCTGGAAATGTGCATGCAATGCAATATATAAATCAGTGCTGTGTTCATTTACGCTTACTACCAGATATGTATAACCATGTATCTTTCTTTTCGGACACGTATGCATATTCATATATACAAGTTTTTATAACAAGATGTATTTCTGTCGGCTTGACTTTCATAGCCATGTTATTTCTTGAAAGAAACTCCTGCAACATTCGTTCTTTATATATTCTCATAACCATTCACGTACAAAATGAATTTCAGCAGAGTATCAATAATTTGCGATCATCCCTACATATAAAAAATAGGAAATCACTCGTGTTGCATTGGTTGTCGAGAAAGGAATTGTCTGTGTTGCTAAAAAATTAACATTTCTTTTGTTTTCCGCTATTTTCTTTATGAATGTGCAGTGGTGACCAACTCAGTTCAAATATCTGTCCAAATTTGATTTTTCTTACTTATGCATAAATAGTTTTGGGAAATATATGGATCCATATCATCTTTGGATTAAATAATAGAATTGACTGGACTCTTTTACATTGAGGTGGCAACCAGCCAAAAAGAGGAAAAACCAGTCTGAAGAGGGATAAGGCTCCGTCAGATTACCTTGCTCTAGAACAACACTGCTGCTATGCCGGCAGTATATGTGGTGCACTTACAAGTTTGATACATTGTCATAATGTGTAAATAAATTTGGGAAAATATATGAATCTGTAGGTTCTTTCCTAGCTATGGTTTAAATAACACGCTCGACTAATGTGGCAGTCATAGAGAAGAAAAACCCTGAATTCAAAACCAGGTGCATTATATATATATATATCTATATATATATATATATATATATATATATATATAAAACTCAACACGCCATATTAGTTATAAACTATAGTTCATGTCAATGAGCTTAACTAGCTCTTATCATCAGACTCTTTTACAATATTTGCTCCATCTGGCATAAAATTTCTGCCAGATGGAGCAAATATTGTAAAAGAGTCTGATGATATGAGCTAGTTAAACTCATTGACATGAACTATAGCTTATAACTAATATAACTTGTTCAGTTTTCCTTTATAAACCTAATATCGCTCTGGTTAACATCCATCGAGCTCTCTATATGGATTTACCTATTAATAATTTATATTAAGGAAATCTTGTTGGATTATCCTCACCGTTTACGGACTGACAACTATATATATATATATATATATTCATCATCTACATACAAGCCTGTTTCGCAGCTCATGAGTGTGGCTAAACATCCATTTGATTCTGACCGGGATCGAAACTCGGCCGATATGCCATAGGAGCATGGCATCAGGGAAGGGAAATTTTAGCGTGCTATATATAAGCGGTGTATACACACGCCGGTCACCAAAAGAACTCAATTCATTGCTGAAAAGTTATGCATAAATTGCAGAAGTGGTAACTTTTTTGTTTAATTTTCCTCTCTAGAGAGCTCAATCGTAATGAGAACACACACACACACACACACACACACACACACACACACACACACATATATATATATATTATATAGCATAGTGATGATCCACGTATACTATCTTAATATGTATAGGAAAGAATATTAAAACGTTTTGGGTTTTAAAAATGTTTTTTTGACAGTATTTGTTTATTTCTACTATTTCTGATGAAGGACCGAGGGCAGTCTGAAATATAAAATATAATAGAAATAAACAAATACTGTAAAAAAAAAACACATTTTTAAACTCAAAACGTTTTAATATTCTTTCCTATATATATATATATATATATATATATATATATATATATATATATATATATATGGTTGCTTTGCATATATGTAATCTTTAAATTTCTTTTTCAAAGATCGTGTTTGAATCCATTTCGCTATATCTCTTTGTCTTTCCTCTCTCTCTCTCTTCCCTACCGTCTGGAATAACGTTTTGACTCCTATCTGCTAACATAATCATCCCTCTTTCTTTTACCCCCTCCCATTTTTCCTTTCTTATTTCTTTCTGTTGTGGGATCTCCTCTTTTCCTATGATAATGGACTCGACTTGAGTATACAAATACTCCTGCCATAGTGAGATACGTCAGAACAGTAGAGATCGACAGTACGAGTACCGTAATAGGTCCGTAAGTTACCGAGAGATACCGAAGTTACACAGAGAATACCGCGTCACTAGTCATAGTAGCTTTGAGCTCCACTCACCCAGAATAATATTACACAGACATACTATTTCCAGCACGGCCTCACTTCAAAGACTTGTATATATATATTCCTTACTAATCGTATTTCTGGATTATTAACCTACGCTCCAGGTGTATCTTTAATTTTAATATCACCTATTTTTCTATCTCAAATATCTTTTTTGTTGTTCATTATTTTGTGCGGTTTCTCACTCTGAATCCACAACACTTTCCTTTTCCTATCTTTTAAGTGAACTTCTGGTGTATGAAAATATACGGTCACTGACGAAGCAAAAGTACTTCGTAGAAATGATCTAACTTTTTTCTTTTAATCATTTCACCCCAAGCAAGGCATTCCACTGCCACTATTGCGCAGGGGGTTACATAGTGGAAGGTGGTTAGAAAGAGTGGTTAGGAAATGTCAGAAGAAGGGTGACAGACGGGTAACGATGTAGATGGGAAGAGTGTTTGAGAGAATGGATGCGAGTTAGTGCGTTAGGAGATGTCTATTGACCTTACATTTAAACTCCTGGAGATTGTAGCTGTCGTGGAAGCAAGTATGTGGAAGGGAATTCCACAGGCGGGGAGCGCGAGAAAAGAAGCTGTTGGAGTAGAAATTGCGGTTACATTTTATCGGTTTCACTGTAAAAGGGTGGGACCTAGTTGCTAATCTAGTATCTCGTGCAAATTCGTACCTAGGGGGCACCAGAGATCTAAGTTCATCCAAGCAGAAGCCGTGAAAGTAATTTATAGAAGAGACACAGGGAAGCTAAGTCACGCCGGTGAGAGAGTGACTGCAGGCGGTCTGCCTAGTCGGTATCGATCACATTACAGATTCTCCGTTGTACTTTGTCAAGAACCCCGACGAGAATCGCAGGAGCACCCGACCAGATGTGGCAGCAGTATTCAAGGCACGGGCGGATGGTAGATTTATAAATGTGCAGGATAGATTCAAACGGGAAAAATTCCGGGTCCTGCACAGAGAACCGACTTTCATAGCAGCGGATTTAAAATGGATTCGATATAGTCTTTCCACATGAGGTCCGTTGAGATTGAGGCCAAGGAGGCGTAGTGTTTTACTCTCTGGGAAGCAAGCCTGTTCCATGGTTATGGGAGGTAGGTGCGATTGTCTGTGATGGTTAATTGATAGCAGCTTCGTTTTGGAAGCATTAAAATTTACGAAACCTTTTTTTACCCCAGTCCACTACGGATTGAAGGTCCTTTTCAAGCTCGACAGCGAGGTTCGCTTTGTCGCCCACACCAGATTTTTGATCGAGGCGAGAGTAAACTGTGGTGTCATCGGCGTACATGCCTACTTGTGATCTTATGGCATCGGGGAGATCATTAATGTAGATCAGAAAGAACGTAGGACCTAGGACACAGCCTTGAGGGACACCCGCGTTCGTATGGTATTTCTGGGAGGCATGTCCGTTTAATACCACCTTCAATGTGCGGCTAAAGACTGGATTAGGTCATGCAAATGTCCAATTATACCATAGCTCCGCAGTTTGCGTAGAAGGCCAGCGAGTCAGACTCTGTCGAACGCTTTAGAGATATCCAAGGTAACGGTTCGGGCTTTGCCATTCTTGTCGAGAGCCTGGTATATATACTCGGTGATGGTCGTTAGCATATCGGCAGTAGACCTGATGAAGCGGAAACCATACCGTTTGTCCGAGAGGAGCCTGTGGGCTGTGAGATGCTGAAACACCTCGGCGTTGATAATGGCTTCGAAAACTTTGCCAAAGATCGGAAGAAGGCTGATAGGGCGGTAATTTGCAGGGTCCGAGGAAGAAATGGCCTTGTCTATATTGTCAGAGATGCTATCAAGTACCGAACAGTCAGAGGAGGAGGAGGAGCGGTAGAGAAACATGAATTTTTTCAGCTTTTATCAGAAATATCTTGCACATATACAAATCAACCATCCGACCGTGCATAGAATACTGTTGTCATATCTGGTTAGGAGCCCATGCTATTCATCTCAGGGTTCTCGACAGGCTTTAAAGGAGAATCTGTAATGTGATTGGATCCGACCTGGCAGCTCGTGTCTAGCCACTTTCTCACCGATGGGATGTGGCTTCCTTCTGTCTCTTCTACAAATATTTTCATGGCTTCTTCTCTGACAAACTTAGGTCACTGGTGCCCCTTCCATAAGAATTTACTCGAGCAACCAGACTGGCAACAAGGTCTCACCCTTTTACAGTTAAATCTACCAAATCTAGCCGACAATTCTACTCCAGCAGTTTCTTTTCTTGCATTTCCAGTGTGTGAAAGTCCCTTTCGTATACTTGCTTTTCTGACGGCTTCAACCTACAGGAATTTAAATGCAATGTCAATTCCCATCTCTTATCCACTTGATTCCAGTCCTTTCCTCGTCCTTTTTACATTACCGCGTGCATCTTGTTCTTTTTCTTTCTCACTCTACCTTCGCAACTGTCTTCACACCTGTGTTCCCATACTTCTCTTGCCATTTCTCTGATACACACGGGAACTAGTTCGTCTTTCTCTTCACTCTCCTCCTGCCTAAACTTTTACTCTCTTATGTAGCCCCCATGTGCATCAGTGGCGGTACCGCCTTGCTTGGGTGAAAGAATTATATATATATATATATATATATATATATATATTTTATATAAGCGTTTCACCCCGAGCAAGGCATGTCACTGCCACTACTGTGCAGGGGGCTACGTAGAGTGGAGAAAGGCTGGTTAAATATAGGAAATGACAGAGGGTGGGTGATAGGCGGGTAAGGATTTGGGTAGATGAGAGTGTTGTGAGAATAGTTGGGAGTTAGTGTGATAGGAGGTATCTATTGACCCTACATTTGTGTGTGTGTGTGTGTGTGTGTTTCTAAAGTAGTAATGAATTTTGTGTTCATTAATCCGACATATTTTATTAGTTAAATTTTATTTTTAGTAGGTACCCACATTTGAGTAGACACTCCATTTATTTTATTAAACTGTATATTTATTTATAGTCATCTACCAGTCTGAATATTTGAGAAATCTTAACAAAGATTAGAAGTGTTTTCCGGTAGAATTTAAACCTGTGTCACTCTAGCAAGGATAAACCATCGTTAGATCTGACACGCTTGAGATCAAATCAGCCACGAATGGTCCTACCAAAAATGCTAACCCAAATACTGCCTTAAGTTAAAATGTTTATGCAGTTTCGCAGCCATATTTCGAGAATAATTGAAGAAAATCAAGTGTCTATACAAACACGGGTATCCACTCAAAATAACGTTTAAGTGATAATGTATATATATATATTGTCATCTGCAGACAGATCTGTTTCGCCGTATCACAGCTCATCAGTACTGTTAGACTCCGATTGCTTTTTTACCCAGGATTGAAACCCGACCGAAATGGCGTCAGTCGGCGACTCTACCCCTGGGCTATGGGCGTTCGGTGGAAGTAGGTAGACTTTTTATCACATATCATTATATGCGCCCAATAGCTAGGCGCTCTAATTCATTTCACTGAATGAGCGATGCGTACATGCCAGAGTCGCTACTGTTCATCAAATACCAAATATATATATATATATATATGGTGCAGTATGGGTCAAGATACCGCAGCACCACCATCAATGACTATGAGCTGGATGTGGTCCATCAGTTATTCTACCTTGGCTCTACCATCACTGGCAACCTCTCCCTGGACATAGAGCTCAACAAGAGAATTGGGAAGGCAGCCACAACCCTTGCGCGCCTCCCAACACGTGTTTGGACGAGCTCCAAGCTGACAGTTAAAACAAAGATGGCAGTGTACAACGCCTGTGTCATAAGCACAATTCTGTAGACATGGCCACGTACGCCATGGAAGAGGCGTCTGAACACCTTCCACGTAAGAAGTACCCGACGTATATTGGGAAACTCATAGCAAGACCAGTTACCCAACACTGAGGTCCTGTCTCGCGCGGGTCTGGCTACCCTGTTCACATTCCTTTAACAGCGCAGACTCCGCTGGCTAGGCCATGTCCACCACATGCCAGACACTCGCATTCCAAAAGACCTCTTCTGTGGAGAGCTGGCCTCTCAAAAAAGCCCCACTGGGTGACCACAGCTGCGGTATCGTGTCATCGTAAAACGCGATATGAAAGCTGTGGGCATTAACACGGAGTCATGGGAGCGCGTCGCAGTCAACCGGACCAAAAGAAGAGGAACCCTGAATCCCAGTCAAGCAGACAACTAGAATGCTACCCATGGTCAACCCTGACTGACGGAGGCCTACTATATATGTATTGATTGTTTAATACTTAGTTTCTGGTCTTAATAGGGTTAGAGCAGTACACATTTGTATTAAAAAATGTTCTATACAATTATATTATATAACTTTTGAATATTTTTCATTTTTAAACGAGTTATTTCGCTACCTTGGTTTCCCATTAAAAATCGCCTGAAGAAACCACTCATGGTGGAAACCAATGTAGCGAAATAACTCGTTTAAAAATGAAATATATATATATATATATATATATATATATATATATATATATAGATAGATAGATAGATAGATAGATGAACGCCATGGGTTAGAGAAAAGGATCGGTCAACCTCCGATTCGCTGTTCAACGTATAAAAAGTATCAACATCACGGAAGTAAACCGTAGGTCTAGAAGAACGCAAGAGTAATCTTTCCTCATGAAAGCCCACAAATATATTAGCCAAAACGGGACCAAAGGGGAACCCAATGCTACACCATCAATCTGAGAATACATTATATTATCAAAACTGAAATCAATAGACATGGTGTCAAATTTCATGAGTTCAATGAAAACATTATCGGGTATAGTGGGGGTGGGGTCAAATGACTACGATATAACAAATCGCTCCAGATATCGATAGTCTCCGACAAAGGAGCACAAGTGAAGAGACTGAAAATGTCAAATGAACACATAAACCCATCTGTGGCATCATAATTCCGAATAAATTGAGAAAAAGAAAATGAATCTTTTATGCAGAAAGATCTATAATGCTGGTTTCAACATTACAGCCAGCCACTTTGCAACTTTATGTTGAGAAGACCTGATATAGCAATGGGTTCCCCTTTAGGCTTTGTTTTGGCTGATATATGTGTGCTATTTCATGAAGCGATCCTACTCTTAGGTCCATCTAGGCCCACGTTTTACTTCCGTTATGCTGATGATACGTGTTTGTGTTCAACAGCGAATCAGAGGTTGACGAATTCTTCTCCTTACTCAATGATGTTCATACTACCCTTAAATTTATGGTAGATGAGGTTAATTGTTCATTGTTTTTCCTTGATGTTCTGGTTCATAGAATACATTCCTCTTTAGTTACTTCAGTTTATCGTAAGCCTACTTTTACGTTGAGACTCATTTTGCTGAGACTCATTTTATCGTAAACAACAAAAGATCAATTTGAGCAAGACATTGACCCATAGGGCGTTAATGATTTGTTCAGATGACACCTTGGAAAATGAAATTAGTTTTATAACTAGTATTTTTTTAAACAATGGCTATCCTTCTGACATTGTTCAATCGGCTATTCGAGATAAGATTGCTCAGTTTATTAAAATTAAACCTCCGACGGTTAGATCTCCAGTCTATTTTTTAATATCCTGGTTAGATAGGCTTAGTGAAACATTTGCCAAGCGTATTTCATTAAGTTCACGTGAGTGTAAATTTGCTGCTAATGTGCGTGTTGAGTTTTAAACAATATCTGTTTGTCCTTCTATGCGTAAAGACGTTTTATCTCCACTCTATATTAGCTCCGTTATTTACTACTTTAAATGTAATTGTTGTGTCGACTACAGATGTAGAACGACGCAGCGTTTGGATAAAAAAACACGTATCTGCTAAAATATTGAAGAATAATTTTTCGTCTGGCGATGCCATTCGAAATACAGACGGGTCATCTATTGAGGATCATCTTATTAATAATCTGAGTTGCACTTTGGATTTCAGTGTGAACTGGTTCTCTGTTTTGGCCAGAAAGTGTTGTGCTATCAGCAGGTCCAGGCTACTCCCTCTTTTAAACAAAGAGAGTGTTTACTTGGGTTTGTTTTGCTAAGTTTCTAGAATCTTCTGATGTGATAACTTTAGCAAAAAATAATTTTTTTCTTTAAAATATTTTTCCTCCCTTTCCCCTTTATTCATGTCACCCATATTAGTTGTATATGGGTTTCAAAATCTTTCTGTTTACATTTCGACTGGTGTTTTGGTTTAAAATTTGACATGGCCGATTTTAAAATTGTTTTTACCGCCATAATTTCTTGCATTCGCATATGCACAAATACCCTTGGGAAAGGTATTAATCCGTCTATTTCTTCCAGTTATGGGTTAAATAATAAGACAGATTTGGTTCTAGAGCCTTGGCTGACAACCAGTCTAACGCAGAAAGCAATGGCAACCTACTGCGGGAAAATCTTCTGCCCAGTCGAGACATGATCGGCCAAAGTATGCCACTTAACTGACTGATATATATATATATATATATATATATATATATATATATAAACGAGTGGACATTGATGTCAACACCCAGTGGGAACAGTCTGTTTCATGCTTAAACACAATCTTCAGGCCATGTGTGCTGTGTTTTGACTTAACTATTTATATATACTGGTCAAAGGTGCATTATGCATATAGAAATATTCTAACACTTATTGGATGGACAGTAACATTTATATTTGAAACTATTCCAGGGGCTATTGCGTAGAAATTATTGGGGATTCGAATGCAGTTCAGTGGCAATTTTATATTGTTGTTTACTAACTTTTAAATCGTTATTTTTATTGATTACTTAATAATTTTTTGTTCTTATTGCGTTTATGTGTGTGTTTATAGTTTGTTAATTTGTTTACTTATTTATTGATTTGAATTATTTTGTTTTACTTACGAATTTTTTAAAGTTTTATTCTTAATTTTTCTAAAAATCTTGTATTTATTTGTTTATATATATATATATATATATATATATATATATATATATATATATATGTTCTCTTGTACTAGTAGACATATTGATATTTGCTTTACTTAATTGATAGGTATGTATTTGTATGCATTTACTTGTATGTGTGTGTATGCTTTAGATGTATGTCTGTATGCTTTTGTATGGGTATATGTGTATATATATGTATGTATATACATATATATATATATATATATGTGTGTGTGTGTGTGTGTGCGTGTGTGTGTGTTCATATGTATATATATTCATACTTGTAGGTATGTATGTTCAGATGTCCATCTATGCATGTCTATATCTATATATATGTATGTTTGCGTATGTGTGTGTATGTATGTATATTTGTATATATGTGTGTATATATTTATACATATATATTTATACATATATATTTATGCAGATAGATAGATAGATAGATAGATAGATAGATAGATAGATAGATAGATAGGTGTTAGTTTGTTCTCCTGGGTTCCACGCTTTTTCGATCGTCTAACAAACTGTTTTAATTTTTTATTTAATTAATTTTTTTTTTATAAGCGTTTCACCCCGAGCAAGGCATTTCACTGCCACCACTGCGCAGGGGGCTACATAGAGTGGAGAAAGGATGGTTAAATATAGGAAATGTCAGAGGGTGGGTGATAGGCGATATACCGAGAATGAGGGTTGGGTAGATGAGAGTGTTCTGAGAATAATTAGAAGTTAGTGTGATAGGAGGTGTCTATTGACCCTACATTTAAACACCTGGAGATTCTAGCTGTCGGGAAAGCAGACTTTTGGAAGGGAATTCCACAGGCGGGAAGCGCGAGAAAAAAAGCTGTTGGAGTAGAAATTAAGGTTACATCTTATCTCTTTAACTGTAAAAGGGTGAGATCTAGTTGCTAATCTAGTATCTCGTGCAAATTCGTGCTTAGGCGGCACCAGTGATCTAAGTTCATCGGAGCAGAAGCCATAAAAGTACTTATAGAAGAGGCACAGGGAAGCCACATAACGCCGGTGAGAGAGTGGTTGCAGCCGGTCTGCCAAGTCAGTATCAACCACGTTACAGATTCTCCTTTGTATTTTGTCAAGAAGCCCAAGGAGAGTAGCAGGGGCACCCGACCAGATATGGCAGCAGTATTCAATACATGGGCGGATGGTAGATTTGTATATGTGCAGGATTCAGGCGGGAAAAACTTCCGGGCCCTGCACAGAGAGCCGACTTTCATAGCGGCAGATTTGGCAATGGATTCAATATAGTCATTCCATTTGAGGTCCGCCGAAAGTCTAAGGCCAAGGAGGCGTAGTGTTTTACTCTCTGGGAGGCAAGCCTGTTCCATGCTAATGGGAGGTAGATGCGATTGTCTATGGTGGTTAGTTGATAACAGCTTCGTTTTAGAAGCATTGAAATTTACTAGCCATTTCCTACCCCAGGCCGCTACTGATTGGAGGTCCTTTTCAAGCTTGGCAGCGAGGTTCGCTTTGTCGCCCACACCGGGTTTTTGATAGAGGCGAGAGTAGATTATGGTGTCATACTAGATATATGTAGAGATGCGTATACTGATGAATGTTTGTGAAGGTGGGGTGACCTTTGGGAGGAATATTTGTTGTCTTGACGCCTTTTATACAAACAGAGACATAAATTAACACTTGTACAACCAATTGACGTGCGCAGGGACACACGCACACGCGAGCTAGACAACTGGGGCTTACACAGGCATAACTTCATATGAACGTTGTCGGGCTTAACATATATATGTATGTGTGACGTTTTGTACATGTATACGCATTTAATTTTAGCTTGTGTATTTGTGTAAGTATATCTCTAATTCTGTTTATATGTTCATGCATTGAAATATGATTATGTCTGTCCCGACCTCATTCATTCAAGGCTGGTCACGTTATGGATTCGCCTTGACTGTATCCAATATGTAGCAATTTAGTCTCTGTACAAATAGAGCTTTAAAATTTAACAGACAAATTGACAAGTCGATAAAAGCTAAATTTTGTAATTTGTGTATGTATATATGCGTGGGTATATTAATCTATATATGTGTCTGTTTGCCAGTATTTGTGAATATACGCGTCTATTTTTCCACGTGTGAATGTTTGTAGGTTTATTTATGCATGCGTTCTTTCTCTTCCTTGTTTAATTTATAATAACTTTCTAGATCTAACAAATTTTTAAACTTAGAAAATTTTTTAAATTTAGCAACAATAATAAAGTAGATATAATAGTTAGTTAATAATGCGGATCTGAATTTAATCAAATATTGATACTAATGCCCCCCAAAATTATTTTTAAGTCTGCCCCCATATTCTCCAAATTAGAAGTTGCTTTACTCTGATTGGTCCTCATTGTACATACAATAATGCCTCCCTGTTTGAAGGGGTTTTGCTTGTTTTTAACCTTTTAAAACCATTCAATTTAAAATAAACCACATCACTTGACAAAACACAAGAAGTGTCGAAACAAAACAGCTACTTTTGTAGTGATATCATAACATATCCATGTTATAATATCTGAATAAATATTATTAGCTCTACTTTGTATTGAGCACTTTTTTAAGAATAGTGTTTCTTTGGACAAGGAATATTATTCCATCCATACGCACCCTTTACTCGGTTATATATATATATACATGCCACACACACAAAATCAAATGCACACATATAAACCTACACATACAGGTTTTACTGAGGACCATTTTTCTTCAAATTTTGGGGGATCGTGCTACACAATCACAAACATAGAACTATACCATGAAACAGAAACCACATAACTTGAGGACTTTTACCCATAAGTATTGCCTATCTACTAACAATACTTTATCACACACACACACACACACACACACACACACACACACACACACACACACACACACACACACACACATATATATATGTATATATTGCTAATTATTTCATTAAATTTGTTTTTTAACATGGGTTCTTCTACAGTCTTGACCTCTTTAAATCATGGTTCAGTCAGTATCAATCCTCGTTGTCTTTACTTCTTATCACCTCCTTTTTTACACGACTTATTGCGCCACCTTGAATGTTTCTCGAGCCTTATATTTGGTGAAAATTAGTAACAAACAGAATTTGCTGTGAGCCTTTTTTATCTTTAACAGTTAATTTAAGATATCTAAAATATTATCTTCAAAACAGTTTTACAATTCATCTTTGATTAAACTGTTACTTACTTTGATTCAACTGCTTCTTCTTACTTTTATGTCCTCCAGAACGTAGGCGATCATGGTCCTTCACATTTTCCTGCCCCTTGTAGCTCTTAATAAGTTTTGTCTTTTTCTTGTTTCTCCCAAACCCTGTTCTATCATCCATTTACTCAAGCTCATCAAGTATGTTACATATTGCTCTCTTCTGTTCCTCTTTCTCTCTATACATCAATATGAGTGTCAGATTTTCTAAGCCTTTCTTCTTCATTACACGGACCAGAAATGTCAACTGCCTTTTCCTGATGTTAAATATAATTTTTTTTCTTTACCTTTTCTCTAAAACCTTGACGTTGTTCAGTCCATGGTTTCCTCAGCATCTTTCTGTAGAACCAAATTTCTGTTGCTTCAAGTCTGTTCTTTTTTTTTTGTGAGAAGATTGTCCAGCATTCGCTGTTATACAGGAAAGATATCACACAACAGTTCAATACTCTTTTCTTTGTTTCTAATTTTTTGAGTTAACTGTTACTTACTTTGATTCAACTGCTACTTACTGTGATTCAACTGCTACTTACTTTGATTCAACTGCTACTTACTGTTTAATGCCAATCAGAGCAATCTATTTTTAAGGTTTGCGAGACCTTCAAAAATTACAACTATTCTTTTCAGAACACGAAATTGATTTATCACTTTATAAGCCAAAGTGATGCTTAATTTTGAGCATCAATCAGAAGCTGTAATTTTAGATTTTTTTATGATTGTAATCATCTGTTATATTGTTTGTAACTTGATTTATTGGCTGTTATTGTCTGTTATTTCTCCTGATTTCAATTGAACATTACCAAGTTAAACAAAAAACGAGAAGCTCAAATCTGAAAGAAGATGGATGATAGTTGTTGATAGCAATCAAAATAGAATATATTTCTTCCCTCTCTCCCTCTCTCTCTCTCTCTCTCTCTCTCTATCTATCTATCTATATATATATATATATATATATATATATATATATATTATAATGATTTCACATCAAGCAGGAGTTTAAATGTAAGGTCAATAGACACCTCCTAACAAACTAACTTCCATTCTTTCAAACACTCTTCCCACCCACCCAGCTATCCATCACCCCCACTTCTGACATTTCCTATATCTAACCACTCTTCCTATTTACCTCCCCCTATGTAGCCCCATGCGCAATAGTGGCAGTGGAATGCCTTGCTTGGGGTGAAATGATTAAAAAAAATAAAATAAAATAAACTTTTATATGTTTCATTAAAAAAATGTATTGTTGTTGTTAAGTGTATGGAATCCCAACATTAAGATAGCAAAACCCCTGGATCGATGGATCCCAACAAGATAAAAGAGGTTCTTTCAGATAATTAAAAAAGATCAGTTTCATTTTGGATACATTAAAAATAACAAGTCGTTCCTTGCATCATTTAACAGCAGATTATAGGTCATTTGTTTGTTTTTTTAGATCAGCTGCCAAATTGAACTAACCTAACCGATCGTACTTACTATTAAGACAGGAGTAAATTATAGAAATTATTACGGAGTCGCCAACTGGGTGCCCCGTGATTGGATGAATAACAACCAATCACGGGCTACCTTTTTAGATTTTCAACAAACTCCCCACGTGAGTGGGTTTTACAAACACCCTTCCTCTTTTGCTTGTTGGGACCTTACAGACAAGACGTCCCCATCTGCTCTCCGTCATCTAGACCCAGGATACGTGAGGGGAGTTGACAGCAACTGAAACACAGAAGTCGTGGCTCTATTTCAGCAACCCAGCCGTAACGACACAGGAAATATAAACTGTTAAAAAGTTTCAGATAAGTTCCGCAAACCCGACTGTTTACAAGAGGCTATTGTTTGTTCTTTTCTCTCTTTTCCTGTAAATACAAGTTTATAACATCTTCATCCTTTCTTTTCGCTGGCGGCACAATATTGTTACCAATTAAAATTGGAAAATTCCCAATAAAATAGTTGTTTCATCAGCGTAGATACAGAACTGAAAACAGATGACACCAGGACGTTTATAGATGACAATTAGGAATATCATAGGCCCACAGGGAGATCCTTTGGGGACACCTAGATTTAGGGGAGAATAATTGTCTGGCATGACAGAATGAACCAAATTTCTTAACAAAAGACCTAGCAATTGTTTCAATATACTTTTTTCTACTTCATGTCAGCGGAAAGCGTTAGCCTGAGAAGGAGCAACGTGGTACTCTCCGGGTTTTAAAAAAGCCAAGCTGATGGGAGGCAGAAAGTGGGTCTCAAAGACACAGAGTAGTTTTGTTTTAGAGGCGTTAAAATTAAAAAGCTTTTTCTTGTACCAAATAAGAACAGAATGTATGTAATTTCTTTAAATCAGCTGACAATTTGACCTTATTGAACCTTATCTTTAAATCAGCTGTCAATTTGACCTTATTGAATCTTATCTTTAAATCAGCTGTCAATTTGACCTTATTGAACCTTATCTTTAAATCAGCTGTCAATTTGACTTTATTGAACCTTATCTTTAAATCAGCTGCCAATTTGACCTTATTGAACCGATCAGACTTTCTATCAAGACAGGAGCAAATAGTTTTGTCATCAGCGCAGATATCGACTTGAGAACCGATGACATCTGGAAGGTCGTTGATATCAATTAGGAACCAAGTTTTGTTTGTAATAAGAAATTTGAAATAACAGATTTGCTTACGGAAAATTCCGGAGATTGATGAAATAGAGATTAACTAACGACAGATTTAATTTATTTGTTTGAATATTATTTTTAATCGATACTCGAATTTGAGTAGATATTCACTTTTTAATTAAACAGTATATTTATATGTATATATATATATATTTCTACTGGGCTGATTATTTATGAGACATTTTGTTACGAAAATGTGTCAATAATCAGGACGGTAGAAATACATATATAAACATACTGTTTAATTAAAACAGAATATCTACTCCAATATGAGCATTGATTAAAAATAATATTCAAACAAATAAATGAAATATGTCGTTTGTTAATTCAATTTCGTCAATATCCGGATTTTTCCATAACATTGTTTACAATACATTTGTTTATATTACGATACATTTCAGAGCAGAATGAATATACTGTTTAATTAAGAAAAGAATATCAACTCAAATACGAGTATCGATTGAAAATAATGTTCAAACAAATAAATTGAATAGAGTTGTCTACAGTGATAATTGTATCAATGGGTAGAGATAAATTTATAATTAATTTTTTAAGTTTTTTTTTACATATGTGTTCTTAACTGACTGATTACAGACACTGGAAAGGAAACTACAAGACCCCCTACAGAAGGTATCGGTGGAGAATAACAAGAAAGGTCTACAAATAAACTTTAAGAAAACTGAATGCATCGTCATCAGCAAAAAGGTGAAACCCAAAATGCCAAATACAGGCGGGGATACCAGAATCAAGCAAATACAAAAATTTAAATACCTAGGAAGTGTTCTAACAGGAGATGGAAAGTGCGACACAGAGATCCGAAGGCGAATTGGTATGGCAAAGTACGCGTTCCAGAAGCTAAGTAAAGTACTAACACACAGGAAAATTTTACTAGAAACAAAGAAAAGAGTGCTGGATTTATATGTGATGTCAGTTCTTCAATACGGCAGTGAATGCTGGACAATATCATCGAAAATGAGGACAAAACTGGAAGCAGCGGAAATGTGGTTCTACAGAAGGATGCTGCGGATATCGTGGACTGAGCATGCAAGCAAGGATGAGGTGTTGGAAAGAATGGCAACAAAAAGGAAATTAATACTGAGCATCAGGAAGAGACAACTGAAGTTCCTGGGACATGCAATAATGAAGGACAGCTTAGAGAACCTGATACTGACAGGCCAGATAGAAGGAAGGAGAGACAGAGGAAGGCAGCGAATAACATATTTGCAGGGCCTGATCAGGTGGATGACGGAACGGGGGTTTTGCTCGGTGTAACAGGAGCAAACATACTACGAGCCACAAGGGATAAAGAGACGTGGAGAACCATGATCGCCTACGTCCTGAAGGGACAGGGCACATAGAAGAAGAAGAAGAAGAAGAAGAAGAAGAAGAAGAAGAAGAAGAAGAAGGGTTCGGTTCGAAATTCCTATCACCTGAAGAAGGCCCGAGCGTATAACGGCCGAAACGTCGTACAAATGGCAACAAAGATGAGGACAATAGTCCGAATAATGTAAATACTGTAACAAACGGCTCTATGCAAAATCTGTGTTTTGTACAAATACTTTCACGGCTTCTGCTCTAACGAGCTTAACTCCTTGGTGCCTTCTCTGCACGAATTTACTCATGCTACTAGACTGGCAACTAGGTCCCACCCTTTTACAAAGTGAAAATACTCAAAAGTAACCACAACTTCTACTCCATCAGCTTCTTTTCCCGAAAATCCAGCCTGTGAAACCCCCTTCCGGATACTTGCTTCCCTAATAGCTACAACTTCCAAGTGTTTAAATATAACGTCAGTTGCCATCTTTTATCCCCCTGGCTCCCATCGTTTTCCCGACACCCTCTGCATCTTGTTTTTCTCTTTTTTCACTCTACTTTCAGGCAGATCTCTTCACACCAGTATTACCATCCTTCTCTTACCCATTCTCCGACACCCTATGACCTGTTCCTTTTTTCTCTTCACTCTCCTCTTATGTAAACCCCTGTGCACCTGTGGCACAGGGGTTTACATAAGAGGTGAAATGATTGCTTGGGGTGAAATGATTATGAGAAAAATATATATAGAAAAAGATCCATTTATTGGTTTATTGAATATTGTTGTTTTAGTTATCAACTGAGTACCTTTTTGACAAAATTCTCTTGGCCTTAAATAGGTTAAATTCTAGTCATATATATATATATATTAAAAACAGAAATAGGGGTTGTTTCCAACGAGGGCAATGAGTATAGAAGAAAAAATGTGAGAAGCCGTGAACGTTTTGCTTAAAATGTAGATTTATTGTTGGTATTTTTATAATTACTACTTGCTTTTTGCATGATATATTAAGTGTCCATAATAGTATTTGTGTCGCTACATGTGTTTCGAGTCTAAAGTTGACTCTCTTCAGGCGAACAAACGTGTGACTTTACATATCGAGATCCATTTGTTTTCTGATCGTGTATATATAGATAAGTGGTGATCAGGCCAGAAAGTTCACATACGTGCGTGTTTGTTTATTGTTTGTTGTTTTTTTTTAATCACTCGCACATTAAATCTCTTCAGTTCTGGAAGTTAGTCATCTTTTGTTGGCCATGAATTTATATATATATATATATATATATATATATATATATATATATATAAGCTTGATTGATAATAACCGACAATGTTGTTTCCATTTTTTTATTGTATTTTTTCCAGTTTATCGATAAGATGTTGAGTATTGTGCGCGAAGTTGGGGATAAACTGTCCAAAAGTACAAAAGGAAGCCTCACTACTATTAGTAGTGAGGTTTCCATTATCAAGAACCTCACTACACCGCTTCTTGATAATGCTTGCAAATGTTGAAAGCACTTGAACAAAAATAAGAAAATATGAAGTTCAGTTTGTCCACAATCTTGAGCAAACGAGAAAATTGGAAAAATATAATATATAATTAAACAGACGAACGTTGTCGATTCTTTTTAATAAAACTTGTTTAAATGAATACTTGCAGTCTAAATATATAACACACACACACACACACACATGTGTGTGTATATATATATATATATATATATAAATTAAAATTACATTGCGACACAGAAATTTCTATGTTTCGAGATTTCTATCTAGCAATGTTGGATGTTGGTTGTGAAAATGATTTGATGATGCCAGGGAACTCAAAATCATAAAACCTTGGGTCCTCTTCATGTATATATATATATATATATATATATATATATATATATATATATTAATAAATATGCAGATTATCCTATGTCTATAACACAGTTCGAAGTTTCATGCATTATGCAACCATCAAGGTGCATATTTCAAACTGACAGCTTAACAATTTTGAATATTAATGATCAATATATATAATACAGCTCTGTTCATACATTGAGCACTGTTTTACTAACACCTGAATAATAATACTATACATATGTGCAGCCTCATATGTGTATTTATTAATTTACGTCATTATATATATATATATATATATATATATAATATTGCACATTGAGTGTTGGTGCTAATAAAATAATGTTCAGTGTATAATAACAGAACTATTCTTGATATTAAAAATAAATATACATTTTTCCTCACCAGTAATACAAGCCTGAGTTTCATGTTCAACACAGTCATCAGGTACTGATTGAAAAATGGCCATTGTATAATTTTTACGCAAACTCCCTACAACTTACAGATTTTATCCCAGAGTTATAATCAGAATTATCAGAAGGTTATTTTTGTTATCATCAGAAGGTTGGTTGTTGGCAGGTTGGAATGTGTGGAATAGTGTGGAAAAGTGAAAGAATAAATTGTATATTTTTCATGTTAAAATGGAAATTTATTAAAAGGAAAGAAAACATGAATTGTAGCAGTTAATGTTCTATGAGAAGGTTAAGGGTATCAAGAAATGTTCACAGTAGTAATTTGTTGGAGAGAGTTTATGCATACGTACGTATGTATGTATAAGAGTTTGTTCTGTAGGAATGTCTTTGAATGAAGAAGAAGAAGAAGAAGAAGAAGAAGAAGAAGAAGAAGAAGAAGAAGAATGAATCAGCACATGAGAAAGAAGGAGAAGGAGGACAAGCTTGTCGTCTCTGCTGGCTACTTCCATGTCCTGACTGACTGGCGCTGATCTGATCAAAGCCTTTATAGTCATTCAGATTTTTGATCTTCGTCGCTAAGTTCTTTCAAGTCTTGCAATTCATTTTTCTTCTTCACTTTTACAAAAATTCATAATGACGTGTGAATTCCTGGTTTTTCCCAAATAGAAAAAGGATTGACCATGTGCTTAAAGAAAAAGTCGAAACCGGATTTCGTAATTAGATATTAAATTGGTTTTCTGAACAATGGGAAAAATTTGCAAGACTAAAAAGACTTTGGTGATCCAGTGTAAAAAATCTAAAGGATATATAAATCACTTTAATCAGCGTCATTCAGTTAGATGGGAGCAGCGAGACGACAAGCTAAAATGTAACGGGAGAAACTTTAAGTCGACCAGGATATAAGGTCGGGTCACACATTGTTCTTTTTCTCCTTCTTTCTCGTGTGCTGATATATTTTACTTCTTTTTCTCCATCCAAAGACATTCCTACAGAACAAACACTCATACATACATACATACATACATATGTACGTACGCATATACTCTTTTCAACAAATTACTACTACGAACATTTCTTGAAACCCTTAACTTTCTAATTGAAGATTAATTCTTACCAATTCTTGTTATTCTTTCCCTTTTAATAAATTTCTATTTTAGCAATCAAAAATCCACAGAAATTCACACATTTCAACCTTCCCCCTGCCAACCAACCATTTTGATGATTACAAATAAAATCGGGAGTTCAATTATGTATGATACAAAGGCCCCAAGAGACACGGCACATAAAAGAACGAGAACAAATGGAAGGGTGTGAAGAGCTACAAGGGATAGGGGATGTGAAAGGTCAAGATCGCCTACGCCCTAAAGGGACACGGCACATAAAAGAAGAACAAGAACAGCAGAAAGGGTGTGAAGAGATACAAGGGATAGGGGGATGTGGAGGGCTATGATCGCCTACGCCTGAAAGGACGTGGAACATAAAAGAAAAACAAGAACAAGTGAAAGGGTGTGAAGAACTAGAAAAGATAAAGAAGCTGTGGAGGGTCATGATCACCGATGTGCTGAAGGGGCACGGCGCATAAAAAAACAAGAACAAGAGAAAGTTTGTTAAGAGCTACAATGGATAGGGGGATGTGGAGGGCCATGATCGCCTATATCTTGAAGGGTCACGGCACATAAAATAAGAAGAAAACAAGAGAAAGGGTGTCAAGAGCTGCAAGAGGCTGTGGAGGGTCATGATCGCCTACGCCCTGAATGGACACGGTACATAAAAGAACGAGTAAGTGATATTGATAAATGAGCCATCTCACCTTTTTTTTTTTGTTATTCAAAACTTTTAAAATTAAATTTCGGAAAAAATCTAACTTCAACCATTGTTGTAATTTATTCTTAACATTAGTGCTAATAATTGTTACCGAATGGAAGTTAGGTTTCAAAAAACGAAAACGTGTTTAAGTATTTCAACTAAAAATAAGTGAATGTTCTAATTACTTTAAGGAGGCAATTTTCATATGAAAACCAATACTTTTAAGAATGATTTTCGATTAAAGAGGCTAATTTTCTGTTACAGTTGTATTTGTGAAGATACATATAAAATCGCGCAAACTAAAATTGATGTTCCCATAATTATTAAATAACGGTCTAAAAACTTTCACCAAAATTATACCATATGTTATATTTATATCCCTTTCAGACATATCCTGTCATAATTGGTATAAAATTTGTGTAAGGTAATAATGTTTTTTCTCTGTTGATTCTGCTTTTTTAGAGGAACAAATTATCTTTTGAACAAAAATTTATTGGCTTTTATATAAAAAAAAAAAGAAAGAAAGAAACGAAGAAAAAAAATGAAAGAACCAGACAATGAAATTGGCTAATCTCTTTCATGTTTTCGGAATATAATTAAATCTCCAGCTGTACATCTCTATTATATTAACGTATACAGACATGTAATTCATATTTTGCATATTTACGTGATTCTGTATTAACATATACGCGGATTCCTGATTGAAAATACGTAAGGCACAAAAATTACACATCAGATTTTATTAAGCCCGTCACTTTTTTTCAAAATAAAATTAATATTAACCAGCCAGTGTTGTAATATTTTTCTGGATGATATATACAAGGTACAAAGGATTGAGGAATCAGAGAGCAGGGTTCAAATTCCAGTCGAGTTCACTACATTCACTTACGTGCCAATACCCTCGGGAAAGGTATGAAACCATCCTTTCTCCCCGTCTCCCGGCTATGGAATTGGGGAATCATAAAGCCGAGTTCGAATTCATTTTAAATCCATCTCTTCTCCCAACACTAAGTTAGGGGTAAATAGCAGAACAGATTAGATGTGTGTGTGTGTGTGTGTGTATACATATATATATATATCTTGTGTGTATGTATGTGTATATATATATATATGTAGGTGTATGTATAAATATGTGTGTATGTGCATATATATGGGTGTGTGTGTATATATATATATATATATATATATATATATATATATAAATCTTAATAATTTTAATTCATCTAAAACAAAACCACTTTCATTTAAACATCATAGAGGATTTTTCCATCAAAATAGCTCTCACACACACACACACACACACACACACACACACACACACACACACATATATATATAGATAGATAGATAGATAGATAGATAGATAGATAGATAGATAGATAGATAGATATTTGTACCCACAGAATAAATTAATAACCTTAAAATAGACGTCATAATTATCCCAACCCGAGGAATCTTTCGGCCAACACTTTTCAAGGGCTACGCTGGCTTTATTATAAAGAGTCAATAAAGGACAAAAAGAAAGGATTACTTACAATACTCGGACAAGATGGAACTCGTTTAAAAATAAACTTTAATCAGTAAATATTAAAATGTAAGGGGGGTGTAAACATACAATTCCACAAAAGTGAATAAAAAAGAAAAATTGTTACACTCACAAACCCTCCAGTAATTGTAAGGAACGAAGGAAACGCTCTTTCTGCCTGCACAGGCTCGGCTACTGGAGTGTTAGGCAAATAGCCTCCAAAACACGATGATGATATGCCGTTCGAGCACTGTGCAGGACAGTGAACCAATTGTCCTCATACGAAGAGGCACATGCCTGACTGTCCAGCAGGCGTTGGCCAATTGCTGAATCCAGAACAGCTTGGGTTGTTCTTATAGGTCTAAGAGGGCTACCCGAACGTATATTTGCGGGGACGTGTTGCGCAACCCGCGTCTCCAACCTCAGATTGGTTCGTCCTATATATACCGCATCGCAGCGGCATTTAAATCTTTAAACAACAGAACTTTTCCGATCTTCGTGTTTTGTTTAAGGATATATATATATATATATATATATATATATATATATATATATGTGTGTGTGTGTGTGTGTGTGTGTTTTTAATACATATAGAATGATAACGTATACTTTTTTATATCTGTCTATATTTCTGAGATGAGGTATTGTAATTATTTACATTATTTATATTGTTTGGGGAGTGTTGTCTTCATCTTTATTGCCATGTTTAAGATGCTTCGGCTGTTGTACGCTGCAGCCTTCTTTATGACACAGTGGATAAAAGCGTTAGATTCAGTGACTTAACACAAAAAGTTCTGAGTTCAATACCTGCCTACAGCTGTGATGAACAAATAACTTAGAGAGTTGAGTTAAAGGGAGATAACTACATGACATCCGGAAGGTGCATCGCACATGGAATGAAAATGATATACCTCAGTGATCGAAAGAAATGGTCTGGCTCGAAATTCTTAGCACCTGAAGAAGGCCTGAACTGTACAACGGTCGAAACGTTGTAAACATGACAGTAATGATGAGTACAACAGTCCGAACAATGTAAATAATACTTACTTTTATAAATTTATAATATCTTGTGAGTCTTAGCTTATAATATCGAATATATGACTGCTCTGCTTTATCATTACAAGAGTTTGGTTATGCCAAAAACCACTGTTCTCTCTCAACAAGGTTCCCTGCTTTGAATACCTATTGCGACTCAAGCTCACCCCAAACCTCAAGTGGAACTCATATTTTGCTAAAGAAGCCCGGAAATTGATCGATCCCTTCTAGTGCTTCTGAAAGTAACTGACTCCTCCTGGTATGCTTTATCTTTAAAAGAGTTATATAAAACCAAAAATGAATTGTGCCATATCTTTCTCAGCCGCATAAAATGTCTTCTCTCTGTTTTTTCTAAAAATATTTTCGTGGTAACTGTTCTATTAGAACAGTTACCATGAAAATATTTTTGACCCTGGTGCCCCGTCAACGTGAATTTAAACAGGCAGCTACGTTGACGTCTAGGTTCCTCCTTTTACAATTGAAACAGTTAAATATGAGCACTATTTTTACCTGAACAGTTTCTTTTCTCGCCTGTGGAATCCCCTTCCGTTTATTTGTTACCCTGATGGCTACAATCTCTAAACATTTAAATGCTGCATTAATTTCTATCTTCTATCTTGAATCCCATTTATCTTTTATCCTTTCTTCAATATCCCCTGTACCCAGTCTTTTCTCTCACTGTATTCTCCTCCTGCATTTTAATGGAGGTCCCGCTTTGCTTGGTGGTGGTGGTGGGGAGAATGTATAATAAAAAAATTTTCTTGGAGCTGCTCAGTCCTCACTTTTCATGACAGAATTCCAAATTGTTTTCGTAGTCTTGTGACGATTATTTATATCCTCTTGACAACTTCTTTCCTACTACTGATTTGGTTAAGCTCTGATAAGAGCCCGAAAGGACTTTGTTGTTTTAAAAGTTACATAGAAAATTGACAGCTCTGATTATAGAGAATATGTGAAAAGACTTTAATGAAAATTTGAAGAGCTCTGATTACTTTAACGAAACTTAGAAAAGACATTTTTATTTGAAGATTGAAAGCTCTGATATTTTGAAAACTCTCTCTCTCTCTCTCTCTCCGTTGTAAACTGTCATTCCGACAACTGTATTATCTGCTCCTGTAACTAATAATAATTTTTTTTTTAATATAAAGACTTTCTTTGTAACTCTCCAGGCATCTTCGACCTTATTCATTTATTTAATTTTTTTTTTTTGTACTGTGTTTATTTTATTTTAACCACAAGTGTATACAAGTGCCCGATCTGGATCTGGTAGAAATACGGCTACTGGATTTGCACAACGCGACTTTCTGAGATCCAAATCACAACGTGGGCAGTGGGTCCGTTGTTGTAATAGACGTCTTGAGTACCAGCTTCTGTGACGAGATCATCACGACCAGCGACCCGAAAGCGTCAACATAACTGGTACCGTTTCGATATCATCGCAGCAGGATCCGTTCCCGAACCAGCGCGCGACCGAACCAACCAGCCAGCCCTGGTAAACGTGCTACATAACAATTGAGAGATGTACAACAAAATGATTCCATGCTATGTTCACAAAATGAAGTCACCTGTATTTTTTTCATATTCCACTTTTTAGGAGAAAGTTCCATTCATATTGTTTGCCCAAGACATGAAACTTTTTAGATCAGATTCCGATATGGCTGCTTCCCTAAATATTTCAATCTTTTCAAGTCAAGGATGAATCATTATTTATCCTTATAATACCCACTGTCTACCGCCTCCTCTTCAGTAACTCTCTACCGTGAGTGTCTCTCATGCCTGGCATAAGGTTAACTCTAGTAAAAAAAGGAAAGAAATAATCTAGCTTTATTAAAAGTAATATTGATAATTACTTGTCTCGGTATTAAATAAGTATTAAGAAGCAGTTAAATTCCGTTAAAAGTAAACAAAAGAATAATGAACTGAGATGTAGATGTGGTTCTACAGAAGGAGATAAGTACTTGGCTATTCGTGGTATTCTTCTTTATATTTACAAGAGCCTGATCCGTCCGAAAATGGAGTACTCTACACACTCTCCAGTCTCGACTGCTTTCAAAAGTGTCTCCGAGTCCTTGAGGGTGACAAATTATTTCCAATCCCCAATCCAACCCACAACCTCTCTCTCACAGGCAAAGTTCTTAGTTTGCATCTATGTGACACGATAACTAGGCGTATATTAAGGTGCTTTGTAAAATATGTATTTTATTATAATAGATTAAAATAGAAAATGGTTAAGAATAGAAAATAGATTAAAAACATGTTTTGTTTTAACAAAAGTGAACAAGAAGAGAAAAAAATAAATAAATAAACGCATTTTCTTTTATGAGGAAAATTGTGGAAGAGACAAGGGTATCAGATTACTGTTTTAAATCCTACCACTCTTCCAGTAAATATTTGACTCAGTGATTTAATGTGATAAAGAGATAAAGTTCAGGGGGTGGGTCTTCGAATGACCTGGTCAAAGGCTGTCTTTTACTGTATCTTGACCACACATTAAGAATTTTCCGGCGGAAGCTTTATTAAGATAAAAAAGATAACTGAAATTTCAGACTTACAGTCGCCAATGTTTATCACCGGTGGTCTAAAGCATTTCCGGATTTCCGGATCAATTTGAAATAAATTCAGGTAATTTTTCCGAGTCAGATCAGTAGAGTAGAGTAGAGTAGAGTGTAAGAGTCAGTTAAGTTAGTCAGTCAGTTGAGTGAAGTGAACCTCCGTTCGTCTTGTTTCGGTCAGTTCGGATTTGTTGATCTCCATTAATTAGAGTTAAAGCTGTGTGTCACATTCGCCTGCCCCAACCGAAAAGGCTAACTCTAAACGAAATAAAGCATCCTTTCAACTCATTCCAAGTTGTAGAAGTTCGTTTCTTATAGTTCAATCTTGTACCCCCAGCTGTTCGGCCGACATTTTCAACAAACTCCCGGCAACCATCACAACGTGGAGAACGGCCGCCGGAGAAATTGTTCGGACAGGTCCGTTGGGGTGTTACATCTAGCTAGTTCAGCAATAAAACGATGAGACTTAGTCGACAATCCAATAATAAACTTAAATTCTTGCAGTTGAGGCATTAAAAAAACTGTTCTTTAGAACAATTACCATGAAAATATTTGTAGAAAAGAGACAGGTAAGCCAAGACATGATGGTGGGAAAGTGAATGAAGTCGAGATACCAGGTCAGGATCATTTACATTACAGATTCTTCTTTGTTTTTTGTCAAGAATCTTAAGATATATACATTAGAAGGACCAGACAACATATGGCAGCAATAGTCAATGGGTGAATTGTAGATTCTGACAATGGAAAATTGTCTGGCACACAGTGAACCAACTATCGTAGCAGCAGGCCTAGCAGATGATTCAATATAATTGTTCCACTTCATATATATATATATATATATATATATATATATATATATATATGATTTTAAATCCCAAAAGATGAGCAAATAGGTAGATTCCAAAAACCCGATCCTATTAGTATTAATTTTATTAATATTAAAATTGATCAAGGTGGAGGGCTCGATGTAAACAGTATGTTTTATTTACAGAGCCAAATATATAAAAAACTAAAACAAAAATTTCAAAATTTAATTCCGTTGGATGGCCATTTCAGCGAGGTAATTCTTGCTTCATCAGCAACGATGAAGCGAGAATTTCCTCGCTGAAATGACCATCAAACAGAATTAAATTTAAAAATTATATATATATATATATATATATGTGTGTGTGTGTGTGTGTGTGTGTGTGTGTGTGTGTGCGAAAATTCTTAAACAAACTACATTCCTTACTTCCGCCAGTTCTAATTTTCACGACTAGGACCCGCCATACCACTTACATTGTAGCAAAGCACTCACGTTCCCTCCGTATTTCATTGGCAAGAAGTAAGTTTTACTTGAATAGCTTCTTCATTGCTTCCAGGATACCTCAATTACCACAATCTTAATCTTAATTAAACGTTATCTTCCCCTCTTATCCATATAAAATACTCGTTAATGTAGCCTCTTCATCAAGAGGTCCCAGTCTTGTACACTGTAAATCTCACTGAAAAAAAGAAAAGGAAACCCTGGGCTGTAACACCAAATAAACGTTGAAAAGTGCTATTAACAATGGTAATTCATCATTAGTTCATTTGTCGATGGTTGCTCATCAGTTAGGACACCACGCTGTATGCATTGTTACCGTTTTTCATCCCAAAAAACAACAAAAAGAAGAATTTTCAAAAAAGAACAAACAAATCCGAAAATGGATTTAAGTCATTGGGACTTTTATTCTCTCAGTGAAGCTGGAGAGATGACGTGGCATTTCGCGCAGTATAATTCTCCAACACATCACCAACACATCACCACGCATCGCCCTTGACAACCAGGCAGGGCTCGCTCTCTCTCTCTGTGTTAGTCTGTTGCGTCAAAGTTAGTCTACCGCGTCAAAGCTAGTCCCCCCCCCCACCTCCCATCAGGTAGCACCTCATTATACGCAACTGCACGTTTAAACGGTTGTGTCCCGACTCCCTTAAAATGAAGGCCTATTTATATTAAAGACCCCGTAAATTTGATCCGTGTCAACCCTCGTCCTAACAATAGCCATAAAACCTTTAAATCTAATACATTTAATATGACTTTGGTGAGCTTTGGTACTGGAATCATATTTATTTTTTGTCTAAATAAAATTACAGTCCTTTTGACCTTGCTGTCTTCTTATCACACACATATGTATACATATGCGCATGCATACACACACCCAGGGCTGAGCATGTGAAAAATAAGGGAAAGAATTTTTGGGAAATTGGGCACAGGCAAGACATTGAAGAAAAGATGGAAACAGCAAGTAACCTACCGAAAAGGTTTGCACTTTCCAACTTGTTGGAAATTCTCCTGTGGTTCCTATTTTATAAACATTGGTAAAACTTCTGCGCCCTCAAATGATCATCCATATTTGTCTTTTACCTATTTTTAGCTAAGTGCTAGAAGCTTTATTTAACGCCAAAATGGTTAAGCAACTCATTTCCCATGACCCTTCTTTGGATCAAAAATATGGATTTTGTATTTCCAGATCTACCACGGAGGAGTTAACAGCTATTACTGAATTTGCCTACCAAAATATGGCGAGGCTTTAGCTGCAGCGTTATATATCTTAAATGTCTTTCACAGGACTTGGCATTCTAAACTTCTCCACAAGCTCAAGCGTTATGGTGCCCCTGGATGAATATTTTGCTTAATCTCATGAGCTTTTTTCTGGTGACCCAACCACAAGAATTTAAGAATGTTACGAGTTTGACATCTAGGTTCCACTCTTTTACTATTGAAATAGTTAAATGTAAGCACCATTTCTACTCCAAGAGGTTCTTTTGTGACATTTACCTGATAGCTACAGTCTCTAAATATTTAAATGCAACGTCAATTGGCATATTCTGTCTTCTTGAATGCCATTCAACTTTTATCCTTTCATCAATACTCCCTGTACCCAGTCTTTTCTCTCAATGTAACCCTGTACACACTTGTAGCAGTCCCGCCTTACTTGAGGTGAAATGATTTTAAAAAATTATGTTGAATGGCTACACTTCTAGTTCTTTGCACATTAATGCAGGAAGTCCTGCATGACTTTATCATTGGTCATGCAACTTAGCTTAGTTCATTAACCTTCCTAATGTTTATATGTTTTAAAGAGTGATGATAAGAATTTTAATGTAGTTAGTTTCCAACTGTGTATTTATACTGATGATACAACTACTGACTCCTGTCTTAGTCACAAGTTCAATATACCCAACAGAGTAAAACTGGCATCTACTCTCAAAAAAGACCTTTAGTCAGTGGTTAACTGGAGCAAGAAATAGCTTGCAAATTTTAATGCCTCTTAAAGCAAAGCCACTTTCATTTAATCATTATAAAGAACCTTTTCTCCCAACATAGCTGATGCTAACTTTCATTAATGAAATTTTTTTGTACCTTCTTCGGCTTTTATTTTCCAAGAAGCGGAACAATTATATTGAATCAATTGCTAGGTCTACTGCTAGGAAAGTTGGTTCACTGTATCATACAAGACAATTTTTCTCTTGTCTGAACCCATTTTGCACATTTATAAATCTACCATTCGTCCAGGCATTGAGTATTGCTGCCATACATCATCCTTAGTGTCATGTAATCGATCGTGACCTGGCATATCACTTTCACAATGACATGGCGTTCCTTTGTCTTTTCTACAAATATTTCCATGCTCAATGTTATCATGTGTATTCCTCCTTGTTGCTGTGACTGCATGAATTTATGTTCACTACTAGATTAGTTGTGCGTTGTGGTGCAGTGGATATCGACTCAGAACGACAAATCGAGGAGTCGAGTTCAAATTCCAGTTGAACTCCTTGCTTTCACTTACGCACAGATACCCTTGGAAAAGGTATTAATCTGTCTCTTCCCTCCAGTTATGGGTTAAATAATAAGACGGATTGGGTTCTATAGCCTTGGCTGGCAACCCGTCTACCGCAGAAAGCAATGGCAACCTACTGCGGGATAATCTTCAGCACAGTCAGTCATGTCTCTTTCGAGACATGATCGCCTAAAGCGTGTATCAAGTATGACACTTAACTGACTGACTAGATTAGTAACTAGTTCTCCTTGTTTTACTGTTGAAATAGTTAAATGCAACCATCAGTTAAGGGGTTCGGTGTTTCTCAACTTTTTTAAGCAATGGCAGATTTATATATATATATATATATATTGTCATCCGCAGACAGATCTGTTTCGCTGTATCACAGCCCATCAGCACGGTCAGACTCCGATTGCTTTTTAACCCAGGATTGAAACCCGACCGAATAGGCGTCAGTCGGCGATTCCACCTCTGGGCTATGGGCGTTCGGTGGAAGCAGGCAGACTTTTTTATCATTATACGCGCCCAATAGCTAGAGTGCTCTAATTCATTTTACTGAATGATCGATGCGTACACGCCAGAGTAGCTACTGTTTTTCAAAGTCTACCATTTCTTCCAGAGTGCTCAATCAGGGTGCGAGAGCGCATACATTGTCATCCGCAGACAGATTCGCTGCATATATATATAACAAAAATTTTGAAATTTAATTCTGTTGGATGGCCATTTCAGTGAGGAAATTCTCGCTTCATCATTGCTGATGAAGCGAGAATTTCCTTGCTGAAATTAAATTAAACTAAAATTTTGAAATTTTTGCAAGAATTTAAGTTTATTATTGGATTGTCGACTAAGTCACATCGTTTTATTGCTGAAATGCAAACGTCTGTTCTACTCTAATAGTTTCTTTTCTTACACTTCTTGTCAGGAGAATTCTCTCTCAGTTTTTTGGGTCCTTACCATCTACAGGATGTGCGTTGTGGTACAGTGGATATCGGCTCGGAACGAGAAATCGGGGAGCCGAGTTCGAATTCCAGTTGAACCCATTGTATTCACTTACGCGCAAATACCCTTGGGAAAGGTATTAATCCGTCACTTCCCTCCAGTTATGGGTTAAATAATAGGACAGATTGGGTTCTATAGCCTTGGTCGGCAACCAGTCTACCGCAGAAAGCAATGGCAACCTACTGCGGGATAATCTTCAGCCCTAATCAGTCATGTCTCGAAAGAGACATGATCGCCCAAGCGTGTAACACGTATGGCACTTAACTGACTGACTGACCATCTACAATCTTTAAAATCTTTTTTTAACTGTTAGTAACTCTTGGTGTTATATTTGCATTATTGCCTTGCATGGGTCAATATGATTAAATGCATAGCAGGATAGAGACTGGGAAGGATATTAAAAAAACAAACATACAAAGGGTAGAAAGAAACATTGCATATAGAAGAAGAAATGTATCATTCTATAGCTTTTCTCATATGGGTTTTCACTATTATAAGATCTGAAACAACAGGTACAAGTAATTTCTAGGATGAGGATTTACATTGTTCGGACTGTTTTCCTCATTGACTTTTCAGTCTTTGCACACTCAGACCTTCATCAAGTGATTGAAATTTGAAACTGAACCCTTTATTTCAATCCCCGAGGTAAATTGTTCTCATTCCATGAGTCATGCCACTTCCGGATGTTTTAGATATCTTCATTTAACTCATCCCTCAAAGTTTTTTTTAACTCTGAGTTCAATAATGAAAAGTATGTGCATTGTGGGGAAGTGGATATCAGCTCAAAATGAGAAATCAGAGAGCCGAGTTCGAATTTCAGTCAAATCCGTTGCAGTCACTTATGCGCAAATAACCTTGGGAAAAGCATTGATAGGCAACTTCTCCCTTCAGCTATGGGTTAAATAGCAGGATAGATTGGGTTGTATAACCTGGATTAGCAACTAGTCTACTACAGAAAGTAGTGGCAATCTACTACAGGAAAATATTCTGCCCAGTCAGTCATATTTCGAAAGAGATGACCACCAAAGTGTGTATCAGGTATGGCACTTAACTGAGTGAACTCACAACTCTTTGCATCAAGTCACTAGATCCAATCAATGCTTTATCTACTAAGTCATATGTCTTTGAGGACAAATAAATGTATGTTAACCCTGAAGACACACTCTCACTTGAGAGAACTTTTTTGCTTACCATGGCTGATGCTAACTTCCAATGAGTGATTCATTATGTCTTCTTGGGCTAATGTAATGACATTTGTAATGCAATAATAATTGTATCAGTGGAAAGATTATATTGAATCAATTGTTAAGTAATCTGCAAGAAAAAATAGTTCACTGTATCGTACCATTTTTTTTTTTTTTTTTTTTTGCCAGAATTCATCTTGGATGTTTATAAACCTATCATTCATTTGTGTATTGAATATTGTCTTTCCTACATATTCTAAATATCTGTCTCTTCTACAAATATTTTCATGGCTTCTACTTCGATGAACTTAGGTGACTGGTGTTCCCTCCATGAGAATTTACTTGTGCAAGAAGGTCCCACTCTTTTACAGTTAAATCAACCAAATGCAGCCGACAATTCTACTCCAGCAGCTTTTTTTCTTGCACTTCCCACCTGTGGAACTCCCTTCCGTATACTTGCTTTCTTGATGGCTACAACCTCCAGGAATTTAAATACAATGTCAATTCCCATCTCTTATCCACTTGACTCCAGTCCTTTCTACATCACCCCGTGTTCTTTTCCTTTTTCTCTACCTTTGCAACTGTCTTCACTCCTGTGTTCCCATTCTTCTATTGCCATTTCTCTGACACCCCCTATTACTGGTTTGTTTTTCTCTTCACTCTCCTCCTGCCTAAACTTTTACTCTCTTATGTAGCTCCCTGTGCATCAGTGGTGGTACCACCTTGCTTGCAGTGAAACGATTAAAAAACATGGTCTGATACACTTATTCTATGTATATAACCTAATGTTCCTTGCATTTAAAAAGTTCTCAATACACAGTAGAGTTTAATATTGTAATTTTATTATTACAATGGTTTATTAAAGCATTATATTACTACACAAAAATTTCATGATTCAGAACATTACTGTTCATCTTTAGGTCATCACCTGAAGAAGAAAATATTAAGCAAACTTGAACCAGAAAAAGTATTAGGCAAACTTGGATCAGAGTGTCAAAAGGGTAGTTTTTTCCTTGACATCACTATTATTTTAACTACCTTCACTCCTGATCAAGTTTTAATGTTTGAAAAAGTGAATAAAATCTAATTATTTTTCTGTGAGCATTTCTTCATTTCAATTGCCTTTCTTATTTTTTGTAACTCTCCAACTGTCAATTCCCGATCATTAGTAAAACGTATAAGAATAAATGATAAGCCCATGGCTAGATTTAAACTTGCATACCTCCTCCCCAGGAAGCCTGTCTGTCTAGAGTGACTGCTTTATCGATTATGAAAGCAGCACAGATTGGAAATAAAGAATAAGCCTTGGGCAAGATTCAAACTTATATCACTGTTCCTTAGCAAACCTGCTCTGCTTACTAAAGACCATAAAACGAAAGTCTGGAAGTTGCAATAAAAGAAAAAAACCGGAGAAATAATATGAAAGAAATTACTAAAAATTAGCTATAATATATCAATAAAAAATAGTAATGATGAGCTGTACTACATCAATAAAATTACTAATAATTAATTTAATTTATGGGGAAGGTAACTGTTGATTGACAATAAACTTGAGCAACTTAAGATTCAGTCAGTCAGTTAAGTGCCATATGTGATACATGCTTGGGTGATCATGTCTCTTTCATTCAATCACTAACCAGGCAGAAGATTTTTCTGCAGTAGGTTGCCATTTCTTTCTGTAGTAGACAGGTTGCTAACCAAGGCTATAGAACTCAATCTGTTCTTTTTTTAAACTCATATCTGGAGAGAGAAGAGCTAGATTGATACCTTTCCCTAGGATATTTGCACATAAATAAATGCAAGAAATTCAACTGGAATTTGAACTCCGCTCTCCGATTTCTCATTCCAAGCCAATATCTATAGCACCACAACAAACATGCTGTCATAATTCTTAGTTAGTAAGAATATTATATGACAACAGTTTTTGGAAAAATGTTCATTTTTAAAAATATTTTACTGCCCTTGTTCCATAATAGTTTGCCTATTTTTATTTTGATTACTAGCAACCTTTATTGAAGGGTAAGTATGATTGGTTTGATAAGGTGAAATTGGCAGCTGATCTCAAACATGATTTACAACGTCTGGTTAACTGGGGTAAGAAATGTCTTGCTAATTTTATAACCTCAAAAGTGAAACTGCTCTTTTTAAATCACCCGAGAGAACATTTTTTTGCTTATCATTCGGATGGCTGATGTTAACCTCTAATGAGAGTGAGCCATTATGCTTTCCTGGGTTAATGTCTTCCACAGATGTGAAGTGGAAAGATTATATTGTCTCTACAGTTTTTGGTGCAATGAATATTGAAAAAATATTCAGAGAACGGATTCAAGTTGAACAGTTCAATTCAAAGATTTTTTGTTGACTAAAATGTTTTTTTATAAATTATTTGTCTGTTATTATAGTCCAAAATATGTGACTGTTTTTAAAAAATCCGAATAATAAAAAAAAGGAATATTCAAAGTTATTAGTTGCGTTCATAAACTGGAAATAAAATGTTTTATATATTTCCATGCTTCTAAAAAAGTTCTTGATTGTTTTTTTTAAATGAAGCCAGTTTTGATTCAAATATGTTGATGTTCAAATATTCTTGATGGAAGATTTTTCTGGAGCAGGTCTTTGTTGAATTTTGTATGTTAAAATTTCTTCACAGAGAGAAAAGTTTCTTCATGTGTCAACTGTTTATTAACCTTTAAACTTTCTCGTTGAGGTTTGTGAAAATAGTTCCGGTAAGAAAAAAAGGGCTCATATTGATGAGCGGTATTTTTCAATTTTGATTTATCAGGAAAAATGTTCATGATGCCTGCTTCTTTCAATGTTGCATTCTGTAGTGAAGAAAACAAATTCTAAATTTAAAATTCAAATCTGACTCATTGATTTTGTTAGAAAAACAAAACAAAACAAAAAACAAAAAAACAAATTAATTTTACAGACCCTTTTCGTGAGCGGAGCTGACGCAAAGTTTGTTTGTTGTCCTATGGGAAGTACAGAATTACATCCGGGTGTGAATCCCAAATGACCTGTTTCAAGCCCCAGAAAACGAAATAAAAACACGAGACAAGAAGACGGTCACAGTGAGAAAACACGAGTATATTTAATACGTCTCTCGACAAACCTCAATCGATCGTATTATTATTGCCTCTCTCTTTCTCTCTCATCTCCTTCTTCATCACCATTCACCAATCTACTTAATAACCAGCTGGTAACCTAAAGACTGAGCGAATACTTCAAAGACACTCCTACCAAACAAATGCTCATACATACATACATACGTATGCATAAACTCATTCCAACAAATTACTACTATGAACATTTTAACGAACCTTGTACCAACCAAAAGACATTACTTTATTTGTAAAAGCCTTAATTTATATATATATATATATAAAATTGTTTCTATATACTATTTGATTTTCTTGTTTTGTCACTCTCCTATAGTGGACTATGTACTACCAAGGTCAAATCAAACTAATCTGTTTCAACACACATACACTTCACTATAACAGATAACCCACTAAAAGCTCTCACAAGGGATTCTGCCTTATGCCACACAATTTATGCTACCTTTGGGAGATTAATTTAAAGTAGGGTAATTCATAATTTTTATTAATATTAAATATTTGCAGAGAAAAGAAAGAAAGAAAGAAAGAAAGAAAGAAAGAAAGAAAACACAAGAGTGAGAAATAAAGAAAAAAGAAACAAACGCAAAAGAGAATCTTTGTTAATCTGGGTCTAAGTATTTGAGGAAGGGTTTTTTCTTTGCAGCATGTCATCATCAGTATATATTTATTAATATATAATTAACTAGCAGTATAGCCCGGCGTTGCTCGGGTGTAATGAAAGTTTTAAAACCAATTCATGGTCGTGGAGCTCAGACTCTTTGGACGTTCCATTTAACCACCCACATATCCAAGCTTACAGCACCTGTTATTCCCAAACATGGAACAGGCTTGCCTCCCAGAGAGTAAAACACTACGCCTCCTTGGTCTTACACTCTTGGCGGACCTCAAATTGAATGACTATGTCGAATCCATTGCTAAATCCGTTGCTATGAAAGTTGGTTCTCTGTGCAGGGCCCAGAAGTTTTTCCCGTCTGAATCTATCCTGCACATATATAAATCTACCATCCGCCCTTGTATTGAAAACTGCTGCTACATCTGGTCGGCTGCCCCTGCTACTCTCCTCGGGCTTCTTGACAAAATACAACGGAGGATCTGTAACGTGATCGATACTGACTAGGCAGACCGGCTGCAACCACTCTCTCACCAGCGTGACTTGGCTTCCCTGTGCCTCTTCTATAAATACTTTCACGGCTTCTGCTCTGATGAACTTAGATCATTGGTGACCCCTAGGTACGAATTTACACGAGATACTAGATTGGCAACTAGGTCCCACCTTTTTACAGTGAAACAGATAAGATGTAACCGTAATTTCTACTCCATCAGCTTCTTTTCTCGCACTTCCCACCTGTGGAATTCCCTTCCACGTGCCTGCTTCCCCAACAGCTACAATCTCCAGGAGTTTAAATGTAAGGTCAATAGACACCTCCTATCACACTAACTTGCATCTATTCTCTCAAACACTCTCACCATCTACCCAACCTTCATTCTCAGGAGCCTTACCCGTCTATCACCCTCCTTCTGATATTTCCTATATCTAACCATCCTTTTTCATCACTTTCCCCCCTATGTAACCCCCCTGTGCAATAGTGGCAGTGGAATGCCTTACCCAGGGTGAAATGATTATAAAAAAAATTTTTTAAAAAAAGTCACCCATCTAGGTACTGTCCATGTGGGACATTGCTTAATTTTAGTGATCATACTGAAACTAAATATGATGTGACTGAGAGCACCTACAAATAAATGTATGTGATCAACCATAATAACTCAATAGGCAGTAACAGTTAAAAAATCTTTTATTAGTTCCAAGAGTTTCAATGTATACCAAGAAAATATTCAACATATGACCAGTCTAAATAACTATCAGGTTCTTCCAGCAGCCACTCTCTTGACCTCCTCAAGGCACTTAATATAAGCCATTGTAAATTATTTATATTTATAAGTCATTTATCTCAAATTCTAGTCCTACCATTTACCTATATGCGCGTGTGTCTGTTTAAAAGAAATTATAAAGAAAAAATCAAAGCAAACTGTTTGTAGGCATTTTGAGTCCTTTTCAGTCAATATCATCTTTGCAAATATAAACTTGGAGCAAAATCAACAGAAGCAGACATTAAAGTTTTATTAAAACTTGTGTAATGGTATTAGAAGCTTTAGAATATGAAATCCACCAGTGACATTTTGGTAAAAGTGATTATAGTATTAGCATTATTCATCGTTATCCGGAGAAAGGAATTCCTATATTGGCTAATGCTGGTGTTGATAAGAGAGATCAACAAAAAACTCGATTATAAAACTTGGGTATATAAGGCAAAGAGAAAAATTCTTCCCCAAATTTACTTCTTGAAGTCTGAGTCTTATTTAGGAGTTGTTTTAACAGAGGACAAAAAATACGACAACAAAATCTGAAATTGTACTGGATGAGTAGGTGACTTCTAAAACCTAAACAAAGTATTAAGAAACAGGAAAATTACATTAAAAACAAGGAAGAAAATATTGAACTGCTATGTAATCTCAGTCTTCATATATGCTGGATGATCTCATCAGAGATGAAGATGAAGATTAAGGCAACTCCAATTTGGTTCTACAGAAGGATGCTGAGAATACCATTAACTGAATATGTGAGCAATGACAATCTTTTAGAGAAAAATGGAATAAAAAGGATGTTTATACTTAATATCAGAAAGAAATAGTTGAAAGGATAGATAATGAAGAAAGATGGCTTGGAAAATTTGATACTCATTGGAAAGATTGAAGGCAAGATGGGCAGCAGTAAACCAATGCTTGACCTACCTAGTGAGCTTAAGTGAATGTATGGTAAACAAGGTTTAACACAGATAGCAAAGACAAAAGTTATTGAGATCTAAAAGATCAGGAAAATGTGGAGAGGCATGATCTTCATTCTCATGAAGGGTCATGGCTTTCTCTTTTCCAATCTTTTCACTTTTCTTTTTCTTTTTCATTTTTTTTTCTCAATTGGAGTAGATAGACTAAACTATCGCCCGGTTCACACTCCACCCACATCTATTGTACAGATGTAGAGGCTCATCCCTTGTTCCCTGTTCAGGATGTGGTTTCCAGCTTTCTCTTTTCAAATCTTTTCACTTTTCTTTTGTTCTTTTTCATTTTTTTTTTCTCAATTGGAGTAGATAGACTAAATTATCGCCCAGTTCACACTCCATCCACGTCTACTGTACAGGTGTAAAGGCTCATCCCTTGTTCCCCATTCAGGATGTGGTTTCCAGCTTTCTCTTTTCCAATCTTTGCACTTTTCTTTTATTCTTTTTCATTTTTTTTTCTCAATTGGAGTAGATAGACTAAACTATTGTCCAGTTCACACTCCACCCACATCTATTATACAGATGTAGAGGCTCATCCCTTGTTCCCTGTTCAGGATGTGGTTTCCGGCTTTCTTTTTTCCAATCTTTTCACTCTTACATAGCCCCCTGCACATCAGTGGCGTTACCGCCTTGCTCGGGGTGATATGATTAAAAAAAAAGCCAAAAAAAACAAGATAGCGAAGTAAAAACACCTGCTTTTGTAATTACTGCATTGACACAGTCTTTTAGCAAATGGAAACAAAATGGCACATACTTAACATCAGAAAGAAATAGTTGCAATTTCTAGGACACATAATAAGGAAAGAGAGCTTGGAAAATTTGATACTCACAGGAGAGATTAGAGGCACGAGGGACAGAGAGAAACAATGTATAATCTATCTATAGTAAGTTCAAGTAAATAGATGGCAGAACAAGGTTTAGGAGAGATTACAAAAAGACAAAATTTATTAAGACACAGGAACTTGTGGAGAGCCATGATTACTCATGTTCTGAAGGGATATGGCTCATAAACTGACAATGTGCAGGATTGTTGTGTCTATTTTTTAATTTATTTCAAATCAGTATTCATATTATTTGGACTTTTGTCCTCATCTTTGTTGCCATTTGTATAATGTTTCGGCCGTTGTACACTCAAGCCTTCTTCAGGCGCTAGGAATTTTGAACCAAACCCTTTATTACAATCACTGGGGTATATCATCCTCATTTCTTCCATTAAGCCTTGATTGGAAGTCATGAGTTATGTAGCTGTGGAAAGAAATATAAAAGAGAGACAGGCCACCCCCTTATGGTAAGGCTACAAGAACATCGCAAGGCCGTAACATGAGGGAAGATAGAAAAATCAGGTGTAGCTGACCACATATGGAGGGAAAAAGGGGACCACCATCCCTTATAGGATGAAGTTGAAATAATAGATAGAGAACACTACTGAAAACTATGTAAACTTAAGGAATCAACACATATGCTAGGCTTCAAAAATTTTCTAACCCGACCAAGCATAGAGATGAACACAATATGGGAACCAGTAATACGGAGTGCCAGAGAAAATCATTAGTGTCAAAAATTGCAGTATGAGTTTTGGTAAAAAATACTAAATGTTACGTTGGGTAACAGAATTATGTGAAATAATACAAAACATATATAGTATAAAAGTATAAAAAATAATACAAAACATAATAGTATAAAAGTAGGTGTATTGACAGAAAAGAGAAGTATTTACAAGAGGTGAGGATTAGTAGAATACAGAACAGGGTAATTAGTATACAGTATCGTCGTAGAGACATGATAGATTGACTAGTAGAACACTTCCGGTGCAATACCAGAAATACCCGAGTGACTCACTCACTTGACTTCCTTACTCGACTTCCTTCCTCGAGGTATAATCACTACTATTTTATATAGTGATTTGAATAGTCCATTTCCATGGAAAAGTGGAGAGCGCCCCAACACTAAAGAAAAACATTAACATCAAAAAATTGCAATATAAACTCTGGTAAAAAGTGGGTTGCTGGATATTAGGTTGTTAAGTCCCAAAAATTTAGTTGGACACATGGCCCAGTGGATCTAGACATTGGTTAGTTCCTGACTTGACTCTTAAAGTTGTGAGTTCAATATCAGGCTACAGCAGTGGTGAACAAGTATATTAGAGAGAGATAATTCATGACTACCAAAAGAGGCACTACGCAAAGAATGAGAATGATATACCCCAGTGATTGTAATAAAGAGTTTGGTTTGAAATTCCTAGTACCTGAAGAATGGCCAAAACGTCATAATATGGCAACAAAAGATGAGGACAATAGTCCAAATACTGTAAATACTACCTCATCTCAGAAATATAGACAAATTATTTCAAATCATTCACTGAACCACATCAATGGATTCAGTGATTGGTTTGTTTTTTAGTGCTTAACAGTTCTTCATGGGTTATTTAAAATTAAAACATATTTTGGATTTAAAAAATAATTCTTGTTTTTATTTATGTGTGATGCACATAAGCCACCTCATTCTCTTTATATTCTTTTGCTAAGATGTAAGTTCTACTCAAACAGTTTCTTTTCATGAACCTCTTCTTTAGGGAATAGTCTCCCAAAAGGATGCTTCCCAGATAACTACAATCTTAACCTGTTCAAGTTTAGGGTTAACTGTTATCTTCCTCACATATTCCTATAAACTCTGCCTCATACCTCTTACATTGTAAAACTACCTCGAGTGGCTCTTGGGACTTGTATATGATGAACATTAAGCAATAATATTAAAAGTTTTGCCTGCTAGTGTAATGACAACATTTTTTGTGTGGAAATGCACAGAAAATAATGAGAGGTTGCTAACAAAATTAATTTTGGAAGAATCAAAGTTTTATTTTGTTCTTAATGTTCAATCACACATTAAGTATCATTAAGTCGTCCAATATTATCCATTTTTGACAAATTTTGTATGGTTGGATGAGTTATGCATAAAACAGAATAGCTAATTATTTTAAATGGCAAAAAGAAATGTTCAAATAAACAACAAATATTCAATGTCAATAATTAAAATTTGAAACATAATATGAATGAGGCATTACTCAAAACACATGATAGAAAGAGCCATGTTGAAATTCTAGTTAAATTTGTTGCATTCACTTATGCAAAAATACCCTTGGGAAAGGTTCTTGATCTGTTCCTTCTTTCTCAAGTTATAAGTTAAATAGCAGGACAGATTGGGTTCTTTAGCCTTGGTTGGCAACCAGTCTAACACAGAAAGTAATAGCAACCGATTGTGGAAAAATCTTCTGCCCAGTCCATCATATCTCTTTCGAGACATGGTTGCCCAAGCGGATATCATGTATGGCACTTAACTGACTGACATATTTAAAATGTAATAACACATGATATAAATAATAATTAAAAAAATAAACAATTTAATGGTTATGTTGAGATTAGCCATTTCCTTATAAGGAAACATTTAGCATTAATTAACCAACCACCTAATGCCACTGCTTTTCTTCACTGTTTAACCTTTAGGCTGGGATCATAGTGTCATATCTGTTTTCCACACCTCTAATGGTGGTGGTAATATTAACTGTTTCCTTATAAGGAAACATTCAGCATTTATAGAATGAGCAGCCAGTGCTACTCAAGTTATGCTTTTCTTCACGCTCTAACCATTAGGTTGAGCTCAAAGTGTAGTATCTGTTCTCTACATCTCTAATGGTAATAGTAATATTAGCTGTTTCCCTCCAAGGAAATATTTGGTATTTATTGACCAAGCAGCCAGTCATGTTTTCAATTAGAATTTATAAAATCTTTCTCTTCAAATAATTTCTTCCCAACTCTTTGCACTAAAGAAGGGGGAATTGGTAGTAATACAGCAGAACTGACAGTTGTGGAGGCTGGACTGTTTTTAGACCTGACCTGGATGCATGTGCTCAGACTCCCACATTAAACTGACCTTGTGTCACATCTTACTAGTGTTCGGTGGCATACTAAGTGTAGTATCTGTCCTCCTAATCTCTAAATCTGTAGATTCAGGTCAGTGGTAATAGTAATATTAGCTGTTTTCCTCCAAGGAAATATTTGGTATTCATTGACCAAGTAGCCAGTACTGCTTTCAGTTAGAAATTATAAGATCTTTCTCTTCAAATAATATTTTAGAAAAATAAGTTTCTCAAATCTAGTAGCTGTAATCATTCTTTCCAGTATTAATGGGGGTTTCAATATTTTTGGTCTTGTCTTGAATGCACTCACATGGACTTCCCACATTAAACTGACCCTGTGTCACATCTTGCCTGTATGAGGTGGCAAGTAAATACTAAGCGTAGTATCTGTTCTTTACATCTCTAATGGTAATGGCAATATAAGCTGTTTCCTTAGATGGCAACATTTGATTATTCATTGACCAATCAGCCAGTACTGCTTTTGGATGAAATTTATAAAACCTTTCTCTTAAAAGAATTATCCAGAAAAACAAGTTTCTCAAGTCTAGTAGCTGTTATCGTACTTTCACATATTGATAGAGGCTGGGCTATTTTTGGTTCTGGACCCAATGTGCACATTTAATAAGTTTTTCAAGTCTAATAGCTGTTATTACTCCTTCTAGTACTGAAGGCAATTTCCTTCCTTTCCTTTTGTTTGAAGCAGTATGGAAAGCCATTATTTACTTTTCAGGTTACATGTGAAATCTATTTTAGCTGTTAGTGCTAAAAGTCTTCAAGTAATGTGGTTTTTGTTTTTTGATAACGTTCTTTGTGATTGTGTAGCATCAGTCCATGAAATCGAGATCCTATAAAGAATGTGTCTCTTTACTGCCTGCAATGTCCATTAACTGAAAACTGTTTTGAAGTTTTGATTTTGGAAACAGTTGTATAGAGTAGTTTAAAAAAATAATGTAATAAACCCTTTTAGCCAGAGCAAGTCGGAAATGGAGTATTGCGGCCAAACCTGGGCAGGAGCTGCCCAGCTACCACTTTCCAGGCTTGATAAAATCCAAAAGCATCTCTGCATCCTTTTGGGTGATGAATTATTTCCCCACTAAAACCTATTATTCACAGATTAAACATTGCAAGCTTTTGCCTACTCTATCCCTATTTTCAAGGAAAGTATTCATGTAAACTGTATTCCTTAGTTCCACCATTTTTAACCTTCATGGCTAGAACCAGTCATGCCATACACATTGCAACAAACTAACCTCATTCTCTTCATATTCTATAGGTGAGATGCACATAGAATACTGTTGTCATGTATGGTTAGGCACCCCTGCTGTTCATCTCAGTTTTCTTGACAGGCCCCAAAAAGAATCTGTAATGTGATAGGTCCCAACCTGGCAGCTCGACTCCAGCCACTTTCTCACCAATGGGACGTGGCTTCCCTCTGTCTCTTCTACAAATATTTTCATGGCTTCTGCTCTGACGAACTAGGTCACTGGTGCCCCATCCACAAGAATTTACTCAGGCAACCAGACTGGCAAAAAGGCCCCACACTTTTACAGTTAAATCAACCAAATGCAGCTGACAATTCTGCTCCAGCAGCTACTTTTCTTGACTTCCCACCTGTGAAACTCCCTTCCATATACTTTCCTGACACAGGAATTTAAATGCAATGTCAATTTCTATCTCTTATCTCCTGGACTCCTGTCTTTTCTAAATCACTCCTGTATCTTGTTCTTTTTTGTTCTCTCTACCTTTTAAAATGTCTTCACACCTGTGTTTCCATCCTTCTCTTGCCCTTTCTATGACATCTGCTGTAACTGGTTCATCTTTGTCTTCACTCTTCTCTTGCCTAAACTTTTACTCATTTATGTAGCCCCCTGCTCATCAGAGGCAGTGCCATCTTGCTTGGGGTGAAATTGAGCAGATTCTTCTCGCTGCTGCTTTACTGGACTGATTTCTAAGAGAAAGCTTCCATTATCATTACAATCTTAACGATTATCTTCCCATTATACACTGTGCCTCTTGTTTTGTAACATTCCAGCTTGAATGGCACTCAGGGTTAAAAATTATTGTAAAAAAAAAGTATGATCTTGTATTTGGAATAAATTCTCATAATCCATTTCAGATATTTTTATTCAATAAATTAGCATTATAAGAATCTCATTAAATAAAAAGTGATAAGGAAAAAGTTATAGTTACACCAGACAGTTACTTTAACTATTAATGAAATTCATAAAATATATAATATTTACATCAGGTAATCATGAAGTAGTTCATCAGACTGTATCTATGAATAGTAAGTCGTTAAAAGAAAGTAAGCTTATCAGTATGTACTGTGCATTATTTGCTATAAGCAGGTTACCAACAATAGAAACAAGGCAAAGTTGAATAGCAGTTTTCTAAGTGTAGCTCAGATGTGAAAGTATGGGGTACCCAATGAGGATTGAACTCACTATTCAGTCGTAATGTGAGACAAGCTTGTTAACCATTGAGCCACATTGACGTGCTAATGGCAAAGTTGAACGAGTTGTCTGGGGATTCGAAACAAGGAATAATGAATGCTTATAATTTTGGAATATGATTTGTAGCAGCGACTTTTTACCAACCAAGTCATCTGTATAAAATATCATGGGAAAATACTAAGAGATCATGCAAAATGAAACAAAAGCAAAATAGTTTATCTACAACCGGGGACCAATAAAAAAGTGTTGAATTGTCATGTGATATCATCCTCTTGTATATTAGTGAATGCAAGACAGTCTCCTCCCATATGACAGTGAATGCAGGATAAAGAAAAAAAAATGGACAAAGAAAAAAATCAAAACAAACTGTTTGTAGGCATTTTGAATCCTTTTCAGTCAATATCATCTTTGCAAATATAAACTTGGAGCATAATCAACAGAAGCAGACATTAAAGTTTTATTAATACTTGGATAATGGTATTAGAAGCTTTAGAATATGAAATCCACCAGTGACATTTTGGTGAAAGTGATTATAGTATTAGCATTATTCATCGTAGAAAAGAATTCCTCTATAGGCTAATGTTGATCTTGATAAGAGAGATCGACAAAAAACTTGATTTTAAAACTTATATAGATGGATATATAAGGCAAAGAGAAACATTCTTTCCCAAATCTACTTCTTGAAGTCTGAGTCTTATTTAGGAATTGTTTTAACAGAGGACGAAAAATCTGATTCCAAAATCTGAAAGTGCGCTGGAATAGTGAAAGAAAATTTTTAAGACCTAAGCAAAGTATTAAGAAACAGAAAAATTTCATTAGAAACAAAGAAGAAATGTCTTAACTGTTACATAATCTGGTCTTCATAGATGTTGGATAATCTCATCAGAGATGAAGAAGAAGCTTGAGGCAACTGAAATTTGGTTTTACAGAAGGATGCTGGGGATACCATAAACTGAATATGTGAGCAATGACAATGTTTTAATAAAAATGAAATAAGAGGGATATTTATACTCAGCATCAGAAAGAAATAGTTGAAAGAGTACATAATGAGGAAAGATGGTTTGGAAAATTTGATACTCGCAGGACAGATTGAAGTAAAAGGAACAGCAGGAAATCTACCTAGTGGGCTTTAATATATTGAGTGTTAGAAAATGTTTCGTAGAGATACACAAGACAAAATGTATTACGATCGCTAAAGAACAAGAAATTGTGGAGAGCCATGATCTCCATCATCCTGAAATGATGTGGCACATAGAAGAAAAAAAAAGATACAGAAGTGAAAATATCTGCTTTTGTTGTTACTGCAAGGTTTCAACCAATCTACATTAGTCTTCTTCAGACGTATAAGCTCTAAAGAATGTCATCATCTCACAAGTTCGATAACCGATTAGAGTTATAAAGGCACCACAAAACAATGCCGAGAATTCCATGATGAATTTTTAAAGAAAAGGGAAACAAGTAGGATGCTTATATTTACCGTCAGAAAGTGAAGGATTAAATTTCTAGGGCACATAATGAGGGAAAAGGGCTTGGGAGATTTGGCAATCACAAGAGATATTGAAGGTAAGTGAGATAGCAGAAAACTGTGCCTATTAGGCCTGTGCAAATGGATGGCAGAACAGGGTTGATTGAGAGATAGCAAAAAGACAAAATTTATTAAGAGCTATAAAGGACAGGAAATTGTGGAGAGCCATGATTGCTGACATCCTGAACATGTTAAACATAAAGAATGAGCTTGAGTGAATGGATGGGGGAAAAAGGTTAAGGAGAGATAACAAAAAGACAAAATTTATTAAGAGCTATAAAGGACAGGAAATTGTGGAGAGCCATGATTGCTGACATCCTGAACATATTAAACATAAAGAATGAGCTTGAGTGAATGGATGGGGGAAAAAGGTTAAGGAGAGATAACAAAAAGACAAAATTTATTAAGAGCTATAAAGGACAGGAAATTGTGGAGAGCCATGATTGCTGACATCCTGAACATATTAAACATAAAGAATGAGCTTGAGTGAATGGATGGGGGAAAAAGGTTAAGGAGAGATAACAAAAAGACAAAATTTATTAAGAGCTATAAAGGACAGGAAATTGTGGAGAGCCATGATTGCTGACATCCTGAACATATTAAACATAAAGAATGAGCTTGAGTGAATGGATGGGGGGAAAAGGTTAAGGAGAGATAACAAAAAGACAAAATTTATTAAGAGCTATAAAGGACAGGAAATTGTGGAGAGCCATGATTGCTGACATCCTGAACATATTAAACATAAAGAATGAGCTTGAGTGAATGGATGGGGGAAAAAGGTTAAGGAGAGATAACAAAAAGACAAAATTTATTAAGAGCTATAAAGTACAGGAAATTGTGGAGAGCCATGATTGCTGACATCCTGAACATATTAAACATAAAGAATGAGCTTGAGTGAATGGATGGGGGAAAAAGGTTAAGGAGAGATAACAAAAAGACAAAATTTATTAAGAGCTATAAAGGACAGGAAATTGTGGAGAGCCATGATTGCTAACATCCTGAACATATTAAACATAAAGAATGAGCTTGAGTGAATGGATGGGGGAAAAAGGTTAAGGAGAGATAACAAAAAGACAAAATTTAGTAAGAGCTATAAAGGACAGGAAATTGTGGAGAGCCATCAAAATCCTGAAGGCCCATTGTGCAGAGAAGATGATGAAGATAAAAAAGAATAATCTTAACTATGTTTACTAAGTGTCATACATGATACACAATTGGGCAATCATGTCTTGAAAGAGACATGACTGAATGAGCAGAAGATTTTCCACACTAGGCTGTTGTTGATTAACCAAGGCTATAGAACTTGATCTGTTGTGATATTTAACCCATAGCTGGAGGAAGAGGAGATAGATTAATAGTTTTGATTGGAATTAAAACTCAGTTTTTCCATTTCTCATTCTGAGCAGATATTCACTGCACTTCAACACATGTCACCATTGTTATATATAGAAATTAAATAAATCTGTATATATGGAATAAATAATGCCTCTTGAGAATTGTAATTAACAGAGAGGTGCTAATGAAACTAGGAAACTGCCCATCTAAGTTTGACCAAGACGTCTTTACAGGGTGATAATAAGATTAATGGAATCATATCAACTCATGTAGATGATTTATGTGTACAGTAAGATTCACCCTATACAAGACCCAGAGTCTATTTGAGGTAGAGGGTTACGTTAAGGGGTAATATATATAAATAAGAGAAGATAACAGTTAACCCTGGACTTGAATAGGTTGAGATTGTAACTTCTTGGGAGTCTGTTTTATAGGACAGTAGTCCATGGGAAGAAGATTGTAACTTCTTGGGAGTCTGTTTTATAGGAAAGTAGTCCATGGGAAGAAGATTGTAACTTCTTGGGAGTCTGTTTTATAGGAAAGTAGTCCATGGAAAGAAGATTGTAACTTCTTGGGAGTCTGTTTTATAGGAAAGTAGTCCATGGAAAGAAGATTGTAACTTCTTGGGAGTCTGCTCTATAGGAAATTAGTTCAAGGGAAGAAGATTGTAACTTCTTGGGAGTCTGTTTTATAGGACAGTAGTCCACGGGAAGAAAATTGTAACTTCTTGGGAGTCTGCTCTATAGGAAATTAGTTCAAGGGATTGTAACTTCTTGGGGGTCTGTTTCATGAGAAGAAGATTGTAAATTCTTGGAAAACTGTTCCATAGGACAGTGGTTCACAGGAAGAAGCTGTTTCAGTGAAACTTACTTCTCACTAATAGAATACATAAAAAATCTGTGTGGCTAGCTACAATTTAAGTCGTATGGCAGATTCTAGCTGTGAAGGGCAGACCTAGTGGAACCAAGGAATGTAATTTGTTCACTTTCCATGGAAGTAGAAATAGAGCAGTAAGAGACTTGCCTTATTCCACCTGTGAGAGAGAGGTTGGAGCGTGGAAAATAATTCTTCTCCAAGGATTCAGAGACTCTTTTGAATTCTTGATAGAGTTCAAAAGAGTCTCTGACTGCAAAATGAGAACTGGGCAGCTACCACCCAAATATAGCAACGTTACTTCATTTTCAGCCTTATCTAGCTCTTATAAAGGTAGAGTTTCTTCTGGGCAAGCACTGAAAATCTTTTAACCAGGAATGTTGAGTTTGGTCCTTGGTAGAACCACAAGAGTCAGCATAGTTAAATGCTCTGCTCCTTTTCACTTCTTATGTTGACCATAGAGGTAGCCATTTATCACTCAAGGAAGATATTCTGTTATGATGTTGTGTTTAACCAGGCTGTATGTGAGTTGTAAATTTTTTAAAAGAAATTGAGTTTGTCAGAATTAATATATGCATTGTTCACAGTAAACTTGCTACTAATGGTAAAAACAGGTTTAAGAGGAACGAGTTCTGTGGAGATTTAAAGCAATGAATGATGAACACTTGTAATTCAGAAGCTACATTTGAAGCATCAGCTAAGCAGTTGTCTGTACAAAAGTCAACTGTATAAAATTGCATAAAAATATCACGAAGTAAAAACTGTTCTCAACCTTTCTGCAAAGAACTCAAAGCCAGAACTCACTCAAAGATTGCAAAGAAAGATTTTACATGAATGCAAGAAAAACCCTAAAGATGTACTGTAAGATAGATTTTCTTTGTTAAACAATAGAATAATGTGTCAAGTTGTATGCTAAGCAGAATGCTCAATAAAATATTGTAAGCAAGTTGCTCAGTAAAAAATGATGAGTATTGAAAGCAGGCTGCTCAATTAAATATAGTAACCTGGGGGCTCAATAAAATATGGCAAGCAGAAGTCTCAGTAAAAAAGGGTAGCTCAATAAAATATGATAAGCACAGAGCTCAATAAAATATGGTAGTAGGGTGCTTAACTGAATATGGTAAGCAGAGTTCTTAATAGAATATGGCATGCTGGGTGCTCAGTAAATTATGGTAGGCAGGTAAATGGTAAATATGGTTTTTAAATTACATAACCCAGCAGCCAACAAGGAAAGTGAAAAAAATCCTAAGATCACATGAAAAATTACATAAAAGCTCAACCATAAAACCTTGTCTTTCAATTTTAATTAAACCTGCATAAAACAGAGATTGCTGCCCAAACATACAATTTTTTAAGTTACATGACCCAGAAGAAGAACCCAAGATGTCAACTACAGGTCGGAGAAACTAAAATAAAATAAGTAAAGAAATTTAAAAACCTTGGAAGTGTTTTGACAGAGAATGGAAAGTGTGACACTGAGATCTGAAGACACATGTCCAAGGACGCATTTCAAATGCTAACCAGAGCATTGAGAGACAGGAAACTCTCATTGGAAACAAAGAAAAAAATGCTGGACTGCTATGGGATATTTGACTTTCTGTATGGCACTGAATGTTGGACTATCTCTTCAAGGATGAAGAAGACACTTTAGGCAGCAGAAATGTGGTTCTACAGAAGAATGCTGAGGATACCATGGTCCGATCACATGAGCAATGATGAGTTGTTGGAGAAGATGTAAACAAGAAGAAAACTCAAAATTAATATCAGGAAGAGACAGATGAGGTTACTGGAACACGTAAAAAGGAAAAAGTGCCTGGAGAATCTAATATTCACAGGATGGAGAGAAAGAAAAAGAGACAAGGGAAAGCCATGTGAGACATATTTGATAGGCTTGAGCAAATGGATGATAGACCATGGTTTGGAAGAGATACCAAGAAGAAAAATATTAAGTGTGACAGGAGACAGGGACAGATGGAATTCCATGATTACCTATCCTGAAGGGACATGGTACATGAAGAAAAAGAATAGTACTTAAATGGCTTACATGTATTTGATCGCATTTCTTCAAACCATGTCTACTGACATTGCAGAATTACAAAGAACTGAACCAGATAAGAGAAACCACATGATTTGATGACTTTCAACAGCAGTAACAAATAAAATGGATAGCACAAGTAACTCAAAGAGAAAATTATGATATAATGAAGATGTTGACTTTCCACACTATTATAAATAAAAAGTTAGGAAGGAAATCCCCATTCATACTGGAAAGAGCAATAACAGCTACTGGACTTGAGAACCTATTTTCCTGAAACATTGTTTTCAGAGAAAGATTTTATAAACCTTGAACAAAAGTAGTACTGGCTGCTAGGTCAATGAATGTCAAATGTTTCCTTATAAGGAAACAACTGATATTACCATTATTATTACATAGGCATTGATATGCCAATAAGCCAAACCTGTCTTCCTGAAAACTTTTTTAAGAGAAAGATTTTATAAATCTCAACTGAAATCATCACTGGCTCAATAGATGTTGAACATTTCCTTATAAGGCTAATATTACAATTACCATTACTTATTACACACCATTACCAAGATATTGACCCTAAAGTCTATGTTATTGACTGTTAGTTGAAGCATAAGGGTAATTCTCTTTCCGCTATTTTGTTACTGGATTGAATAAAATGTTTCTGAAAAAGGAATTATTTTAAATTAAATGCATGGATAATTTAGTACTTCACTGTATGTTGAACCTTACTGTTATCGATCTTGCTAAACGATACAGGAGATCAAGGCAAAATGGAAGGAAATAAAAAAAAGATTTAAAGATTTTCTGCAGTAGACTGATTTCCAACCAAGGCTATAAAGCCCATTTTGTCCCGGTATTCAGTTCTTTTATCCAGATCAGTCAGTTAATTGCTGTACATGATACACACTTGGGAAATCATGTCACTATTGATCTATGACTGACTTGGCAGAAGATTTTTCCGCAGTAGGTTGCCATGTCTTTCTGTGGCAGATTGGTTGCCAACCAAGGCTGTCCAATCTTTTCTGCTATTTAACTTATAGCTAGAGGGAGAAGAGATGGATTCATATTTTTCCCAAATGTATTTGCACATAAATGAATGCAATGAATTCAACTGGAATTTGAATGTGGCTTTCCAATTTCTCATTCTGAATTGATATTCATTGTATCATAATACAAATCCATTGTAAGATTAAATGCTTGAATGTTCCAAATGAGATCTGTGTCGGCCTTAAAATCTGTATTTAAAGGATTTAACATGGAAGCCTGATAACACAAGTGGTAAACAATCTTTATCAAGCCTAGCTTTATATTTTCATATTTACTTCTTTATCAGTTAACTAATAATAAATATTGTTTACACTATTTACATTGTTCGGACTGTTGTTCTTGTCTTAGTTGCCATATTTTTTTAAATAATCATCTCATCCCAGTACTGCCACTGGTGCACAGGGGGTTACATAATAGGAGAGTGAAGAGAGAGGATAACATGTCACAGTAGATGCCAGAGAATTGGTGAAGGAAGGACGGGGACATTGGTATGAAGAGAACTGTGTGAGAAGAAAGTATAAACTGAGGAGGACGAATGGGAGTCAAAGAGATAAGAAATGACAGTTGATGTTGCATTTAAACTCTTGGAGACTGTAGCTATCAGGGAAGCAAGAATACGAAAGAAAGTTCCACAGGCGAGAAGTGTGAGAAAAGAAACTGCCAGAGTAGAAGTTGTGGTTACACTTGATTGTTTTCACAGTAAAAGTGTGTGACCTTACTGCCAGTCTAGTAGCTCAAAAAAATTGTAAAGTGGGAGGGCACCAAGGAGCTAAGCTCTTTGGAGCAGAATCCATGAAAGTATTTGTAAAAGAGACAGAGGGACGCCACGTCTCGGTGAGAGTTGGTTGGTTGGTTGTTTTCTTTTTATGGCATATCAACACCTTGGTGGGTCATTTATTGCTAACTAAATTTCATTTATTTATTGCTGGTAATACCTTTTTTTCTTTCAACAATTTATTGTTGATTTTATATAAGTTTTGTGTCTAGTAATACTTATTTCTTTTTGAGTATCAAGATTCATTGGGATCTGTTTTTAAGGGCAGTGTCCCCAAGTCCTTGTTATTTAATCCATAACTGGAGGGAAGGGATGGATTAATACGTTTCCCATAGGTACCAGTGCTTAAGTGAATGCAGGGCATTCAACTGGAATTTGAACTCAGCTTACCGATTTCTCTTTCCAAGCCGATATCCACGGCAATGTTGCTTAACTTTGGTGATCGAGCGAGAACCGGTGTACTCAACGTGATAGGCCATAAGCCTCTTGGAGAGAGAGAGCCTGGAGTCAGACTGCCAGGTCAAGTTCAACTACATTGCAGAGTCTTCTTTAGATCTTGTCGAGAACCCAAAGGTGAATAGCAGGGGTGCCCAACCAGATTATTCAATGCACTGGTGAATGGTAGATGTGTAAAAGTGCATGATAGACTCACAAGAGAAGAACTTCCTGGCCTGACACAGGGACCCAACCTATTTAGCAGTAGATTTAGGTATAAATTTGATGGAGTTGTTCCACTTAAGGTCAGCTGAGAAAGTGAGACTGAGGAGGTGTAGTGTATTATGTTCAGGGAGTCTAACATGATCCATGCTGATGGCAGGTAATAAAGATTATCTATAGTGGTTAAAGGATAGCAGCTTTGTTTTGGAAGCATTAAAGTTCATGAGACATTTCTTACCCCAGTCTACCACTGACTGGAGGTTCTTTTCCACAGCAGCAGCAAAGTCTGTTTTTTCTTCATTACTGGCAGCAAAACACTTGTATACAAACAGGTAATAAATTCAGCAAAGTGAATTCATTAACTGTTCGTATACAAAAAGTATAGAAAGTGGCATAAGACAAGGACATGTCTTTTCACCGAATCTGTTCAACTTGTACAGCAAGAATATTTTGAGGACCCTAGAAAGTATGCCTGGATTCGTAATCAGAGGCCACAATTTAAACAACCTAAGGTAGGCAGATGATACAGTGCTGATAGCAGACACAGAAAAGAAACTACAAGACCTCCTACAGAAGGTAGCTGAAGAAAGTAACAAGAAAGGACTAGAAGTAAACTGCACAAAAACCGAATGCATGGTCATCAGTAAAAAGAGCAACCCAAAATGCCAAATACAGGTCGGGAATACTAGAATCAAGCAGGTACAAAAATTTAGATACCTGGGAAGTGTTTTAACAGAAGACGGAAAGGATGACACAGAGATCTGAAGGTGAATTGGCATGGTGAAGGAAGCATTCCAGAAGTTGAGTAAGGTATCAATTTCACTAGAAGCTAGGAAGAGAGTACTGGATTGCTACGTGATGTCCATCCTTCAATATGGCAGTGAATGCTGAACAATGCCATCAAAGATGAAGGAAAAACTTGAAGCAACTGAAATGTGGTTCTACAGAAGGATGCTGCGAATATCATGGATCAAGCATGTGAGCAATGATGAGGTCTTGGAAATGATGGAAACAAAAAGGAAATTAATACTGAGCATCAGGAAGAGACATCTGAAGTTCCTGGGACACGCAATGAGGAAGGAGGGCCTGGAGAACCTGATACTAACAGGCCAGATAGGGGGAAAAAGAGACAGGGGAAAACAACGGATAACATATTTGAAGGACCAAATCAGGTGGATGACGGAACGAGGATTGCACAGTGTAACAGGAGAAGATGTGCTCAGAGCCACCAGAGATAGGAAAACGTGGAAAGACATGATTGCCTACGTCCTGAAGGAACAGGGCACATAGAAGAAGAAGAAAGTTTATGAGACATTTCTTACCCCAGTCTACACTGACTGGAGGTCCTTTTCCAGAGCAGCAACAAAGTCTGTTTTTTCTGTATTGGTAGATTTCTTAGCAAAGCAGAAGTTGGCGTCATCAGTGGAGATGTCTACTTGCGATCTGCTTACATCAGGGTGAAGGCTTACAGCCTATCACGTTGAATACACCGGTTCTCGCTTGATCACCGAAGTTAAGCAACATTGTGCCTGGTCAGTACTTAGATGGGTGACCACGTGGGAATACCAGATGCTGTAAGCATTTACTGACGAATGTGCATTGTGGTGCTGTGGATATCGGCTCGGAAAGAGAAATCGGTGAGCCGAGTTCAAATTCCAGTTGAATACACTGCATTCACTTAAGCACTGGTACCCTTAGAAAAGGTATTAATCTGTCCCTTCTCTCCAGTTATGGTTTAAATAACAGGGTAGGATTTGGGGGCCCTGCCATTAAAAAACAAACCCCAATGCATCTTGATACTCGAAAAAGAAAAAAGTATTACTAGACACAAACCTTATATAAAAACAACAATAAATTGTTGAAAGAAAAAGGTATTACCAACAATAAATAAATAAAAATTAGTTGGCAATAAATAACCCACCAAGGTTGATTTGCCATAAAAACAAAACAACCAACCAACATCAGGGTGATCGATGATGAAAATCAAAAAAAAGTGTAGGACTTAGGATAGAGACTTAAGGGACACCTGCATTTGTATGATAGGATATGGAAGCCTGCCTGTTCAATATGACCTTCATTATGCTATTTGATAGAAACAATTTGATTAAATTAAACAAACATCTAGATATCCCATTGCCCTGTAGCTTGCACAGAAAGCCAGCATACCAGACTGTCACATGCTTTGGATATATCCAGGGCAACAGCTCACGCTTCACCGTTCTTAGCAATAGCCTGGTATAGGTACTCAGCTTTGCCCTCTTGGCAACTCTGATTACACTGTGGTTTCTTTAGTATCTCTCTCCACTCTCCTTCTCCTCAGGAACCTTTAACTAGCAGAATCTAACAGAGAGGCTTGTTCTTCACACATACTGGGAAAAAGTGTGGGGAAGTCCACCACTTGCATGTGAGACATGGTGATCACAAAGGTCAGGGTGTGAATGCCAGCAGGATCAGTAACAGAGTTTTTCAGCCAATTGGCATGCTGGGCATTGAAATCACCCAACACAAATATATTGGCAAACGAATGCCAGATGATGGCTTTATATTATCAGTTGTCCAGCAAGGAACATTCAAGAGAGAAAGGGGAGCGATTGAGAAAGTAAAGATAGCTGAATTTAGTGGAGTGAGATGGAAGCACATGTATGGATGGTCAAGAGATTCAAAAGAAACCTCCCTAACCAGAGGGAGATGTTTGCTGAAATAGACTTCCAAGCCATACATATAGATACTGGAGTACTTCCTCATAATGCTTCAGCTGTTGTATGCTCCAACCTTCTTCAGATAATGGGAATTTTAAACTGAACCCTTTATTTCATCCACCAGGATAGATTGTTCTAGTTTCATGAGTCATGCCTCTTCCAAATGTCTCATTATCAGTTATCACCCTTTAAATCAAATCTCTTTTTTGTTCACCTCTGCTGTAGCCACAACTCATTTGATTCAAGCCACTGGATCCAAGCAATGCTTTTATCTACTTCAAAGACATCAGTGTAAGAATCAGTGTAAGACTTATTAACCTAATGATGCAGTAACCATTTTATTTTTTACCAGAGCTCATATTACAATCTTGTTGTTTGTAATTGTTTTTCTCTGGCACTTAGTATTACTGGTTCCTATATTGTATTCACTTCTATGCTTGACTGAGATTTTTGTGGCTCAGAATATGCGCTGATTCCTTAAGATTTTGTATTTTTCAGTGATGTTCTTCATCTATTATTTCAACTTCATCCCACTTTATAAGTGGTCAGCTGTGCCTAATTTTTCTATTTCCCATTGCATTTTGGTCATGTGATGCTTTTGCAACCTTATCTGAACTAGAATAATTTATCCCAGTGAATGAAATAATGGATTCAGTTTGAAATTCCAATCAACTGAAGAAGGCTGGAGTGTACAATGGCTGAAACATTGTGAATATGACAACAAAGATGAGGATAACAATCCTGACCATGGCCGTATCTGACTACTGGGCACACCATGCACACTGGGCACACCAGGCATGGGTCCGGGCCAATCTGTGCAATCATATTTGATAATCCGGGCAGGAAAAAATGTCTTTGTCAGAAATCAAATTAACAATTCACAAAGAAAGAAAGAAAGAAAAACGAAGAAAACATCCGAATGAATGCAGTAAAAATCTGTTTCTTTATTTATTAATTTTGGGAGAAAAAAACTGGTTATACTCAGAAAGTCCAAACCTGATTTCCTGCTTTCGTTCACGTTCTGTGCCTAATTTCCATCGAAATAGCTGAAAAAAATCCTCAAAAATCATAGTTTCTGGAAATGGATGACACTGATGACGTCATCACATTGTCAACTAATAAATTCGAGCAATTTTCTCTGTGCCCAGTGTTTTTTTAACATCAGCTACGGCCCTGATCCTGACAATATAAATAGTGTAAATTACAATACATTTCACAAATGCAGACAAATAAATACTGAATTGCATTGGTTCTAATTATATTAGTTTTCACTAGAATGTTTGTAAATATAAAATAATTCTTGTAAGTAAACAATATAATAAATAGTGTTTACTATTTAAATTCTTAAGAATAAAACAAAATGTATAAAATCAGTTTCATTATATATATATATATATATATATATATATATATATATATATATTTAATTCAGATACTTCAATCCAAGGGAAAAAAGCAGGAAGGTAAATTCCAAAAACCCGATCATAATTAATATTAAAAATTTTATTTTAATATTAAAAAATGATACAGGAAGAAAGTAAATAAAATATTACAGAGCAAATATATATTAAAAAAGGATTAATTCAAAGATGTTGAATGGCCATTTTGATATGAAGATCCCCACGGGGGATAACACATCACCTCAGCAACAGAAAAATCCTTTCAGAAACTGGAGAAAAATTAGTCTACTTTTCTATTTAAAAAGGAAAAGTAGACTAATTTTTCTCCAGTTTCTGAAAGGATTGAATTAATCCTTTTTTAATATATATATATATATATATATATATATATATATATATATATATTTTATTACAATTCTCATCACTGCTTTTTAAAACAACAAATACTGCTGAGGAGTTAGTGGAGTTAAAATAATAGTGGTGTCAAGGGAACAACTGACCTTTTAATACTCCATTTTTTGGGGCAGGCATTAAGGTCTAAATTTGCCAAAGTTTTGCCTAACATAGTGCATGTCACTTTACAACAACACCAGATCCAGGGATTGAACGGACAAATTTTTAAGGAATGCAACCTGATTTTCATCCTATGAACCATGTACTTTTTGGAGTCATGCAAGATGGAAAATACATGCAAAAGTACATAGAACTGTGTCTTTCAATTCTTGCTAATTTAGAAGCATGATGGAAGTAAAAATGCACATGCTATTATTCAGCTGTTTCTTATTGCATTTCTTGGTGCTAAATTCCAAGCAATCAATTTTGATTGGAAATTTCACAATTTTAAAATGACTATATTGGTAAAAAAAACAAAAAACAAACATCTTTTTCTTAATTAGTCTCTTATAGTTTTCAGAAAATTAACTTTGAAATATTCTTAATCATTTTGTATAACTCTTCTACACCAAAAGAATACAAATACCAAACAAAAGCTGTTTATCATTTTTTTCTGGGGGAAGCGCAAGGAAACAATACCTAATATTTTTAGTACTTCATTCTTCCTTTATTCTGCTGTGTCTCCTCAGAACAAAGATGATTATGGCACTTCCCAACTTTCTCTCCCAGACAGGTCTATGCAATCTTTGATTCTTTACCATAAATACTGTTTATAAATAACAATAAACAAATCATTTATCCATCACACCCAATGGTGCATAGGGCAGCAATCATCATCATCGTCATCATCATTTATCCATCACACCCAGATGGTGCATAGGGCAGCAATCATCATCATCGTCATCATCATTTATCCATCACACCCAGATGGTGCATAGGGGAGCAATCATCATCATCATCATCATCATTTATCCATCACACCCAGATGGTGCATAAGGCAGCAATCATCATCATCGTCATCATCATTTATCCATCACACCCAATGGTGCATAGGGCAGCAATCATCATCATCGTCATCATCATTTATCCATCACACCCAGATGGTGCATAGGGCAGCAATCATCATCATCGTCATCATCATTTATCCATCACACCCAATGGTGTATAGGGCAGCAATCATCATCATCGTCATCATCATTTATCCATCACACCCAATGGTGCATAGGGCAGCAATCATCATCATCGTCATCATCATTTATCCATCACACCCAATGGTGCATAGGGCAGCAATCATCATCATCGTCATCATCATTTATCCATCACACCCAGATGGTGCATAGGGCAGCAATCATCATCATCGTCATCATCATTTATCCATCACACCCAATGGTGTATAGGGCAGCAATCATCATCATCGTCATCATCATTTATCCATCACACCCAATGGTGCATAGGGCAGCAATCATCATCATCGTCATCATCATTTATCCATCACACCCAATGGTGTATAGGGCAGCAATCATCATCATCGTCATCATCATTTATCCATCACACCCAATGGTGCATAGGGCAGCAATCATCATCATCGTCATCATCATTTATCCATCACACCCAGATGGTGCATAGGGCAGCAATCATCATCATCGTCATCATCATTTATCCATCACACCCAATGGTGTATAGGGCAGCAATCATCATCATCGTCATCATCATTTATCCATCACACCCAATGGTGCATAGGGCAGCAATCATCATCATCGTCATCATCATTTATCCATCACACCCAATGGTGCATAGGGCAGCAATCATCATCATCGTCATCATCATTTATCCATCACACCCAATGGTGTATAGGGCAGCAACTTTGTGTTGCTGTTTCTGTAACAAACTGTTTTTTACGGGGCTGGGTTGTTAGCCCTGCACCCAACCCTCATACCTGGAGGACCGGTGGACCATTCTTGATCCTTACGTTTACAGCACCTGGTATTCCCAAATGGTCACCCATTTAAGTACTGACCAGGTTTGATGTTGCTTAACTTTGTTGATCGGACGGGAACTGGTGCATTCAACACGATATAGCCTTAGACAGTTATGTATGTGTGATAATTGCTTTCATTGCAATGACGGATAATAGATTCTGTTTTAGGAAATTTTCTCATTCATTTATAACTCTGTTTATAATCTTCATTTTCTTGTAATAAGCCAAATGTCAAACTATTTAATGCCAAATTCCTCAATATAAATATTTTTAATGCCAAATTTTTCAATCTTAGATGTTTCAATGAAATATTCTTCAATGCCAAATTCTTCAATATCAAATTCTTAAATATCAAATTCTTCAATACCTACTTCTTAAATACTAAATTCTTCAATGTCAAGTTCTTCAATTTTAAATCATTCAATGCCAAATTCTTCAATATAAAATTCTTAATTAGCAAATTCTTCAACATTTATTTCTTAATTAGTAAATTCTTTAATACTAAATTTTTCAATGTCGAATTCTTCAATGCCAAATACTTCAATGTGAAATTTTTCAATGACAAATTCTTCAATATTAAATTCTTCAATCTAAAATTCTTCAATATCAATTCTTCAATCCCAAATTCTTCAATACCAAGTTATTAAATACCAAATTCTACAATGACAAACTCTTCAATATCAACATTTCAAAGCCAAATTCTTCAATATTCAATTCTTCAATATTAAATTCTTCAATTCCAAACTCTTTAATGCCAAATTTTACATTGCCAAATTCTTCAATATCAATATTTTCAATATCAATCGTCCTATTGCCCTGAATATCTTTAAGGCTTTTGATAGGGTTTGTCACCCTGGCCTTCTGCGCTAGCTACAGGGTTATGATATCACTGAAGGCTAGCTTGATCTGATCCAATCTTTCCTATTTAACTGCATAATGAAGGCCGTCTTGAATAGGCACGCCTCCACATCTTACCGCACGAATGCTGGTGTCCCCCAGGACTCTATCCTAGGCTTGACGCACTTTCTAATCTTCATAAATGATCTCCCAGATGTGATCAAATGTTAAGTAGGCATCTATTTAATCTCTCGCATCAGTAAGAAATCTGTCAAGGCAGACAAACATAACCTCAATGCTGATCTTGAGAAGGATCTCAACTCAGTGGTGGACTGGGGTAAGAAGTGGCTTGTAAATTTCAATGCTTCTAAAACAAAACTACTATCAGTCAACCATCACAGGCAATCTCTCTTGCCCCTCATATGCATGGATCAAGCGAGTCTCCCTGAAAGCAATATACTGCATCTCCTCGGCCTTACCCTATCTTCCGACCTCAAATGGAATCGTTACATTGAGTCAATAGCTAAATCCACTGCAAGGAAGGTTGAGTCATTGTGACAGGCTAGGAAGTTTTTTTTCGCCTGAATCATCTTATATATATATATAAATCAACCATCTGACTGTGAATAGAATACTGCAGTCATATCTGTTCAGGTGCCCCTGCTGTTTATCTCAGTGTTCTCGACAGGCTTCAAAGGAGAATTTTTTAATGTGATTGGTCCTGACCTGGCTGCTTGACTTCAGCCACTTTCTCACCTGTGAGATATGCTTTCCCTCTGTCTCTTCTGCAAATATTTTCATGGCTTCTGCTCCGACAAACTTAGGTCACTGGTGCCCCCATCACAAGAATCTACTCATGCAACCAGACTGGCAACAAGGTCCCACCCTTTTACAATTAAATCAAACCGAATGCAGAGGACAATTCTACTCCAGTAACTTCTTTTCTTGCATTTCCTACCTGAGGAACTCCCTTCCATATACTTGCTTTCCTGACGGTTACAGGAATTTAAATGCAATGTCAATTCCTATCTCTTATCCTCTTGACACCAGTTCTTTCTACATCACCCCGTGTATCTTTTTTTCTTTCTCTCTACCTTTGCAACTGTCTTCATACCTGTGTTTCCATCCTTCACCTGCCCTTTCTCTGACACCCCTTGTAACTGATTTGTCTTTATCTTCACGCTTCTTCTGCCTAAACTTTTACTCTCTTATGTAATCCCCTGTGCATCAGTGGCGGTACTGCTTTGCTTGGAGTAAAACAATTAAAAAAAATCATCAACGACCTCCCAGATGAGATCAAGTCCCAAGTAGGCATCTATGCAGATGACACTACAATATATGCCTGCACCAGTAAGAAACCTATCGTGGCGGACAGACATAATCTCGCTGCTGACCTTGAACAGGATCTACACTCTGTCGTGAACTGGGACAAGAAGTGGCTTGTCAACTTCAATTCATCTAAGACCAAGCTGTTGTCTGTCAACCATTACAGGCAACCTCTCCTGCCTCCCATAAGCAGGGATCAAGCGATTCTCCCAAAGAGTAATACACTATGCCTCTTTGGACTTACCCTGTCCTCAGACCTCAAATGGAACCACTATATTGAATCCATTGCAAAATCTAATGCTAAGAAGGTTGGGTCACTATGTCGATCCAGGATGTTTTTTTCCACCTGAATCCATCCTGCATATATACAAGTCAACCATCCGTCTGTGCATGGAGTACTGCTGCCATATATGGTCAGGTGCCACTGCCGTTCTCCTCAGTGTTCTTGACAGGCTCCAAAGGAGAGTCTGTAATGTGATGGGTACTGATCTAGCAGCTTGACTGCAGCCACTTCCCCATCGTCGAAATGTGGCCTCCCTTTGTCTGTTCTATAAATACTTTCATGGCTTCTGCTCAGACGAACCTAAGTCACTGATGCCTCCTCAACAGGTGTTTACTCGTACAACCAGACTGGCAACTGGGTCCCACCCATTCACAGTCAGGTTAGCCAAATGCAGACAACAATTCTACTCCTGCAGCTTCTTCTCTCGCACTTCCCGCCTGTGGAACTTGCTCCCATATTCTTGCTTTCCTGACGGCTACAACCTCCAGAAATTTAAATGCAAAGTCAATACTCATCTACTAACCACTGGACTCTAGCTCTCTCCCCACCCCCGCATAACCTTCCCTTTCTCTCCACCTATGTATCTGTCATCGCACCTGCTTTCTCAGCTTTCTATTGTTCCTTTCTAACAAGTTTGTACTTCTCACTCTTTTCTAATTAATCTTTTTACATTTATGTAGCCCCCTGCACATCAGAGGCATTTCCGCCTTGCTCGGGGTGAAATGATTAAAAGAAAAAAATTCTTCAGGATGAAGTGATGAGTATTCTTTTACTCTCTTGACATTTACATAAACTTAATAGTTTTGCATAAACTTAATAGTTTTACATAAACTTAATAGTTTTACAACCAGAAATCAATAAATAGTAAATTGTCAACTTTTTAATTCTCTTTATCACATTCCTTATATCTATTCAAACCTACCGTGGGTTTTATTCCTTTATATATTTTACTGCTCTAAACATTTTTCCATGGCTACACATATTTTACTCGCTGTCCCTTTTTGTTACCTTTTATCTTCTTAAATAGAAAAGACTTTGAGAAATCCGACAGAAGAAAGATTGGGTCTTCAAGAAGAATAAAAAATGTATCCACTTTTTATGTTGGAGAAATGGTTTCTATAGCCAAAATATGACTTAAACAATTTGGCCACAGAAGCCACACTGTTTAAAGAAAAAATCAACTTAACTAAATAAAAATAAAATATTATTATGCTGACATTTGAAATTCATTAATTAAATACTTATTGTTGGTTGAAATTTAGTTTTAAAATTTATAAAATCTTTTTCTGGTTTCTGTTATTTACATTGTTTGGACTGTTGTCCTCATCGTTATTGTCATATTTGCAATATTTTGGCTGTTGTATACTCTGGCCTTCTTCAGGTAATATACCTTGTAATTTCAAACCGAGACCTTTATTTTGTCCACCAGGTAGATTGTTCTAGTTTCACATGCCATGCCTTTTCTGGAAATCTCATTTCAGTTATCTCCTTTTAGTAACTCAACTCTTCAAGTTTTTGGTCGACTATGCTGTTGCCAGGTATTGAACTCACAACTGTTTGGGTCAAGTCACTGGATTACTTCAATCAACACTTATATTCACTGGGCCAAATTATACCCTACCAAAGAAAGATTGTGTGTCCAGCCATTGGGCCAAATAAAGGGTTTGGTTTGAAATTTTAATGTATATCACTTGAAGAAGGCCAGAGTGTATGATGGCTGAAACATTGTGAATATGGCAATAAAGATATGGACAACAGTTCAAACAATGTAAATAGTCTAAATAGTTATAATAATACAGAAATATAGACAAATGTTTTTTTGTTATTTGGTAAACTATAATATTACAGGCAACATTATTACGGGTTCCTTCACAGTAGATAATGGTACTATGATAAATGTATGGACTGTGTTCTTGAACCACGTGATTTCTGAATGGTTCAAGTTTTGTATTCTGTTAAAACTTCCATAATTTTAAAAAACAATGAAAAAAAAGCTTAACCAGTGTTGTTGAAAACTGATTTAAGACATAAATAGGCCTCAAAGTAACAAAAACAAGTGATGTGCAATCCTGCTGGAAACATCGACTTCGGTCTGGGCTTGGACATGAGTTTTGGGTAAGACCCAGTCAGGGCTTGGTCTATGGACTTGGATTTGTTTTTTTTTTAAATCATATTACCCCGAGCAAGGCAGTAATGCCACTGATGTGCAGGGGGCTACATAGGTATGAAAAGATTGGAAAAGAGAAAACCGGAAACTGCATCCTAAACAGGAAACAAGGGATGAGTCTCTTCACCTGTTCAATAGACATGGGTGGAGTGTGAACCGGGCGATAGTTTAGTCTATCTACTCCAATTGAAAAAAAAAAAAAAGTAAGAGAAAACCGGAAACCACATCCTAAACAGGGAACAAGGGATGAGCCTCTTTACCTGTTCAATAGACGTGGGTGGAACAGACAAGTTCACTGAATTTGGGCATAGTTTAATTCAGTCAAGGCTCTGACTATGGACTGAGATTCAGCTGATAATAAACAAGCTTTGTGCACGACCTTGTATATGCTGGGGATTGAGCAAATTTTGACCATTGTCCACACTGTCTGCACTCAGGTCCCCCCACTTAAACTTGACTTTGTGTCACATCTTATCTCAGTTGTTGGGAGGATCAGCATTCCATGACTCTGCCAAGGGGATGGATATCATTTCTTAGTTGTGTCACTGTCTTTGGGCAGAGTGCAACTTAGTTGAGGCCTCTGTCTGCAGACAGAAGCGCAGCTGAGGAAAATAAATAGCGTAAGATTTGTGAAAATAATGAAAAAGTGGTTAGGTTGATACTAGATCAAGACATGAAAAATGCATTCTTGGTTACTGCCAACTATCTGAAAGAATTCTTGTGGCTAAACTGAAAGGAAAGCCCTTCAACATATCTGTTATAGCTTTGTATGCATTGACAACACAAAGTACAGAGAAGGAAATTCAATCTTTCTACTCCATGCTAAAGAATGTCAAGGCTCATTATAAATCACAAGAAATTATAATATAATTATTATGGGAGACCTGAACCCCAAAGTAGGCAAGGAGAGGGAAGGAGAAGTTCGGACTAAGAAATCATAGTGACCATAGTAAAAAATGGTGCTAATGGATGACTATGGACATGGAAAAGCCCAGGAGGATAAACTAAAAACCAAATCTACCGCATAACTATCAACAAGAGATTCAGGAATGCAGTTATTCACTGCATAACCTATCCAAGTACCAAATGTGGAAGCAACCACATCTCAGTTATATGTAAACTAAAAAAAGTGAAGAAGCCTAACACAGTATCCAAATTGCAATACAGTTAACTCTTGAACAACTCAAACACGGAGGAAAATATACAGTCTGAAAAAAAAGATAGGAGAGATGAGTTGGAAACAAAAACTCAAAAGGAGGTGCACTAAGAAAACCTTTAGTAACATCAGCAAATGACAGCATCCCAAAAGAAAATGGACACAGAAGGAAAAATGAATGGATCACAGATGAGATTCTTGACATGATTCAAAGGAGACAGAAAAAATGTCAAGACATGAAACAAAATACAGAAAACTACACAAGAAAATAAGGAACAAATGCAGGCAAGCTAAAGAAGAATGACTCAACAAAAAAATGGGCAGAAATAAAGAGATTGAATATCACAAATAATAGAAATATGCATAAAAAGTAAGGGAACTAACTGGACAAAAGACATGCTCCTCAACAGGATGTATAAAATCAAAGGTATGCTCATATTAGAAAAAAAAATACTTCAATGAGGGGATGAATGTATCAGAAATCTCTTCCATGAAATGAGAGAGCAACTGACAATACATAGAAATACTGAAGTGAATGCTGAACTGGCCAAATTGAATAGAAACAAGGAAGCAGGACCAGATGCTATTGTAATAGAGACACTGACAGCCTTAGACAATTTCGGTTTAGACAAGATTACAGAAATAAGAAATGGACTCTACAACAGTGGTGATGTACCAAAGAACCTAGGCAGATTGATTTTCATAGTACTGTCTAAGAAGCCAAGCACAGAAGAATGTGAACTTCACCAAACAATCAGCTTAATGAGTCATATAACAAAACTCATCATCTGGTTTCTGATGAACAAAGCACACAGAAGAATCTGGCCAGAGAATAGACAAGAACAATGTGGGTTCATCAATGACACAGGAGCAATGAACATTATATTTATATTCAGAATGTTATCAGAAAAGATAATAAAAAGATCTGTACCTATGTTTTATAGAATACATAAAGGTGTTTGACAGAGTAGTCCACAAATACTAGTTTAGAACTGCTTGGAAACTTTGACATATTCAGGGAGGACATTAGAATAATCAGGAACCTATCCTGGCAGCAAACTGGACAGGAAACTGGTTCAGCGGATAAACAAAAACAGAAATGGGTGTAATACAAGGATGCGTCTTCTGACCAGATTTTTTCAAACAATACAGCGAGGAAATTCTGAGAAAGCAGGAACTTCTGCCAGAATTCGTCATTAACAGTCACAGTCTTAACAATATTAGGTATGGAGATGACATGGAATGGTAACTACAGAATCTCCAACAGAAGATAACAAACAAAAAAAAGAACTAAACATAAACTACATAAAAACTGAATGCATGGTCATAAGCAAAAAGAGGAGCCTGTAATGCCAATTACAGGTCAGGGATATTAAAATCAAGTCCATACAGAAATTTAAATACCTTGGAAGTGTTCTAACAGTGGATGAAGAGTGTAAGATTAAGATCTGAAGGTGCATTAGAATAGCCAAGGGTGCATTTCAAAAGCTAAGCAGAGTATTGAGAGACAAGAAAATTTAATTGGAAACAAAGAAATGAGTACTGGAGTTTGTGACATCTGTCTTCCTATATGGCAGCAAATGATGTATAATTCATTCAAAAAGGAAGGAAAGATACGAGGCAGCAAAAATGTGGTTCTACAGAAGGATACTGAGGATACCCTGGACCAAAAATGTGGGCAATGAAAAGGTTTTAGAGAGAATGGAAACAAAAAAGAAACTTATACTTAACATCTGAAACAGACAGCTGAAGTTCCTGAGAGATGTAATGAGGAAGAAGGCCTTGGTGAATTTGATACAGGGTGGATAGAGGAAAAAAGAAACTGGGGAAAACAGTGCATGGCATACTTGATGGGCTTAAACAATGGTAGAGCAGAGTTTGTGATAAATAGCAGGACAAATTATGTTAAGAGCAACAAGGGACAGGAAGATGTGGAAACCCATAATATCCTGCGACCTAAAGGCACACAGAACATAAAAGAAGAGGTGCCTGGTCCTAGGGAAGAGCTGCCTGAGGCTGGCACCCTCTCATTGGACTAGAGAGAGATACAAGTAATCGCTGTTGAGACCAGTGCAACTGACAGTTGTGAGTGTCTTCGGAATTTTGTATCTGGCTTGAGTTTATGTGCTCGGGATCCCCACATTAAGCCTGGCCTTGTGATGCATCCCATCTCAGTAGAAAGTCATGGGTAAATACTAGTGTCCTGCAGCCCAGATGAGTAGGATCAAAAGGTAGCAGCAACCAAGCCCAACAGCAGCATACCAAGCTAGCAAGCCACCATCGTCTCTATTTCCTGCCACCCCAGCCATCTCAAGTAGGCCTCCAGCTCCTGCCACTCCCTCCACCTCCAACAGGCTTCCTTCTCCAGCCATCCTCAACAGCAGCAATGATATCCAATAAACTCTCCTTTTCAGTACAATGTTCTTTAGCTACCCCAAAACTGTCCTTTTCCAGACAATGTTCTTTAGCTACCCCAAAACTGTCCTTTTACGGACAATGTTTTTTAGCTATCCCAAAACTGTCCTTTTCAGGACAATGTTCTTTAGCTATCCCAAAACTGTCCTTTTCAGGACAATGTTCTTTAGCTACCCTGAAATTGTCCTTTTCCAGCCAATGTTCTTTAGCTAACCAAAAAACTGTCCTTTTCAGGACAATGTTTTTTAGCTACCCCGAAATTGTCCTTTTCCATACAATGTTCTTTAGCTACCCCAAAACTGTTCTATTCCATACAATGTTTTTTAGCTACTCCAAAACTGTTCTTTTCAGGACAATGTTCTTTAGCTACCCCAAAACTGTTCTATTCCATACAATGTTTTTTAGCTACCCCAAAACTGTTCTTTTCTGGACAATGTTCATTAGATACCCCAAAACTGTCCTTTTCCAGCCAATGTTCTTTAGCTAACCCAAAACTGTTCTTTTCCAGACAATGTTTTTTAGCTACCCAAAAACTGTTCTTTTCAGGACAATATTCTTTAGCTACCCCAAAAGTGTCTATTTCTGGACAATGTTTTTTAGCTACCCCAAAACTGTCCTTTTCAGGACAATGTTCTTTAGCTACCCCGAAACTGTCCTTTTCCAGACAATGTTTTTTAGCTATCCAAAAACTGTTCTTTTCAGGACAATGTTCTTTAGCTAACACAAAAACTGTCCTTTTCAGGACAATGTTTTTTAGCTACTCCAAAACTGTACTTTTCAGGACAATGTTCTTTAGCTACCCCAAAACTGTTCTTTTCCAGACAATGTTTTTTAGCTACCCCAAAACTGTCCTTTTCAGAACAATGTTCTTTAGCTACCCCAAAACTGTCCTTTTTAGGACAATTTTCTTTAGCTACCAAAAAACTGACCTTTTCAGGACAATTTTTTTAGCTTCTCCAAAACAGTCATTTTCAGTATAACACTCTACAGCAACCAAAAATCTGTCCTTCTTAGGACAATGCTATTCTTACCCTCATCATGAGCTTTCAGATTGTTTGCATTCTTCTTCTTTTTCTGTGTGCCTTGTCCTTTTAGGATGTAGGCGATCATGTCTTTCCACAGCTCTCTATCCCTGGTGGCTCTTAGCATGCTTTCTCCTATAGCACCACGCAACCCACGTTGTTATCCACCTGTCTAAGCCCTTCAAATACGTCATCTGCTGTTTTCCTCTGTCTCTTTTTCCCTCTATCTGGCCTGTTAGTATTAGATTCTCCAAGCCCTCCTTCCTCATTGCATGTTCCAGAAACTTTAGTTGTCTCTTCTTGATGTGCAGTATTAATTTCCTTTTCGTTTCCATCCTTTCCAAAACCTCATCATTGCTCACATGCTCAATCCATGATATTTGCAGCATCCTCTGTAGAACCACATTTCAGTTGCTTCAAGTTTTTTCCTTCATCTTTGATGATATTGTCCAACATTCACTGCCATATTGAAGAACTGACATCACATAGCAATCCAGTACTCTCTTCTTTGTTTCTAGTGAAAGTTTCCTGTCTTTTAATACACTGCTTAGCTTCTCTGCCATGCCAATTCACCTTTGGATCTCTGTGTTGCACCTTCTGTCTTCTGTTATAACACTTCCAAAGTATTTAAATTTTTGAGCCTGCTTGATTTTAATATCCCCCACCTGTATTTGGCATTTTGGGTTGCTCTTTTTTGCTGACAACCATGCATTCAGTTTTCTTGCAGTTTATTTGTAGTCCTTTTTTCACTCTCTTCAGCTACCTTCTGTAGGAGGTCTTGTAGTTTCCTTTCTGTATCTGCTATCAGCACTGTATCATCTGCATACCTTATGTTGTTCAAATTGTGGCCTTTGATGACCAATCCTGGCATAACATCTAGGGTCCTCAGAATAGTCTCGCTGTACAAGTTAAACTTGGCAATATATTTTTATACTCAAGTTTCTGTTTTGTCTGTTGTTGTCATCCATCATTCAATATCTGTTCAAAAGCCAATATATCACATGCCACATAAATCAAAACTAACGCACTTTAAGCAAACAACAATATTCATATCCCCAACATCCTTCTTCACATTCTGCAATGCTAAATAACGCTTCCCTTACCAAAGAGATTTCAAGATCACCAAATTAATGAAATGGCCCCCAGCCTCTCAAGATATTAAAATAGAAAACTTGTGGACTGTTATTAAAAAGAGATGTATACATAAATGGAAAATAATATTCAATCAAAGGAATCAATAAAAATTACTGCAGGTAATGTTGAAATAGAAACAACAGAACAGTTTACAAAATCAATGGATGCAAGAGAGAGAAGGCTAAGCTATCAAAAAGACATTATTAAAATGTAAAATAAAGCAAATAAAGATGAAAAAGGGCTTGGAAATTTTGATACAGGACAGTTTGAAAGCAAGAAGGACATAAGGAAAACAATGCATAACTTAACTATCAATCTTCTGTAAATGTGGCTTGCAGCAATAAAACGTTGAGACACCAGTTTCCATATGATCACCAAAGTTAAGCAACATCAAGCCTGATCAGTACTTTAATGGGTAATCACTTTGGAATATTAAGTGCTGTAGGCTTAGATGTGTAGATGGTATAATAGATAATAGCTTAAAATTGTTAATCAGAGAGCTGGGTTTCAATTCTTATTGAGTTCATTATATTCACTTACATGCACATACCCATTGAAAAGGGATGAATCCAACTGTTCTCTCTCTAGCTATGGGTTAATTAGTAAGATCTGTATCACTAAGACCATTATCTTCCCAAGAAAAAAATTCTTACAATTTAAAAATACTTTCTGTCTTTAAATAATCTACAAAGAGTTGATAAGCGGTAGAAAGTGAATCAATCAATCGAGTATGTGATTTGTGGTGCAATGGATATCAACTCCGAACAACAAACAGAGAAACCAAGTTTGAATTCCAGTTGAATTCCTCGCATTCACTTATGCACAAATATTCTTGGGAAAGGTATTAATCAGTCTCTTCCCTCCAGTTATAGGTTAAATAATAGGACAGATTGGGTTCTATAACTTTGGCTGGGAACCAGTCTGTCATAGAAAGCAATGGCAACCTACTGCAAAATAATCTTCTGTCCAGTCAGTCATGTCTCTTTCGAGACATGATCGCCCAAAGCATGTATCATATATGGCACTTAACTGACTGACTGAAATGGATGATGAGCAAGGGGAAATAAGAAAAAGAGAAAATTTATTAAGAGCAACAGGAAATTGTGAAGAGCCTTGATTGCCAACATCCTGAAGAGGCTCGCATACAGAAGAATTCTTGTGGAATATTCTGTTGATTAAATATATTTTTTGAGCTCTTCACTATAGTATCTAGTCAGTCAGTAATGCCATACATGATACATGCTTTTGGATGATCATGTTTTGAAAGAGATATAACTGGAGGGAAGAGATGGATTAATACCTTTCCCAAGGGTATTAGTTAATGCAAGGAATTCAACTGGAATTTGAACTCAGTATCTAGACTTTATGAATTTAATCGCTGTATCAGATCAGCAACAATTTACAAATAAATTGACTAGATGTTACTAAACGTTCTATGCTAACAGTTTCTTTTCTCACACTTCTCACTTGTGGAACTCCCTTCCTGCTCCATGATTTCCAGCCAACTTTGATCTTGCAACCAATTTCATCTTAGTGGCTTTACCTCATAGTTTCAAGCCAAATTTGATTGTCAAATATTTAAATGCAATGTCAGTCATGCAGTCTTTTTGATTACTCATTTATCGTCCTCACTCCTTAATAATGTTTCTGTTTTCTAATTTTTTCATACCCAATAACCCCTTTTTTCATACCCAATAACCCCTTTTTTCATACCCAATGACCCCTTTTGTATTAGTGGCTTTATTGGCTTACTTGGGGTGAAATGATCAAAATACATAAATAGATGTTTGCTGCACTTAGCTTGTTTGCAATAAAAAATAAAAAACCATTAAAACAATTATTATTATAACAATAGTATTCTATCTGCTTGATACTCATTCAGCTCTTATCCTGTCTTTGACATCTCCTGCAGCTTGTTTTTTCTTTCACTGTAACCCCAGTGGCATTCCTGCCTTGTTTGGGGTGAAGAGGTAGGAAATGGTTGGTAAATTTCAATGCCTCTAAAACAAAGCTGTTATCAACTAACCACCATAGACAATCGCATCTACCTCCCATTAGCATGGGACAGGCTAGCCTGCCAGAGAGTAAAATACTATGCCTCCTTGGCCTTACACTCTCGGCGGACCTCAAATGGAATGACTATATTGAATCCATTGCCAAATCTGCTGCTATGAAAGTCGGCTCCCTGTGCAGGGCCCGGAAATTTTTCCCACCTGAATCTATTCTGCACATATACAAATCTACCATCCGCCCATGTATTGAATATTGCTGCCATATCTGGTCGGGTGCCCCTGCTGCTCTCCTTGGGCTTCTTGAGAAAATATAAAGGAGGATCTGTAACGTGGTTGATACTGACTTGGCAGACCGGCTGCAGCCGCTCTCTCACCGGCGTGATGTGGCTTCCCTGTGCCTCTTCTACAAGTACTTTCATGGCTTCTGCTCCGATGAGCTTAGATCACTGGTGCCGCCTAAGCACGAATTTACACGAGATACTAGATTAGCAACTAGGTCCCACCCTTTTACAGTTAAACAAATAAGATGTAACCGTAAATTCTACTCTAACAGCTTCTTTTCTCGCGCTTCCCACCTGTGGAACTCCCTTCTACAAGTCTGCTTTCCCGACAGTTACAATCTCCAGGTGTTTACATTTAAGTAGGGTCAATAGACACCTCCTATCACACTAACTCCCAACTATTCTCAGAACACTCTTATCTACCCAACCCTCATTCTCGGTATCCTTACCCGCCTATCACCCACCCTCTGTCATTTCCTATATTTAATCAGCCTTTCTTCACTCTACGTAGCCCCCTGCGCAGTAGTGGCAGTGACATGCCTTGCTCGGGGTGAAAAGCTTATAAAAAAAAAAAAATATTATATCGTCAAGAATTATATCCATTCCCAGCATCAAGACTTTAGCAAGTTTATTTATAGACAAATAAAAATAACTAAACTACATCAGAATAGGCTTGCATTTTTATGAATAATCATTATATATATATAATGCAAGCCTATTCTGATGTAGTTTAGTTAAAGTCTTGATGCTGGTAATGGATATGATTCTTGATGATATAAAATACAAGTAAAAATAATAATTGAACAAATCGGGTGAAATTATTGGCTTCTAAAGAGAAAGCTTTTTAGAAATTCGTTCAAGAAAAATTACAGCCATGCCCTCATGAACCTACTGTCAATATTCCTTCTCAGCTCAGCTTCCAGGAAATGCTTTAAATACTAAATGTGGGCAGTGATATTTCTGTGAAATTAAGATCTTGTCTGATCATGCACTGATGCAATAAATATCCTGATAGATAGATAGATAGATAGATAGATAGATAGATAGATAGATATGAACAGACTAGGATAGATAGATAGATAGATAGATAGATAGATAGATAGATAGATAGATAGATATGGACTGAGATAGATATAAAAAGACTGAGATAGATAGATATAAACAGACAAAGATAGATAGATAGATAGATAGATAGATAGATAGATAGATAGATAGATATGGACTGAGATAGATATAAAAAGACTGAGATAGATAGATATAAACAGACTAAGATAGATAGATAGATAGATAGATAGATAGATAGATAGATAGATAGATAGATAGATAGATATGAACTGAGATAGACAGATATATATTTATGGGCTGAGATAGATAGATAGATAGATAGATAGATAGATAGATAGATAGATAGATAGATAGATAGATAGATATGGGATGAAGATAGATAGATAGATAGATAGATAGATAGATAGATATGAACAGACTGGGATAGATAGATAGATAGATAGATAGATAGATAGATAGATAGATAGATAGATAGATAGATAGATAATGAATACACTGTCATAGAAATATAGAAATATATTGATATAGATAATGAATAGATTGACATAGCTAGCATATGAGCTAGCTAGATAGCTAGATAGATCATAGACTAACAGAAAGAACCATATTTATATAGATAATAAATAGATTGACATGGATAGATAATGAAGAAAATTTAGATAGATTGAAAGATAGAAAAATAATAGATAGATAGATAGATAGATAGATAGATAGATATGAAGAGACCATGATAGATAGATAGATAGATAGATAGATAGATAGATAGATAGATATGAAGAGACCATGATATGATAGATAGATAGATAGATAGATAGATAGATATGAAGAAACCATGATAGATAGATAGATAGATAGATACATACATACATACATACATACATACATACATACATATAAACAATTTCTCTACTCTCAATAATGAAAAGATTGTAGTACATTGTCTATTGACTCCACATTTAATCAATACTTAGATTTTATGTATGTCTATTGGATTCTGCGAAAGGTTACATGAGGTCATTATTTGATATTTGAAGCTTTGAAGAGAGTTTTTTCTCATTTCTTCACAGAAAATATTGTGCAAATATTTCTGAAAAAAACATTTTCAGTTGGATTAGCAAAGGTTCCTCTCCATAAACACCAAAGATCAAAATGGAACAATCTTGTAAAGGCATATCTTCAGAAAATTTGACCCATGCTTTATTAGAAATTATGCCCATTAACATTCCACTTGTAAAAATTCCTTCCATTTTTTTTTTTCATAATTTCTTGAAATCATTTAGAACGAAAATAATATTTTCATTTACTCTATTCAAGTGGGTCATATATCAGAATCATCATTAGCTTTTCATACTATGAACTTAATAGTCTTGCCTACCTACAGTCAGTCAGTCAGATAAGTGCCATACATGATACATGGTACACACTTGGGTGATCATGTCCGAAAAGAGACATTGAATGACTTGACAGAAAATTTTCCCGCAGTAGGTTGCCCTTACTTTCTGCAGTAGACTGGTTGCCAATGAAGACTATAAAACCTAATCTGTTCTGCTATTTAACCCATAGCTAGAGGGAGAAGTAACAGATTCATACCTTTCCTGAGGGTATTTGTGCATATGATGAATTCAACTGGAATTTGAACTCAGCTGTCTGATTTTACATTCCAAGCTTATATCCACTGCACCACAATGCACATCTATTGCCTACTCTCAATTTAAACCACATACCTTTGCTTATTTTCTGGCAAAGACAGAAATATGTTTATCATAATTATTTGAAGGACTTTTCTTTCATCTTATTTTGTTTCTTTTGTTGTCTGAATGCACCGGATGTGCATTGTGGTGCAGTGGATATCAGCTCAGAATGAGAAAACAGGGAGCCAAGTTCGAATTCCAGTTGAATTCCTTGCATTCACTTACGCCCAAATACCCTTAGAAAAAGTATTAATCCATCTCTTTCCTCCAATTATGGGTTAAATGACAATGCACATCCGGTGCATTGTGGTGCAGTGGATATCAGCTCGGAATGAGAAAACAGGGAGCCAAGTTCGAATTCCAGTTGAATTCCTTGCATTCACTTACGCCCAAATACCCTTAGAAAAAGTATTAATCCATCTCTTCCCTCCAATTATGGGTTAAATGATAGGACAGATTGGGTTCTATAGCTTTGGCTGGCAACCAGTCTACTACAGAAAGCAATGGCAACCTACTGCGGGATAATCTTCTGTTCAGTCAGTCATGTCTCTTTCAAGACATGATCACCCAAGTGTTTATTACACATGGAACTTTAAGTGACTGAATGAATACAATTTCTTTGAAAGAACAAAGTATACTGTACACATGCACACACACACAGTCCCAAAAGGTTTTCTCTGCTCCAGAGAAGACGTTCTGAGTTATTCATGAGAGAGCAGAGACAGCCTGAATCGACTACCATTGTACATGATATTCCATTATGTGTACTTTTATCACTGGGACCCTTTCATTTATTTCTTTTGTGGGGAGGAGACCAGTGCTAATGCCTTGCCCTTTTGCTCATTTCCCTGATACCGTTCAGCAGCATGACCTTGTCCTTGCCATTAAAAACACCAAGTCATTCTTGGATGGCTAGTGTTCATCCATACAAACAGATACTGGCAATCTTTGGTTAATGATTAGGTCTGAAGCATCTGATATTGGTAAGACACTTAGAAAAGGGTGTGAGAATGTCCATTTCAGTTAGACCAGTGGCTGCTAAGAGTGATTACAAGCTCTTATAATCGAGTTTCTCAAAGACATGGTTGAGTAGCCAGTTTGAATATAGGAGTTCTGTTGGATATTGTGTTATGGCAATCAGGTATCTTCACTAACCCTGGCTTCAATATTTATATCTCAGTGAGCACAACAAATGCACAGGTTATGGCAATCAGGTATCTTCACCTGGCTTCAATATTTATATCTCAGTGAGCACAACAAATGCACAGGTTATGGCAATCAGGTATCTTCACCTGGCTTCAATATTTATATCTCGGAGTGCACAGCAAATGCACAGGTTATGGCAATCAGTTATCATCACTAACCCTGGCGTCAATATTCATATCTCGGCGAGCACAACAAATGCACAGGTAATGGCAATCAGATATCTTCACTCACCCTGGCGTCAATATTTATATCTTGGTGAGCACAACAAATGCACAGGTTGTTTTTAGATTCTACAACTGTTAAGCATAATAAGCATGGTTCTGTCATTGTTTTTTATTTTTATTTTTACTAATGCTGACCCTATACAAGTCTGAAAAGCCACTCAAAGTAGAGGGTTACTGAAAAAGGTTGTTGCTTGAGTGTGCGGAGCAATGATGGAAATAAACAGCAAAACTAGCAAGCACTAAAGGACAAAAAATCATTTCTGAGTTGGAAAATTCACACATCCTTCTGGTTAATAAATTAATTCTTTGGAAATAAATATTTAACAATTTTCAATCAATGTGCTGCATCTTCACCAACAGTAAAAACATGCTTTATGATCCCTTTGAAGTGTATATAAGCAAGTACCTAGACCAGACAACCCGAAAAAAGAAAGAGTTGCAAAATACAGTTACAGTTCACGACAGTAACCTATAAGAGATTCATTGATGCATTCATCTGTCATCCTAACCAAGCTACATGAAACACTCTTCCCCACCAAGCTACATAATGAATGTAGTCTTCCTCACCAAGCTATGTGACAGCTGCACTCTTCCTCACCAAACTACATGACATTTACACACTTCGTCAACAAGCTACATGACATATCCAATCTACTTCACTAAGTGACATGGCACTTATACTCTTCCCCACTAGACTACATGATACTTACTCCTCTTCACCAAACTACTTGAAGCAACAGAAATGTGGTTCTACAGAAGGATGTTTAGAATACTGTGGACTGAACATGTGAGCAATGACAAAGTTTTAGAGAAAATTGAAATAAAATACTCACAGGAATAATTGCATGTAAGAGGGAAAACAATGCATAACCTACCTAGTGAGCTTGAGTAAATTGATGGCAAAATAAGGATTAGGATAGACTAGCAGTATAGCCCGGCGTTGCTCGGGTGTAATGAAAGTTTTAAAACGAATCCATGGCCTTGGAGCTCAGACTCTTTGGACGTTGGTACGAAAGACTAAAAAGCAATAGTTGTTTCCAGTTAAAGCGAAACCGTAAACTGAAAGAAAAATGAATGGATGTAAGTCAAATTTTGATTTCCTGGTGTCGATATCAAATGTTTTTTTCGCCGTAAACTGAATTTTGAAGGCTAAATAAGTCATCTGAGTAAATGGTATCATGGCTGAGACTAAGAACTACAATTATACCTAATTAGAGCCAAATCCAAAGCAAAAATTAAAATAAAAGGGCTGAAAAAAATACAGATAAACAGACACACACACAAACACCTTGCCTTTTATCTACATATATATATTATTGATTCTCTGCATTATTGTAAGAACTGCAACCTTCTGAATATCGTTTCTTATGTCTTTGTCTATGAGTGTATCAACTTTGATTAAAATCGGACCATACCTTCTATAACCCGATTTTTTTCGATTATCGATATTTATCGGGGGTACCTCGATACAAAACTTAGCTAAGCACACTCGCAGACGTTTATAGTACAACTGTATCAATTTTCAAGAAAATCGGTTCGGCCGTTTCGGAGTCAATAGGTAACGGATACACACACACAGACAGACACACACACACAGACAACGTTCCATTTAAAAATAAGTTTAGGTTGGATAACAAAAATACAACTTTTATCATGAGCTACAAACGATAAGAAATTGTAAAGAATCAACGATCTGAATGGACACGGCACATAGAAGAAAAAGGTATCCATATATTGCTGCTTCAGTTAGCATCATCAGTTTATCTCTCATTTATACATGATACAGGAAATATAAACATGTTCCTGGCTATATAACAGAAATATATGACAGGAATAAATTAGTCTGCTGTATAAATATCACAGGATGCACTACTCTTTCGTCACACAGTTTTCTAACCTTGGTTTCCTGTTAGCCAAGAAGTAAATTTCAGTCATTTACAATCAATTATTCAACTGAAGGCAGAATAAAAATGAGGAAGTACCACTGTGTCAACACTATTTGTCTTTCTCAAAATTAAAACCTCCTGTAGAAATGTAGTGTCCGCAGATGAAGATAGCTTTCGATTCAATTTTATTTGGCCCAGATCTTTTTCTCTCTCTCTTTTTTTTTTTTTTTCATTCTCTGTGTGTCCATTAGAGCATCAGGAGGTGTTGGATTCGACTGATGTGACATCTGATTGGAAAGACGGTAGTAAAAAAAAAAGAAGAAGAAATATTCTTGTGGACGGAAAATAGGAAATCAATCACTTGGCTTTTGAAGCGATGGGGGGGGGGGGAGGATGTGAAGTCTGTTGCAAATTTTTTGATGAAATAATATAAAGACGGTGGCCTCACTTTCTTTTTCGCTTGCTTTTATTAATTCCACCCTGTTTTCCATCTTTATCTTAGTTTGTTCATTTTTTTTGACTTCTTGTTTAGCGGCCCAACCTGTAATCATTCTGCTTTTAGCGCCAAAAGTTAGGAATTGAGTCCATATAAAATTTCAAGTGAAAACCTGAAATTTTGTTCCTTTTCATGTTACTCAAGAAAAAGAAACAAAAATTAATTTAAAATTTTAATATTTCAACCTTCTAATAGAGGATGTGCATTGTGGTACAGTGGATATCAGCTCGGAACGAGAAACTGGGGAGCCGAGTTTGAATTCCCAGTTGAATCCACTGTATTCACTTACGCGCAAATACCCTTGGGAAAGGTATTAATCTGTCTCTTCCTTCCAGTTATGGGTTAAATAGCAGGACAGATTGGGTTCTATAGCCTTGGTCGGCAACCAGTCTACCGCAGAAAGCACAACCTACTGCGGGATAATCTTCTGCCTAGTCAGTCATGTCTCTTTCGAGAAATGATCGCCCAAGCGTGTTTCACGTATGGCACTTAACTGACTGAATAGAAGGTAGTAGTTAATGAAAACGGAAAGAAAAAATACATATAGACTACAAGAAAACTGAATGCATGGTCGACAGTAAAAGAAGGATCCGAAAATGCCAACTACAGGCAGGCTGGCGATACATAAAATCAATCAGGTACAGAAATTTGAATACCTGGGAAGTGTTCTAACAGAAGACAGAAAGTGCGACCATGAGATCCGAAGGCATATTGGCATGGCAAAGGACACATTCCAGAAGCTGAGTAGAGTATTGAGAGACAGAAAAATACCTTGGAAGTTTTCTAACAGGGGACAGAAAGTGCAACACTGAGATCTGAAGGCAAATTGGCATGGCTAAGGACACATTCCAGAAGCTGAGTAGAGTATTGAGAGACAGAAAAATACCTTGGAAGTTCTAACAGGGGACAGAAAGTGCAACACTAAGATCTGAAGGCAAATTGGCATGGCTAAGGACACATTCCAGAAGCTGAGTAGAGTATTGAGAGACAGAAAAATACCTTGGAAGTTTTCTAACAGGGGACAGAAAGTGCAACACTAAGATCTGAAGGCAAATTGGCATGGCTAAGGACACATTCCAGAAGCTGAGTAGAGTATTGAGAGACAGAAAAATACCTTGGAAGTTTTCTAACAGGGGACAGAAAGTGCAACACTAAGATCTGAAGGCAAATTGGCATGGCTAAGGACACATTCCAGAAGCTGAGTAGACTATTGAGAGATAGAAAACTACCTTGGAAGTTTTCTAACAGGGGACAGAAAGTGCAACACTAAGATCTGAAGGCAAATTGGCATGGCTAAGGACACATTCCAGAAGCTGAGTAGAGTATTGAGAGACAGAAAACTACCTTGGAAGTTTTCTAACAGGGGACAGAAAGTGCAACACTAAGATCTGAAGGCAAATTGGCATGGCTAAGGACACATTCCAGAAGCTGAGTAGAGTATTGAGAGACAGAAAACTACCTTGGAAGTTTTCTAACAGGGGACAGAAAGTGCAACACTAAGATCTGAAGGCAAATTGGCATGGCTAAGGACACATTCCAGAAGCTGAGTAGAGTATTGAGAGACAGAAAAATACCTTGGAAGTTTTCTAACAGGGGACAGAAAGTGCAACACTAAGATCTGAAGGCAAATTGGCATGGCTAAGGACACATTCCAGAAGCTGAGTAGAGTATTGAGAGACAGAAAAATACCTTGGAAGTTTTCTAACAGGGGACAGAAAGTGCAACACTAAGATCTGAAGGCAAATTGGCATGGCTAAGGACACATTCCAGAAGCTGAGTAGAGTATTGAGAGACAGAAAAATACCTTGGAAGTTTTCTAACAGGGGACAGAAAGTGCAACACTAAGATCTGAAGGCAAATTGGCATGGCTAAGGACACATTCCAGAAGCTGAGTAGAGTATTGAGAGACAGAAAAATACCTTGGAAGTTCTAACAGGGGACAGAAAGTGCAACACTAAGATCTGAAGGCAAATTGGCATGGCTAAGGACACATTCCAGAAGCTGAGTAGAGTATTGAGAGACAGAAAAATACCTTGGAAGTTTTCTAACAGGGGACAGAAAGTGCAACACTAAGATCTGAAGGCAAATTGGCATGGCTAAGGACACATTCCAGAAGCTGAGTAGAGTATTGAGAGACAGAAAAATACCTTGGAAGTTCTAACAGGGGACAGAAAGTGCAACACTAAGATCTGAAGGCAAATTGGCATGGCTAAGGACACATTCCAGAAGCTGAGTAGAGTATTGAGAGACAGAAAAATACCTTGGAAGTTCTAACAGGGGACAGAAAGTGCAACACTAAGATCTGAAGGCAAATTGGCATGGCTAAGGACACATTCCAGAAGCTGAGTAGAGTATTGAGAGACAGAAAAATACCTTGGAAGTTTTCTAACAGGGGACAGAAAGTGCAACACTAAGATCTGAAGGCAAATTGGCATGGCTAAGGACACATTCCAGAAGCTGAGCAGACTATTGAGAGATAGAAAAATACCTTGGAAGTTTTCTAACAGGGGACAGAAAGTGCAACACTAAGATCTGAAGGCAAATTGGCATGGCTAAGGACACATTCCAGAAGCTGAGTAGAGTATTGAGAGACAGAAAAATACCTTGGAAGTTTTCTAACAGGGGACAGAAAGTGCAACACTAAGATCTGAAGGCAAATTGGCATGGCTAAGGACACATTCCAGAAGCTGAGTAGAGTATTGAGAGACAGAAAAATACCTTGGAAGTTCTAACAGGGGACAGAAAGTGCAACACTAAGATCTGAAGGCAAATTGGCATGGCTAAGGACACATTCCAGAAGCTGAGTAGAGTATTGAAAGACAGAAAAATACCTTGGAAGTTCTAACAGGGGACAGAAAGTGCAACATTGAGATCTGAAGGCAAATTGGCATGGCTAAGGACACATTCCAGAAGCTGAGTAGGGTATTGAGAGACAGGAAAGTTTCACAGAAGGATGCTGAGGATATCATGGATCAAACATGCGAACAATGACGAGGTTTTGAAGAGGATGGAAATGAAAAAGAAACTGATACTTAACATAAAAAAGATGGCTGAAGTTACTGAGACATGCAATGAGAAAGGAGGGCTTGTAGAATCTGATACTCGCATGACAAATAGAGGGAAAGAGAAGCAGGGAAAAGCAACACGCGACATACTTGACAGGCTTGAGCAAATAGTTGGCAGAGAAGGACTTGGTGGGGTAAAAAGAGAAAGAGTGTTAAGAGATACAAGGGATGAGGAAATGTGGAAGGTCATGATCGCCCGCATCCTGAAGGGGCATGACACAAAGAAGAAGAATTATAAATAACTAATCAGTATTGAGAAGTTATGAATTCATACCAAATAAGAATTTGATAAACAAATAAGAAATTATAATGTAAATATAAAGTGAGGGGTCAGTTCTATATTATAATCAACAAATAAAGTAATCCCTCACTTTGTGGCCTTGCTAGTTTCTATACATGTATATTTTACATTTATGGGATTGAGCGAATGGATGACAGAGCAGGGTTTGGGAGGGGTAAAAGGAGAAGCGTTACCCCCTCCCAAGTGAATGCAAGGAATTTAGTTCGAATTTCAGTTGAATACCTTGCATTCACTTACGAGCAAATACCCTTGGGAAAAGTATTAACCCATCTCTTCTCTCCAGTTATGGGTTAAATAACAGGACATATTGGGTTCTATAGCTTTGGCTGGCAACCAATCTAACGCAGAAAATAATGGCAACCTCCTGCAGGATAATATTTTGCCCAGTTAGTCATGTCTCGAAAGAGACATGATTGCCTAAGCATATATCACGTATGGCACTTTACTGACTGACTGACTGACTGACTGAACAAGAGAAGGGGTGTTAAAAGCTATAATGGGTAAGGAGATGTGGAAGGCCATGATCGCCTACGTCCTGAAGGGACATGGCACACCCAAGAAGAAGAAGAAGTGGACATTCAGAATCTGATGCTTAATTATATCCGATGCCAGAAGCACAGATGCCAAGTCAGAATCAATTACAATACAGATCCTTCTTTGGATTTTGTCAAGGATCTCAAGATGAATAGCAGTAGCACCAAACCAGATATGACAGCAGTATTCAATGCACGGGCGAATGATAGATTTGTAAATGTGCAAGATGGACTAAATCTTTTGGCACGACACAGTGACCCAACTTTTCTTGCAATAGATGCAACTATTGATTCGATGTAAACACTCCACGTCAAGTCAGTTAAAAACGTCAGGTATAATTCCACCAACAAAATTTTCTAGCGGACAAAACATGTTAAACATATTTTTCCTCTTTGTTATTCGTTTGTCTATCATTGTCCTGATATAAATAAATTTATAAATCCCCTACATTCGCCTATAGCTCATAGGTAAACTCGCTGACTGATGTCAATTCTGTCGGGTTCCAATCCTGGCTGGAAGTAATTGGATATCTAACTGTACTGATGAGCTGTGATACAACGAAACAAGCCTGTTTGCGGTTGACTATATATATAATGCACATTTGGATGTGTATTGTGGTGCGTTGTGGCGCAGTGGATATCGGCTCGGAACGAGAAATCGGGTAACCGAGTTCGAATTCCAGCTGAATTCATTGCATTCACTCACGCGCAAATACCCTTGGGAAAGGTATTAATCCGTCTCTTCCCTCCAGTTATGGGTTAAATAACAGGACAGATTGGGTTCTATAGCCTTGGTCGGCAACCAGTCTACCGCAGAAAGCAATGGCAACCTACTGCGGGATAATCTTCTGCCCAGTCAGTCATGTCTCTTTCGAGACATGATTGCCCAAGCGTGTATCACGTATGGCACTTAACTGACTGATTGTGGTGCAGTGGATAACGGCACGGAACAACAAATTGGGGAGCCGGGTTCGAATTTCAGTTGAAATCCTTGCATTCACTTACGTGCAAATACCCTTGGAAAAGGTATTAATCCGTCACTTCCCTCAAGTTAAATAACAGAACAGATTGGGTTCTATAGCCTTGGCTGACAACCAGTCTACCACAGAAAGTAATGGCAACCTCCTGCGGGATAATCATTTGCTCAGTAAGTCATGTCTCGTTCTTATAGCGCTTATAGCACTTAACTTAACAACTTGATTTTTGGGATTTATAAACTTAATGTTCAGTAACCCCCAAATATTGCAATATGAACTCTGGTAAAAAGGGTTACTGAACATTATGTTTATAAGGACAATAACAACTTAAGTTTTGTTAAGTTCTTAATGTTACTTGCTGTGACTTGACCCAAAGAGTTGTGAGGTCAATACCAGTCTACAGCAGTGGTGAACAAGTAACGTACAAGGTTAGAGGGAGATAACTCAGAAGAGGCACTACTACGCAAGGAAGATAGGAAAATGTCTATTCTTCACACTCAGTCATTCAATGTTAAAATCAGCGCACAAATACAACTGTATCATTCAAATTCCAAGGTATCGGGAATATGAGAATTGATATGTTGCAATCTGTTTCAATGAAACAGACAGCACTCAGCAAGCTAAAGGCTGACCAACTACAGCTACAAAGATATTTCTTCAACGGAAAACAATAGAGAAATATTTCACGGAAAGCGGAAACTACAAGCATTACAATCGGTTTCGGTTGTAGTGATTATCATGCAAAACCAATTTTAACCGGTTTTATAAAATCGGTCTGAAGTCCTTTTTTTCAATACTTCGCCTGTTCGACACTTTGTTCAGTCGACATTTTGTTCACTCGTCATTTTGTTCATTCATTTTTGTTCATTCATTTTGTTCATTCGACATTTTGTTCATTCGACATTTTGTTCATTCGTCATTTTGTTCATTCGTCATTTTGTTCACTCGTCATTTTGTCTGTTCGTCATTTTGTCCATTTGTACTTCTGTCTCTTGATAACGTGTCCTTCGACACTCTGACCAACTACCATTTTCAAGCGGTCACTCATCTAGCTACTGACGAGGCTCGATATTGCTTAACTTCAGTTATAGTACGGGAACCGGGGTTTCAACGTGATATAGCCGTAAACCCCTGTCGTTTATTGAGTGTTGCTTGAAGATAATATCATTCATGAATCTGTCTATTGGGAATAACACTTTAATAAAATAGTCTATAAGGCAAGAGTTTCTTTTCTCACGGCTCAATTTTCAATTGAAATAGAAGATTACGACGAAGAATATGTTTATGAGGAAATCAAGTAATTTCATTATCTTTGTAATATAAAAATATTAGCGAAATCTTTTGATACATAAAAGAATTGCTCCAACAGCCCTCTACAGCGAAAAGATTGAAATTGATTCAAAGATATGTTCGTGAATATCATTGAAGGTCAGCAAAATGCTACGTTTGTGCCAAACTTTTACGTCTTTATATCACATGTGTATTTAGTATTACATCATGCGTACATTCTATCGTAAAAATGTCTAATACCATGACAAAGGTGTTTGGAATGATCACTACTGGTTGTGATGTTAGGCCACCATTCATCTTCCCACAGGACCTCAGACTTTTTAAAACACCGACCTATATGAAATGCATTGAAAAGGTGGTACTCTCCTGGGTCAAGAGTGTGGCTGCTGAAAACTCCCATGTCTGTGAACTAGACTATGCCAAACAAGGAGGGGAACTTTCTTAAAACTCAATCTTTAGTTATTAAGGGCAGCAAAAAATTAAATCATTTATCAATTCGTCTTCTTTTTTTATCATTTTACACCAAGCAAGGTGATAATGCCTCTAAGACGCAAGAATGTATTGAGATTGAAGTGAAAGGGAATGAGAAAACTTTAGTAAAGATTAAGGACAATAGAAGAATGGATTTCAGAATAACAGATAACGATTGATATTGCATTTCAATTTTTGAAGATCATACTCGTCATGGATGTGCGTTGCGGTGCAGTGGATATCGGCTCGAAACGAGAAATCGGGGAGCCGAGTTCGAATTCCAGTTGAATTCATTGCATTCACTAACGCACAAATAACCTTGGGAAAGGTATTAATCCGTCTCTTCCTTCCAGTTATGGGTTAAATAACAGGACAGATTGGGTTCTATAGCCTTGGTCGACAACCAGTCTACCGCAGAAAGCAATGGCAACCTACTGTGGGATAATCTTCTGCCCAGTCAGTCATGTCTCTTTCGAGATATGATCGCCCAAGCGTGTATCACGTATGGCACTAACTGACTGGGTGACTCGTCATGGAAGTAAGAAACCAAAATATTTCCATAGGTGAGAAGTACAGGAAAAGAAACTAGTAGAATAGAAATGACGGTTTTATCTAGCATGTCATTGGCTTTATCTCGTATCCAAGAATTTACTTACTTCTTTGCTGATTGGCTAAATTCGCAGCCAACGTGCAGGTTCAGGACTACAAGTGTAGGGATTAAATAAAAATACGAAATAAAAGAAAAAAAAACTAAATAAAATAAAAATACAAAATAAAATAAAAACTACGAAATAAAATAAAAATAAAAAATAAAATAAAACTACGAAATAAAATAAACATAAAGATATCCCAGGAGTCCTCTGACAGGAAAGACAATTGACGCATACGCAAAAAGAAAGGCCTTTTGGTGCCAAAAATAAACTCGATCTCTTTCTCTGTTGGACTTTGGATGGTAAAGACGTGCCAAACTGTTCGGGAAGGAATTTCTCCTAACAAGAGGTCGTTGGAACCAAAAATAAAATAAGTGTCCAAAATGTCGCCCTAGAGTGTCTTTGTATCTTTCCTTTTCTCTTTGCCTTTTTCTTTCAGCGGCGAAAGGCATTCAACAAGTTTTGGATGTTTAAGCGAAAGAACCAACCCAGCAACCCAGCCATAACATTCCATACAAGCTTTCACTTTCATCAAAACCTGCTCCCGTCATCCATTCCCTAGCACCGTTTGGCTTTGCAAGGGTTGGCTGGAGGCGAAAGAAAATCAGAGTAGAAAAAAGTGCTGATGCACTTTTTCCTACTCTGATTTTGTTTAAGATGGACCTCAATTTGACAGAAAGCTATTTCTATAACCGTTATGGTGCCCTATCTACATTGTAATGAACTCTTCCTCCTTCATAAATAATAACTTGCAAGACTTCCTAAAGGAGGCAGTCGAGACGCAGTCTAACTTGACAGTTCAGACGGACACTTTTATCAGCTGACAAATAACACTCTTATTTTGTATATATGTTCTGTTATTCCAATACACTGGTTCAACCTACTTTCTTCTTTTCTTGTTTTTCTTTCTGGCCCTAACAGGCTACACCAATAATAAACTGATGAGACCTATTTGCCAAACTAGTAATATGGTTAAATTCATGTCGTTTAAGTGCCAATGCGGAAGAACCTACATGGGCAAAATAAACATATGAGTTACTTTTTCTTTCCTTTTCTCGCTAGAATACTGAAAATCAACCCAAATGCAGACGATAAAAACGTCTACAATAAAAAATTAGTTAAACTACTAATATTTTAACGCTTGTATGCTTTATTATGTTTTTAATAGAAAATAAAATACAGCGTACCAAGATAAATGTACGTACGAAAAATAGCAAAATGTTTTGTATTATATTAGTCTCCAACATATAGCAAGAGCACAAGACCAGATATGATAACAATATTCAATGCCAAGTCGAAGAATGCCAAATGTTTCCTTGTAGGGAAGCGACTACTATTATTAACATTACCGGTTCCAATTTTAAATGATTCATACACTGAATTTCATTTGTTGCTTTTTGTTAATGGCTGTCTTCTACACTGAATATAATAACTACAAATACCACCTTGCATAGCGTTAGTCATTGTTTCTTCTAAACTTAGTCATAAATAGAACTTTGTCTGTGTGTGTGTCTGTGTGTGTGTCTGTCCGTTACCTATAGACTCCGAAACGGATGAACCGATTTTCTTGAAAATTTACACAGTTGTACTATAAGCGTCTGCGAGTGTTATTAGCTAGGTTTTGTGTCGAGGTACCCCGGATAAATATCGAAAATCGATAATCGAAAAAATCGGATTTTAGAAGCAGTGGTCCGATTTTAATCAAATTTGATACACTCATAGAAAAAGACAGAAGAAACGATATTCAGAAGTTTCAAGGTTGCAGTTCTTACAGTAGTGCAGAAAATCGATAATATAAAAGGCAATATGTGTGTGTGTGTGTGTGTGTGTGTGTGTGTGTGTGTGTGTGTGTGTGTGTGTGTGTGTGTGTTTATCTGCCTGTATGTTTGTATTTTTTTCAGTCCTTTTATTTTAGTTTTTGCTTCTGGTTTGGCTCTAAGTAGGTATAATTGTAGTTCTTAGTCTCAGCCATGATACCATTTACTCAGAGGACTTATTTAGCCTTCAAAATTCAGTTTACGACGAAAAAAGCTTATTTGATATCGATACCGGGAAATCAAAATTTGACTTGCATCCATTCATTTTTCTTTCAGATTACGGTTTCTCTTTAACTGGAAACAACTATTGCTTTTTAGTCTTTCGTACCAACACCCAAAGAGTCTGAGCTCCAGGACCATGGATTAGTTTTAAAGCTTTCACTACACCCGAGCAACGCCGGGCTATACTGCTAGTTTTTAATAAACAGGTACAGTGAATTTATTGCAATTTCAGTAGGTTCCTTTACGCTTGCGATGGGGACTTTACATTGATTAAATACAACACGAGTTTTGAGCACTATATGTAATTTTGATTATGAACCGTTACAGCTTATGAATATTAACTTTGGCAAGTAAGTTGTGACAAAATGTTAAGGTATCTTTTCAACATGTAGGAAAGATTTTCTGTTTAAAATTTTAGCTGGAAACCAACAGAAAGCTTTGAATATTTCTGACACATAGGAGTTAAATTAAGTTTTCTTGCATATTGCACATAATACAGCCCATTAAAAAGAATGGGTTGATTCTTGAATATATGGATCGGAAGACACAAGTTTTTTCTTCTACATTTAATATTCAACCATTGGTCTATCACACGTGACACGTATCTGACCAATGAAACTATGCCTCAATCAACATACTGTGTCTTGTATTTTTTAAAAATCATTCGTTTTAATAAATCTCTGAAGAAGCTTGTTAAAGTAAAACATATTTGATGAAAGACTTTTTTCCTACTTGTTCTTTACTTATTCTATCCATATATATATATATATATATATATATATATATATATAGATAGATAGATAGATAGATAGATAGATAGATGCAAATGTAAAAGAACGACGAATAAAATTGCAATGTTCAAAACATTAATTTGAAAAAGGGTTCAATATAAAAAGTGCAATAAATATTTAACTTTTACATTAGAACACACACACACAGACACGCACACACACACACACACACACACACACACACACACACACACACACACACAAACCACACACACACACACTTATAGTAGATAGCAAAAGTATTTAACACATCGGTTTTTTGTCAGTTTTTTTAAAGTTTTACAATAAAAAATTTTTAGTGTAAAATAAAAAAAATATCAATTTTTTACAATAAAAAAATGTTCCATTTAAAGTACTACTTCATTTTAACGAACATTTTCTAAGTAAACATAGAATAAAATTCAGAAACATTGTTTTTATGTACATTTACTGCTAGTTTTCGAATTTGACTTGATGCAAAAGTATTTAACACTTATACCATCCAGTAAAAAGGGTATTTTAAAACTATTTTCAGTTACTTTGATATGGTTTAAGTTTGTACTTCAATCAATTAAAGGTTGTCTTCAGTATATGCATTATTAATCATGCACGTCAGTCGATCGGTACATATTGATAACAGGTCTGATACACTGCAAACTATCCCGCTATCTAAACTCATAAAAATGCTTAAAACAAAAGAATTGTCAAACTATATACAACAGAAGACTATAAAGCTGCAAAAGGTAGTAAGGGGTATCGAGAAGTTGCTCAAGATTTAAATCTGCTTGTGTGTACAGTGCTGTTGTTCGAAAGTGGAAAAATATAATACTGAAAATATTCAAAGGAGTGGTTGCCCGCATAAATTATTTGAAGCTACTGAACGATATATAGCCTGGAATGTGAAGAAACAACCACTTTTAACTTGAAGAGAAATTCAGAACGATCTGAAAAATTCCGATATTGAAATGAGTACAGTTATGACTGAATCGTACAGGCCTGTATTCTGGATCACCAAGAAAGACTCCACTATTAAAACGTAAACATGTGTAAGACCGTTTGAAATTTATTAAAAAGTATGAAAAGAAATCAGATAAATTCTGAAAGAAAGGTTTTTGGTCAGAGGAAACGAAAATTGAGCTTTCCAGGATAAATTTTCATTTATTTTGATCTAGTTTGTACTTCGACCAATCACAGGTTGTCTTCAATATATGTATTAACCAAGCGCGTCACTCAATCGACACATACTGATAACAGGTCTGATACGCTACAGACTGTTCCGCTATCTAAACTTACAAAAATGGTTAAAACAAAAGAATTGTCAAATTATATACGACAGAAGAATGTAAAGCTGCACAAAATAGGAAGGGGCATCGAAAAGTTGCTCAAGATTTGAATTTGCTTGTGTGTACAGTGCTGTTGTTCGAAAGTGGAAAAATATAATACTGAAAATATTCAAAGTAGTGGTTGTATAGTGGGTTATCCGATATAGTGAAGTATATTTGTGTTGGAACAGATTAACTTGATTTGGCCTTGTTAGTAGATAGCCCACTCGAAGAGGGGAATAAAACAAGAAAATCAAATTATGTATAGAAACAACATATATATATATATATATATATATATATATCAATTAAGTTTTTTTTTTATAAATAAAAGTAATGTCTTTTGGTTGGTACAAAGGGCGTTAGTATGTTCATAGCAGAAATTGCTGAAAAGTGTTTGTGCGTATGTATGTGTGTGCGTTGTTTGTTAGAAATGTCTTTGAAGTCTCCGCTCGGTCCTTCGGGTACCGGTCAGTTATTAAGTGGCTCAGTGAACAGTGAAGAAGAAGATGACAGAGAAAAGAAAGGCAACCATACTACGATCACTTGACATTCGTCAAGGGACGTGTTAATTATGCTCATATTTTCTCTACTGTCGATTGTTTTCTTGTGGCGTCCCTTTTTTTTTTTTTCGTTTTCGGGGCTCTGAACAAGTCATTTGGAAATTCACACCCGGATTTAATTCTGAGCTTCTCATTGGACGATAAACAAAATTCACGTCGGCTCGCGAAAAGGGCCCGTAAAATGAATTTGATATTTATTTATTTTTGGTTTTCCACCGGAACTTCTGCGTAGATGCTATCTGGACCTCTGAGGGCAAACATCCGGTCCCTCGCTTGCCCGGTATCACCACAGTTGCCTGCGTAAATTATTTACGGCTGCTGAACGATATATAGCCCGGAATGTGAAGAAACAACTATTTTTGACTTGAAGAGAAATTCAGAACGATCTGAAAAATGCCGGAATTGAAGTCAGTAAAGATACAATTAAGAGATCACTGAATCGTAAAGGCCTGATCACCAAGAAAGACTTCACTATTAAAACGTAAACATGTGCAAAACCGTTTGAAATCTGTTAATGATGTGGAGGTAAAAGTGGGTCCACGGAAATATAATACAGAACACGAGGTGTAGGTTAAAGAAAGTTGTATTTACAGAAAAGGTTACAAAGAAGAAAGTACAGTAAGCAGAGCTTACGAATCCAGTATAGTCCTTGGTAGTCGACTGCGGTCATGCGCACAGTGCTACTGTCTGATTCCCCCACTACTGCTATCACACACCCATTAATATAGCAGTGGGTGAGTCCATGTTGAGGTGAGTATGGGCCCCACAACAGTTAAAACGTATGAAAATGAATCAGATGAATTCTGGAAGAAAGATATTTGGTCAGATGAAATGAAAATTCAACATTTCGGGAGAAATATGTGCACCTAAATATGGTGGGAAAAGGGAACTGGATACAACCCAGTAAACGTCTACCAACAGTCAAATATGGAAGGGGTGGAAGGGTAATTACTTGGAATTATTTTTCGTATAAAGGAGTAGGAAAAAATGAAAGTCATCGAAGGAAGAATGGATGCAGCAAAATACAAGCAAATCTTATCAACCCATCTTTTAAAAAGAGCAACAGCTTTGGCGCTTGACCAAGATTTTGTATTCCAACTGGACAATGATCCAAATCACAGATCTTAAACATCTCAACACTGGTTCAGTGAAAATGAAAATCTATGGAAAAACTTGAAGTTGGAAGTACACGCAGGAAATTCAAGACATATCAAAGAACTGAAGAAAGTCTGTGAAGAAGAATGGGTGAAACTGCCAAAATCTTCATATCAAGAAGCTCGTTGAAAGCTATAGGAAACGACTAGAGACTGTAAGGCAGAACAGATGATATGCTACTAAATATTAACAAGTCGTGTTAAATATTTTTGCGCATAAATTCGAAAATTGGCAATAAAAGTACATAAAAACAATGTTTCTCAATCTCTCTCTCTCTTTAGTTAAACAATTTCATGAAAATATTTGAAGTATCATTCCAATTGAACAATTTTTGATTATAAGTTTATAAAAACCGATGTGTTAAATAATTTTCCTACCCACTATATATATATATATATATATATATATATATATATATATAGTTGAAAGTACTTGCAAAAGATCCCCAAAATATCAAAGAACTGAAGAAAGTCTGTGAAGAAGAATGGGTAAAACTGCCAAAATCTTCATATCAAGAAGCTCGTTGAAAGCTATAGAAAACGACTAGAGACTGTAAAGTCAGAACAGATGATATGCTACTAAATATTAATAAGTCGTGTTAAATATTTTTGCACAGTCAAATTCAGAAATTAGCAATAAAAGTACATTAAAAACAATGTTTCTCAATTTCTCTCTATGTTTAGTTAGACAGTGTTCATTAAAATATTTAAAGTAAGTATTTTAGTGAGAAGGTTGAAAAGATACTGTAGGAGCTAGCAACATTGAAAGTCCTTGTCAATAAACGAAAGTCTCTCGTTTGTGTATATAAATGTTGATTGAATTTATTTTAACGAGAGTAAATAACATAGTATTTTTCAGTGGAATTATTAAATTGTAATTATGAAAATTCTTCTATGTGTTCTTTATGGAGTCACCATTCATGTTTGTAGGGCTCAGAATCCTACTGCGCGTTCCTTACGGCTAACCATTCATGCAGTGTTCAGAATTTCACTGCTTGTTCTTTGTAGAGCCACAATTATGTAGGGTGTGTTTTCTTTGCGGAGTCACCATTATGTAGGGTCGGTCGGCATTGTCTGTTAGAAGGCCACTTAAAAACATGGCTGACAATCCCCGCATTTAACTTATCAGATCGTTGAAAAAATAGATTGAAATAATAAAAGTGTTTTATTTGTAAAATAAGTGAAATTTTGTTAACTGAACATTAATAACAAATTTGTAAAAAGTAAAGAACTCAAATAGAAAATGCATGTAGTTAATTAATTTAAATGAGTGAAATGTTCAAAGAGAAAATGTCCGCAGTTAAATGTTCGAGAGAAATAGTAGTAAGTGGTAGAATGTGTGTATGTAAAAAGATTAATCAGGCTACTAATAAAGTCAGTGCTTCCCCATTTTGTAAAGGTTGGCGACAGAGTGAAAGAGGAATGTAAAACAATAAGGGAAATTGTGCTTTTCGGGCGTTAGTTTTTAGGAGTAAGTTAAAGATGTCTTATTATCGTTGTTGTTGTTGTTGTTTTGACGGCGTGTGAGTGAAGACAAAGAAAGGAAAAACTGGAAGGAGGGAGAATGAATGTATGTCAACGAGACATGACAGGGTCGCCGTCTTGAAATTTCTTTTTGCTACATTTTAGCGTGTCGTCTCTAATTCCTGCCCCCATCTGACTGATTTTTGCCGGTCAAAAGACGTGGTTAAGTAGTGGCATTTATTTGTGTGACTGGATCCGACAGCAAACCCCATTTTTTCAGGTGTTAAGAAAAATCGAAAGGGGTCATAGATCAATTTGCTATTTCCTATCCAAAATACAGCATCTTAATTTTCACACCGACTTGTGAATTTTTCTTTGGTTTGGGTTTCTCTAAAATGTCTTCAATCGTTCTGGTTCCATTTTTGCAGGTATGCAGTTTTACTTTCTGTGTTTAATTTAATTATTGAATGATATAGGATTTTTGCATCCTATAGTATCATCCAAATTAAACGATTTTTATTGTAAAATAGTGATGTTGTAAATAATTTTGCTACTTATATATATATATATATATATATATATATATATATATATATATAATTTTTCTTTAATTCGAAGTGAAAGAGTGGTAAGGTAAATTCCAAGAACCTGATCCCAATTAATATTAAATATTAAAGTTAAACACCCTCTAATCTCCACCCCTCCCAGTTCTGTCCTGTTCTGTTTTTGTTTAACCTAATCTCCAACTTAAAAAAATCCCACTTCACTGACCTTAAGGGAACTCTCAATTCTTGACCGTTGTTAACTTTGCCCCTCCTCCTTTACCCCAGGGCTTTCTCCATTTAGAACAGAATAATGTCACTGAGGTGACGTGGAATCTCTGTTAGAGATCTCATGTCGAAATGTGCATCCGACACCCTTGAATTTTGAAAAGTTTCTTTAATTTATATATATATATATATATATATATATAGAGAGAGAGAGAGAGAGAGAGAGAGAGAGTGGGAGGGAAGAGAGAGATCCACTGCTGACTTTTTTAGATGCTAATATAGCCGGGATATTTTTTTTTTTATCAAAAGCTCCAAATTAAACGGCAGTTGAATCTTAAATTGCAAAATATATAGAATAAAATTTTCATTATTTTCCCTGAAGACTCAAATAACACTTTAAGCTTCTGCAAAGTTTGGGTTACATATTTTTTTTAAGATTCTTGATTAGACTTAATTCAAAACGTTAAACATATCATCTACTATTACGCTCAGAATTAGTAAAGTGCTTGACTATACACATACCGCAAGGACAACAACATTAGATATCTCGAAGTCCTTTGATAGAGTGGGACACAAAATATAGTTATTGGAGGTCAGTCCTCCGATGCCCTGGCTGTCAACGCAGGCAAACCCAAGGGATCACTTCTCGAACCAATCCTCTTTCTGATTTACATAAATGATCTACCTAAGAATATACTCCGATCACTTGTAAACGTCTATGCCGATGATACGACGTTATGCGGACGCACCTTTAAAATTTGACGACCAGAGATTGACAATTAACTTCGTTTCCAATCTAACACTAACTGAGGGAATTCTTCTAGTTTCCTTTCTGTGTCTGCTATCAACACTGGGTCATCTGCATGTCTAATGTTGATAAGATTGTGACCATCTGTAATTTTGCTGACAACCATACATTCTATCTTCTTGCAATTGATGTTTAGTCCTTTCTTCTTGCTTTCCTTCACTACCTTCTGTTGGAGTTCTTGTAGTTCCCTTTCTTTGTCTGCTATCAATATAATGTCATTTGCATATCTATTGTTATTAAGATTGTTACCAACAATCATGTATCCTGGTAGCAATTTATTCCTTAAATACTCAAGACATTAATTATTCAGTTCAGGCCACAGAGAAGAAGATTTAATAAATAAACAAACAGATATAAAAGAAGTAATTCCAACTGTGAATGGCTTGTATCGAAAAGTACATGTAAAATTGATTTGTTTCTCAAGTCAGTAAGTAGCAAATAAATGAACGATGTTTATTTTCGTTTTATGAAAATACATATTTAAACTAAAATATTTTCTCTTAAAAAAAAACGACGTATTATCATGTAAATTCACAGGGGATTGGATGTAGTAAAAACTTCTTCTCAGTGCTATGCTATACAATTTTCTCATCTAAATCTTTATTACATATTTATTAGTCTACGGCTATATCGTGTTGAATACACCGGTTCCCGTCCGATCACTAAGTTAAGCAATATCGAGCCTGGTCAGTACTCAAATGGGTGACCTATTTGGGAATACCAGGTGCTGCTATGAAGGTCGGTTCTCTGTGCAGGGCCCGGAGGTTTTTTCCGTCTGAATCTATCCTTCACATTTATAAATCTACCATCCGCCCGTGCATTGAATACTGCTGCCATATCTGGTCGGGTGCCCCTGCTGTTTTCCTTGGGCTTTTCGACAAGGTACAGCGGAGGGTCTGTAATGTGATCGATACCGACTTAGCAGACCGCCTGCAGTCTTTCTTTCACCGGCGCGACGTGGCTTCCCTGTGTCTCTGCTATAAATACTTTCACGGCTTCTGCTCCGATGAACTTAGATCACTGGTGCCCCCTAGGTTCGGATTTGCACGAGATACTAAATTAGCAACTAGATCCCACCCTTTTACAGTGAAACCGATAAAATGCAACCGCAACTTCAAGTGTTTTCTTAATCTTTAATGATATGATGCCATAAGATCCCAAGTAGGTATGTACGCCGATGACACCACAGTTTATTCTCGCCTCAATCAAAAATCTGGTGTGGGCGACAAAGCTAACCTTGCGGCCGAGATTGGAAAGGACCTCCAATCCGTAGTGGACTGGGGTAAGAAATGGCTCGTAAATTTTAATGCTTCTAAAACGAAGCTACTATCAATTAATCATCATAGACAATCGCACCTACCTCCTATTAGCATGGACCAGGCTTGCCTCCCAGAGAGTAAAACACTACGCCTCCTTGGTCTCATACTTTCAGCGGACCTCAAGTGGAATGACTGCATCGAATCCATTGCTAAAAAAAAAAAAAAAAAATTAGGTTAGTTTGGGTTTGTTTGTTTTTTTTCTTTCAAATATTATATGGCTATGGAATGCAAGCCAATTGGATTTTTTTTTTATTTCTGCACCAAATGTATTAAGTTTAATTCTTCTTCCTCTGCTAAGTGTCCAGAGATGTCATTTCTCTGGTGGCTGCAAATACGTCTTTCGTATTTCGGTCTTGTCTTTTTCATATTTTTTGTGCCAGCAAAATCGAGTTTAGCATTCTTCCCTCAAGACTATGGTCACACAGTTTATATTTAGTTTTTGCACTCTTTGTAGGTATGTGCGTTGTGGTGCAATGGATATCGGCTCGAAACGAGAAATCGGGGATCCGTGTTCAAATTCCACTTGAATTCATTGCGTTCACTTACGTGCAAATACCCTTGGGTAAAGGTATTAATCCGTCTCTTCCTTCCAGTTATGGGTTAAATAACAGGACAGATTGGGTTCTATAGCCTTGGCTGGCAATCAATCTACCGCAGAAAGCAATGGCAAACTACTGCGGGATAATTTTCTGCCCAGTCAATCATGTCTCTTTCGAGACATGATCACCAAGCGTGTTTCATGTATGGCACTTAACTGACTGACTCTGTAAGGTTGGATTGAATGAATCTTTTAAAGCCCTGCATTGATTTTGTTTCATTAACTGATGTTTCTGTCACAGTTAAGGATTTTTGTTTTTATTACTAACTCTATTTAGTTTCATGTAAATCATTTACTATCATGTTTTATATCCACATTAGGGTTTAGATTTTTAAATTGTTGTTTTCCTTCTCTTTAACTGTACAAATCCAGAACATCTCTCATCAAGGTCAAGCAATGTTTTGCCATCATCCTTGAGTCCCATCTAACGTCATCCGTTAATTTAATGTCTTGATGAAAGCGTTCACCTAGCTCTTCAGTCACATCACTGGGTTCTCTGTAAACTTATAAATAATGTATCGTTCTACATCCAAATGCTTGCAAACTTGATAGCAGCTTAAAATATCTTGGTAGTTGTCAGCTTTTCTGTTCCCAAGAAAAATATGCACCACATCCAAAAATGCATTCCAAACTCTAGCTTCTTCCACATTCATTGTTGCAACAAAGCAGGGATCCCTAAGAAATGTTTTTTTATTTGAGGTTAATCAAATATTCCTGCATTTTTCTTTTCATCACTAAGAGCCGGAAAAATTAATGTTATATGAAGTGAAGTTTACACAGATATATCAAGAAATCTTGATCATTACAGAACGTTTTTCTTTGAGATATTGTAGCTATAACTGCTAGACCTCAAAGGTTGTAGTTTGGGAATACCAAGTGCTGTAAGCGTTTAGTGACGGATGTGCGTTGTGGTGCAGTGGATATCGGCTTGGAAAGAGAAATCGGTGAGCCGAGTTCAAATTCCAGTTGAATACCCTGCATTCACTTAAGCACTGGTACCCTTGGGAAAGGTATTAATCCGTCCCTTCCCTCCAGTTATGGGTTAAATAGCAGGGTAGGACTTGGGGACCCTGCCCTTAAAAACAAATCCCAATGAATCTTGATACTCGAAAAAGAAAAAAGTATTACTAGACACAAACCTTATATAAAAACAACAAAAAATTGTTGAAAGAAAAAGGTATTACCAGCAATAAATAAATAAAATTTAGTTGGCAATAAATGACCTGCCGAGGTTGATACGTAATAAAAACAAAACAACCAAACCAAACCAATCAAAGGTTGTACACAAATCAGTACTAGGATTAGCACAGGAGTTTTTATAGGAAATTTGTGCACAATTCTGATTGGCTGTTAATTAGGAAGTAATTTCAAATTATTTTCTTGGTTAGAATCAGAAAGTAATGCCTAAATCAATCTCCACTGTGATAAAGAGCTTTGACAAATTGATTCATTACATCAAGTTTTATATGCAGTTGGAGAAAGACAATATTTTTTCTATCAATCAGAGACTCATTAATGATATTTTTATCACCAAGCATCAAACTGTTTCTTAGTGGCCATTTCTTCCTAACCCAGAGATTCACTGTAGCCCTTTTATCCTAGTAGCACAAGAAAAAGAGGTAACCGCTCTGCTGACCAAGAAGAAAATTTGTTTTCAAATCTACACAAGGTCGGTTTTCTGTGCAGAGCAAGAAAGTATTTCCCGCCTGAAACAATCCTGCACATATACAAATCTACCATTTGCCCGTGCATTGAATACTGCTGCCATATCTCGTCGGGTGTTCCTGCTATCCACCTAGGAGTCCTTGACAAAATCCAATAGAGAATCTATAATGTGATCAATCCTGACAGCTCGGATACAGTCACTTTCTCACCGGTGCGACGTGGCTTCCCTGTGTCTCTTCTACAAATACTTTTATGGCTTCTGCTCAGATGAACTTAGCTTACTGGTACCCCCATACATGAATTTGCTCGATCCACAAGATTCGCAACTAGGTCCCACCATTTTACTGTGAAACCAATAAATTGTAAATGCAAATTCTACTCCAGCAGTTTCTTCTCTTACACTTCTCGCCTGTGGAATTCCCTTCTGTTTACTTGCTTTCCTGACAGCTACAATCTTCAAGAATTCAAATGTAAAGTCAATAGTCATCTCCTATCTCACTAACTTGAATCCTCTCTCTCTCTCTCTCTCTCTCTCTCTCATGCTTCTTTCTTCATCCACTCTCATCAGTATTTTCATCCTTCTCCAACACTCTTCCTGACACCCTTCTGTAACCTGTCACTCTTTCTCATAACTTACCTCCTATGTAACCCCCTACTCAACAGTGGCAGTAAAATGCCTTGCTTGAGGCAACATGCAACCTCTCCAGAAGAATCTTGACGTTAGCATATTCTTCTTTCATTTTTACAGAATGTCCTACTGAGATTGAACCATACTTATTTCCATTATGAAGTAAAACTCATTTCAAGCTTCTTTTAGAACTGTAAATAAAAAGCCTGCACTCACTTGAACCATATGTGGGCGGTCCCAATGTGAGAAGAAGTCTTTTAATATTATTGCAATAAACAAGCTGACCATCTGAATGGAAGTATTTCTGCAGTTCTGATTCTCTGTTACAGTAAAACGAGACAACTGTACAAGGTTTCAGCAGTTTTTTCTCTTGTAACTTAGAAACCAACAATTCAGCAAACTCATTTGGCAAATACAAATCTCTAAACAGTTCATTCAATTCAGCAGACTAAATAAAAAAGGGTTATCACAGTCTGCATTAGTCTGATCATCCTTGTCTATAGAAGGAGGGAAATTGAAAGATTCAACATTAATTTCTTACAGTTCAGTAAATACAGGCACAGGTATTTCTTCACCGTGTGAAATTGGTTGAATGGTAGTTGGATTATTCGGATATTTCAAATGTAACCTTTTACACTGACAATGCAGATGTAGTGGTTATCCAAATGGTTTGTTGGTCTTCTTCAAATCATTGGCACACCAAATTTGAGATTAACATTCTTCCTTTGAGACTATGATCACAATGTTTCTACACAGGTTTGTGAGAGGTTTAGCTTTTTTCCTCATCTTTAAATGGTGCTTTAAAGTAGGCAAAATACACCTTGATAAAATCATTAATGTCATGTGTTTGATCCTGAAAAGTTTCCACAGATATATCAGAAGAAATCTGGATCATTACAGCACTTCTTTCTTTCAGGTGTTGCAGCCATAACAACTAGACCACAAAGGTTGTACACAAATCAGTAATAGGAATAGAACAGGAGTTTTTAAAGAAAGTTTCTGCACAATTTTGACTGGCTGTTAATTAGGAAGGGATCTCAAAGTATTTCTTGGTTAGAACCAAAGGGTAATGCCTAAATGTCTTCCTTGTTAGGATCATGTAATAATACCTAATTCAGTTCTTGGTTAGAATCAGAAAGTAATGTCTAAATGTCTTCCTGGTTAGGATCATGTAATAATACCTAATTCATTTCTTGGTTAGAATCAGAAAGTAATGCCTAAATGTCTTCCTGGTTAGGATCATGTAATAATACCTAATTCATTTCTTGGTTAGAATCAGAAAGTAATGTCTAAATGTCTTCCTGGTTAGGATCATGCAATAATACCTAATTCATTTCTTGGTTAGAATCAGAAAGTAATGCCTAAATGTCTTCCTGGTTAGGATCATGTAATAATACCTAATTCATTTCTTGGTTAGGATCAGAAAGTAATGCCTAAATGTCTTCCTGGTTAGGATCATGTAATAATACCTAATTCATTTCTTGGTTAGAATTCAGAGTAATGCCTAAATGTCTTCCTGGTTAGGATCATGTAAAATACCTAATTCATTTCTTGGTTAGAATCAAAGTAATGCCTAAATGTCTTCCTGGTTAGGATCATGTAATAATACCTAATTCATTTCTTGGTTAGAATCAGAAAGTAATGTCTAAATGTCTTCCTGGTTAGGATCATGTAATAATACCTAATTCATTTCTTGGTTAGAATCAGAAAGTAATGTCTAAATGTCTTCCTGGTTAGGATCATGTAATAATACCTAATTCATTTCTTGGTTAGAATCAGAAAGTAATGCCTAAATGTCTTCCTGGTTAGGATCATGTAATAATACCTAATTCAATTTCTTGGTTAGAATCCAAAGTAATTGCCTAAATGTCTTTCCTGGTTAGGATCATGTAATAATACCTAATTCATTCCTTGGTTAGAATCAAAGTAATGCCTAAATGTCTTCCTGGTTAGGATCATGTAATAATACCTAATTCATTTCTTGGTTAGAATCAGAAAGTAATGCCTAAATGTCTTCCTGGTTAGGATCATGTAATAATACCTAATTCATTCCTTGGTTAGAATCAGAAAGTAATGCCTAAATGTCTTCCTGGTTAGGATCATGTAATAATACCTAATTCATTTCTTGGTTAGAATCAGAAAGTAATGCCTAAATGTCTTCCTGGTTAGGATCATGTAATAATACCTAATTCAGTTCTTGGTTAGAATCAGAAAGTAATGCCTAAATGTCTTCCTGGTTAGGATCATGTAATAATACCTAATTCATTTCTTGGTTAGAATCAGAAAGTAATGTCTAAATGTCTTCCTGGTTAGGATCATGTAATAATACCTAATTCATTCCTTGGTTAGAATCAGAAAGTAATGCCTAAATGTCTTCCTGGTTAGGATCATGTAATAATACCTAATTCATTTCTTGGTTAGAATCAGAAAGTAATGCCTAAATGTCTTCCTGGTTAGGATCATGTAATAATACCTAATTCATTCCTTGGTTAGAATCAGAAAGTAATGCCTAAATGTCTTCCTGGTTAGGATCATGTAATAATACCTAATTCATTTCTTGGTTAGAATCAGAAAGTAATGCCTAAATGTCTTCCTGGTTAGGATCATGTAATAATACCTAATTCATTTCTTGGTTAGAATCAGAAAGTAATGCCTAAATGTCTTCCTGGTTAGGATCATGTAATAATACCTAATTCATTTCTTGGTTAGAATCAGAAAGTAATGCCTAAATGTCTTCCTGGTTAGGATCATGTAATAATACCTAATTCATTTCTTGGTTAGAATCAGAAAGTAATGCCTAAATGTCTTCCTGGTTAGGATCATGTAATAATACCTAATTCATTTCTTGGTTAGAATCAGAAAGTAATGCCTAAATGTCTTCCTGGTTAGGATCATGTAATAATACCTAATTCATTTCTTGGTTAGAATCAGAAAGTAATGCCTAAATGTCTTCCTGGTTAGGATCATGTAATAATACCTAATTCATTTCTTGGTTAGAATCAGAAAGTAATGCCTAAATGTCTTCCTGGTTAGGATCATGTAATAATACCTAATTCATTTCTTGGTTAGAATCAGAAAGTAATGCCTAAATGTCTTCCTGGTTAGGATCATGTAATAATACCTAATTCATTTCTTGGTTAGAATCAGAAAGTAATGTCTAAATGTCTTCCTGGTTAGGATCATGTAATAATACCTAATTCATTTCTTGGTTAGAATCAGAAAGTAATGCCTAAATGTCTTCCTGGTTAGGATCATGTAATAATACCTAATTCATTTCTTGGTTAGAATCAGAGAGTAATGTCTAAATGTCTTCCTGGTTAGGATCATGTAATAATACCTAATTCATTTCTTGGTGGAAATCAAGTAATGTCTAAATGTCTTCCTGGTTAGGATCATGTAATACCTAATTCATTTCTTGGTTAGAATCAGAAAGTAATGCCTAAATGTCTTCCTGGTTAGGATCATGTAATAATATCCTAATTCATTTCTTGGTTAGAATCAGAAAGTAATGCCTAAATGTCTTCCTGGTTAGGATCATCATAATAATACCTAATTCATTTCTTGGTTAGAATCAGAAAGTAATGTCTAAATGTCTTCCTGGTTAGGATCATGTAATAATACCTAATTCATTTCTTGGTTAGAATCAGAAAGTAATGCCTAAATGTCTTCCTGGTTAGGATCATGTAATAATACCTAATTCATTTCTTGGTTAGAATCAGAGAGTAATGTCTAAATGTCTTCCTGGTTAGGATCATGTAATAATACCTAATTCATTTCTTGGTTAGAATCAGAAAGTAATGCCTAAATGTCTTCCTGGTTAGGATCATGTAATAATACCTAATTCATTTCTTGGTTAGAATCAAGAAAGTAATGCCTAAATGTCTTCCTGGTTAGGATCATGTAATAATACCTAATTCATTTCTTGGTTAGAATCAGAAAGTAATGTCTATACAAAAAAAATGCACTCTTATTGTGTGCTCTTGGTTATTTTATAATCTACAAAATGAATGCATAAATTGATTCTAAATAAAACATATATTTCAAAATTCTGTATATACTATCTGTACAGTTTCTTACTTGATCAGCTGATTTTTCTCTGTGAATCAATTGGTTGTTAGCATTCTTTCACTGAAGCTTGTCATTAGAATCTTACCTATCCAGCCAATCAGAAATAAATAAATGGGACATTATAAAACATACAATGTAATTTATTTCAAGAAAGTATTCAGCCTGTTAAAAACTTACACCCTACATATGACAATGTACACAAAAAATACCCATGTACACCCCAAAAAATTTGCACCTACATATGACAATGTACACCCAAAAATTCTTCAAACAGTGCTGAATATGGTTATTTTGGGCAAAATACATGAAAATGTGGTATGCTAATATCACCAAAACGTCATGTGATAGAGCTAATCTGAGACCAGATTTGGATTCAGCACCCCAAAATCAATCTAAATCAGCTCTAACTCTTCATGGCAGTAAAAAAACTGAGTCATTAACTAGTGTTTTCTATCTATCTATCTATCTATCTATCTATCTATCTATCTATCTATCTATCTATCTATCTCAGATTGTTCATATCTATCTATCTATCTATCTATCTATCTATCTATCTATCTATCTCAGATTGTTCATATCTATCTATCTATCTTTTTGATTTGGTCCAAATCTATGTATCTATGCCATTCTGTTTATATCAATCCTCTATTTTTTTCATCATTTCACCCCATGCAAGACAAGACTGACACTAGAGCCTGGTGGGGGGGGGGGGTACAGTGAAAGAAAAGGCTAGGTAGAAGGGGGATAAAAGAAAGGATTAAATACAGCTGAGATTCAAGAAGATAGAAGATGGTAATTGTTGTTGCATTTAAATTTTTGAAGATTGTAGCTGTCAGGAATACAAGTAAATGGAAGAGAGTTCCACAGACAGGAAGTTCAAGAAAAGAAACTCTTAGAATAAAAGAGGCTGTTAAATGTAATTATTTCAATGATTTATCTGCCTGTTCATATCTATCTATCTATCTATCTATCTATCTATCTATCTATCTATCTATCTTAGTCTGTTCATATCTATCTATCTATCTATCTATCTATCTATCTATCTATCTATCTATCTCAGTCTTTTTATATCTATCTATCTATCTATCTCAGTCTTTTTATATCTATCTCAGTCCATATCTATCTATCTATCTATCTATCTATCTATCTATCTATCTATCTATTTACATAACTGTGTACATTGTTTTAGCTCTTTAAACAATCTTCTAGATTCACTGTTTCTTATCTTTTCATTTTCTCTATTACAGCATTAGTGAATGATTAACAGACCAGTAGCCATCATTATACTGATCTGTTGGCACCAGGCTGTCTGTGACATTGCACAAGCCATGCAAATCAGATTGTATGAAGCACATCCTTCTGGGATTGCCGTGGAGGTGGTAATTCTTTGCCAATCTCATAGAAAATCTCCATGATGATTTTACTGAATGCACACTCTTATAAAAAGACCTGAATACAAAAATGCATTGCTAGTTGCCTTGGTTATAAGAATGGCAGCGGCTATTTTTGGCTAAGTATGTGTGAATGCTTCTATTGAGAGGCCAAGTGGAATTTACAGCGTTTTTTGCCACCAGATATAAAACTATTTTCTGCAAGATATGAACAAGGTTTCAGCTCTCTAGCAATAGCTCTTATCTCTCTCCTAAAATTTTGCCATGTTCCAGAGTGAAGATAAAAATATAGCTCTCTAACACAGTGACAACTGTAGGGGTCATCTTAAATATTTATGGATAGTACAACAGTATTATGTTGACTTATCCTCATCCTCTTCTTATTCCATTTGAGAGGAGGAAGTTCCAGCTTTTACCCCGCAGTGTTACATTATGAAACAGACTTCTGAGAGGATACATCCTTCATTCATACTATCTTAGCCTCTTCAAGTTGAGGATCAGCTATTATCTATCCTATATATCCTCATAATATGCACCACTTGCTTTTTCCTTGTCTACTGTTCAAACAGTGGTTCCAAATCATCTTTTTCTCTGAACCAGATTTTTGTAATGAAAATTTACTCACACCTCACCAAATTTTATACCATAAAAAGTATATTTAAAAATAAAAAAATCCGAGAGATGATTAAAAGGAGAGAACCACACTCACTCAGAATATTATCATTGATAACTATCTTCATCAATTTGCAGGGCCTAGTTACTATATTCTTCATACTTGATATAAAGCAAAGAAATCACAATAATAAAATCAGTGAATAATTATTTATACTAGGACTCATACATGAAATTATAAGTAATTCACAATAATATTTAAAAATAAAAGAAATAACCACAAATTAAAAGTCAGCACATTATCATTAATAACTCTCACGTCCAATTTGTGAACCCTAGTTACTATATTCTTCATACTTGATATAAAGCAAAGAAATCACAATAATAAAATCAGTGAATAATTATTTATACTAGGACTCATACATGAAATTATAAGTAATTCACAATAATATTTAAAAATAAAAGAAATAACCACAAATTAAAAGTCAGCACATTATCATTAATAACTCTCACGTCCAATTTGTGAACCCTAGTTACTATATTCTTAATACATGATATAAAGCAAAAAAATCACAATAATAAAATCAGTGAATAATTATTTATACTAGGACTCATACATGAAATTATAAGTAATTCATAATAATATTTAAAAATAAAAGAAATAACCACAAATTAAAAGTCAGCACATTATCATTAATAACTCTCATGTCCAATTTGTGAACCCTAGTTACTATATTCTTAATACATGATATAAAGCAAAAAAATCACAATAATAAAATCAGTGAATAATTATTTATACTAGGACTCATACATGAAATTATAAGTAATTCACTATAATTTTTAAAAATAAAAAAAATTACCACAAATTAAAAGTCAGCACATTATCATTAATAACTCTCATGTCCAATTTGTGAACCCTAGTTACTATATTCTTAATACATGATATAAAGCAAAAAAATCACAATAATAAAATCAGTGAATAATTATTTATACTAGGACTCATACATGAAATTATAAGTAATTCATAATAATATTTAAAAATAAAAGAAATAACCACAAATTAAAAGTCAGCACATTATCATTAATAATTCTCTCCTCCAATTTTGCATGTTCTTGCCATAAAGGTTTGAATTGGCAGGGCCAGAGAATGTAGTTTGTCCAAGCACTTTTTGTGTAATTAGTGATAGAGTGGTGAAAGGATTGCCATATCCCACCTGTGATAGAGAGGTTGGAGGATGTAGGATAATCCGTCATCCACAGGGACTCTAAGGTGCTTTTGGACACTATCAAGGCTGGAGAGTGAGGTTTGGGCAGCTCCTGTTAAAATAAAAAAGCAGTACTTCATTTTTTTTCTGATCTGATTCTTGTAAAAGTAACATTTTTTGAAAAGAAGCTGCTCAAGTGGAACTTTTATCTTAACAATGGAAATATGAAGGAAATGAAGGTGGTTCACTGCAATGTGTGTAGTATGGGAAGTTTTGAAGGTTAGAACTGGAAAAACTAAAGAGTGTAAACTGAGCACTTTCGGCGAGAATAGTGATAGAATAGTGGGAGGCTTGTGAAAAAAAAAAAGGTATTGCAGGTTGGAAAATAATTTGTCACCCACAAGAACGTGGAGACAATTTTTAGTAATGATAATAAGTAGTAATATGATATGCATGGTATGGTAGTATTTGCCTATATTTCTGAGCTGAGGTATTATTTACAGTATTTACATTATTCGGACTATTGTCCTCATCTTTGTTGCCATTTGTACAAGGTTTTGGCCGTTGTACACTCTGGCCTTGTTCAGCTGCTAGGAATTTCGACCCAAAGCCTTTATTGCAATTAACTTACAGGGTTAGAGGGAGATAACTCATGACTTCCAGAAGAGGCACAAAAGAATGGAGTTCATATACCCCAGTGATTTCAATAAAATGTTCAGTTCAAAATTCTTAGCACCTGAAGAAGGCCAGAGCGTACAACGACCGAAACGTCATACAAATGGCAATAAAGATTAGGACAATAGTCTGAATAATGTAAATATTGTAATTGTATGATGGGTATTATCTGGGAAGATTATAACCAGTGAGAACTATGGAATGTAGTTTGTCGAAGCACTTTTCAAAGAAATAATGATAGAGCAGTGAGAGGCTTTCAATGTTTCATCTGCAAGAAAGGTATTGCAGGGTGGAAATAATTTGTCAACCCAAAGGACATGAAGATGCTTTTGGGTTCTATTGGGACTAACTCAGTCGGTAGAGAATCAGACATTTAAGAAATGATTACATAGTGTAAGCACTTTCCATGGAAATAATGATAAATCAGTGTGAGGTTTGCAACATTTTGTCTAAGGGAAAGAGGTTATAAGGTGGAAAAATTAATCACTCACAAGATTAGATGTTTTTGAACTCTATCAATGTATTTTGTATGTGAGAAATAGGTTTGTAGGGTGAAAAATAATTTGTTACCTACAAGGAAGTAGAGACACTTTTGGACTCTATCTGGAAAGTGAAGACTGTGTAGCCCCTGCCCATATATGGCAGCAGTACTTCATTTCCAGCCTGTTATAGATCTTGTAAAGGTTTGCAACAGGGTAGAGCCAAATTTTGATGTTGAACAGTTTCTTGTTCAAAATAGACATTTATTTCGTTCCAAGCTGATATCTGAAATAAATATTCAGGTCCAGCACTTTGTTCTTTTTATTTTTAATGTAACAATTTGTTCAAATGACTACTGTATATATTAATACAGGAATCCCTAGATTCTATTAATGTGTTTTCGATTAATGCATAAAAAGTTTGACATACCAAAATTTGATTAGTGAATACATAATGCTTGATTAGTGCGGTAAAGCATTCTTCAGTTTAACAATAGTAGTTGAAAACTGATTTTTTTTATGGTTACCGATGTACGTTTTAGCTGCACTAATCGAGGGTTTCTGTATTCAGTATTTATGCTTGTGATGGACAGTCACGCCCAGTCCTGTAATGTATTGTGAATTATTGATAAACTCCCACTCTACCCAATGTTGGTGTCATATTGAAATCATGTTCCAACTTGTGTTATAATTTTGCTTTGATGTCCTCAGACATATTAATTTCTTTTCCTGTTGCTCCAGCTTTTTGCTTTCTTTGTTTCTTTTTGTCAGTAACTTTGTTTTTGATTTTTTTCTCTTTTTTTTTTTTTTTACTTTCACTCGTTCTATTTTGGCAATGCATTTCTGACTTTCTTTCTTTTACGGCCCATCTTGTTAATGAATTAAATTCTGTTTGGTGCATAAAGGACTTCACAGTCTTGAATGATTTGATTTTTTTTTCAAAAGTATAGGAATTTTCTTCTGATGTTTTTCCATACTCTTATTTCATATTCTTTTAATTTATTTTCTGTCTTAATATTCTCTTACAAAAAAAAAAAAAAAAAAGGGAGAAAAGAAAAAAATCTTTTTTTCTTAAATCCCAGATCAATTTTGATACCTGTACAGTAAGAACTGGGTATTTGTAATATACTTCCATAAGTACTTAGTATTCGTTCTTAGCCAGAGGAAGAGAAATGTAGGTATTTTCTATGAGATATTCTGACTAAAATATACCAGATCTACACCATGCAGTAGCTCTTTGGGTGTTTGGCCTCTTACTCTAACGTCTAAAGAGTTCCTGGGAAAATATTCAAGATATTTGTTAGTTACTATGCTGCACCTACTACAATATTGTTCTTTTACAATCATGCAAGTTTTCTCAATAAAATTTCAGCCAAAATTTTAAAATTCCATAAATAATATTTATTTATTATTATTTGTCCTGAAGTGGCATCTTAGCTTCAGTCACTTTCCCACCACCATAAAGTTCTTTCCTCTGTCTTTTCTATTGTAGGGAGTGTCGGCTAAGTTTGCAAAATGCCCTGTGTCAAAAATAACCGAGCCCACCACAGCTGAAATAATCACAATGATAAACATAATATATAAAAGGGTCGAGTTTGTATTACATACGTTTGACAGTTCTGCATGGGACTTTTCTTTTCAATGTGTGTTTAAGAGTTTAGTTTTGGTGATGTCAGATGAAATAGATTTGTTAAAAAAAAGACAAATCTGATGTTGCTGTGGGTGAGTACAATTGTAGTAGCTGAACAAGTTCATTCTGAGTGTGAGTGAAAATGGAAATGATGTCTTTGTTTCTCATTCTTTGTTTGTTGCCCACAAGTAATAAGGAAGGGGGAGAATCAATTAGTGTGAAAGTGAGCATAAAAGAGAGTGAAAAGCATGTTGCTTAGACGAGAAGTCCAGTTGATAATGTGTGACATTCTTAATTGTTTTTCTTTCCAGGCTGACAATACATGAGGAAGTAGGAAAAAGTGAGAGATTAAAATTTGGCATGTTGCCTGGACTTAGTGCCTGGTAGACAACCTCTGAATCTCTGTGATATTCTTTCTTTCTTTCTTGACCATACACGAGGAAGAAGAAGAATCAATGAATGCAATGTGAAATAGAAGGAAAATGCAGGTCGCCTAGACTTGGCATCCTAGATTTTGTGGTTCTCTAAAGAGAAAGGCAAAATCATGTATTTATGTGCTTGTGAAAAATTGAATCGGGTGAGCTTTTAGATTTTTTCTTATCTACTAATTGGCCAATGAATAAGAGACTGTATTTTGTTTTTGTGACATCAGCGCAAAGGTAAAATTCAGTGAAAAGAGATTTTTTTATCGGTGAATGTATAAATGTATATGCTTTTTCTATTGGCTCATGAAACGGTATAGGTGTGTGTAGCTCAAATTTTCTGTGCAATCAAATCTTTCGAAACCCGGCACTATAAATACATTCATGTTTATTGTTTAGATGAGCTCTTTACCAGGTACTGAGACTTAATGAATTTAAGCATACTGCGGGATAATCTTCTGCCCAGTCAGTCATGTCTCTTTCGAGACATGATCGCCCAAGCGTGTATCACGTATGGCACTTAACTGACTGACTAAATTGGCAACAAGTTCTCGTCAACTCATTGAGTTGATTTGATTTAAACATAAATTCTATGCTAACAGTCCCTTTGTTTCCATTTTTGCTGTGGAACTCTCTTCTGGCTCCATGCTTTCTAACCAACTTTGATCTTGAAAAATTTGAATGCAATGTCAATCATTGATATACTATCCTCTTGATCACTCCTCCATTATTCTCCCTATTTAATAAAATTTCTGTTGTCTTATTTTTCCACATCCAGTAACCCCCTTATATCTTAATGTCTTTGCTACCTTGCTTCAAGTGAATTTGATTTTTTAAAATTTAAAAGATAAATTAGACAAAATAATTTTTATCTTTGGGCTTCTGTTGCATTTCTGATTCCAACACTATATTGTAAAAAAAAGGTTGGAACGTTGTTGTTGGTCGGCAGGGGTGTTGTCGTCATCTAGTATGAAAGGTACAGGCTAGAATGTCGTCAGCATCAGGCAGGAACGGCACAGGGTTGAACATCGTCGTCAGTTGGCAGAAACGTTGTCAGCGTTTGGCATGTTTCATTCAGGCTAGAAAGTTGGCGCAGGCTGGAAAGTCGTCAGCGTCTGGCAGAAATGACATGGTCTGGAATATCGTCGTCGGTTGCCAGGAAGATCGTCGGCGTTTGGCATGAACAGCTCATACTGGAATGTCGTCAGCGTCAATCAGGAACAGCACAGGCTCTGAACGTTGCCGTCGGTCGGCAGAAACGTCACCAGCGTCTGGCAGGAACAGCACAGGTTAGAACATCGTCGGCCGGCAGAAACAACGCCAGCATGTATGACTCAGGCTAGAAAGTCAGTAGGAGCAGTAAAGGCTGGAACGTCGTCGGCCGGCAAGAAAGGTGCAAGCTGGAAACGTGATCTCGGCTGCAATTGAAACGTAGTGCGAGAAGGCTCTACTGCGGCCTAGCACATATTCACTTCCAGGCAGGTGAGAGAGCTAGCACATGTGCGCATCGGCTACTTAAGCGATGTCAGCTGTCATAGAGGGTCAGGCTAGAATTGAGTCTAGCAGTTTGTAGAAAGCAGCTAAAAAGAGCAGACAGTAACTAGTCTGGTTGGCAGTTTTGATCTATGAGTGCTCTGACCAGACCAAACCCACTCTACGTCAAGTCTCTGAAGAAGTGATTAAAGATATAATGGAATATTTTTTTAAAATGTGAATTGTTGATGTCTGTTGGTTTTACCAAGCCAGTCATTTTGATTCACCTTGGGCCCAGTTTATTTCGTCATTTATCTTATGTGAAAAGATAATCAACATTCGGTTCGAGTAGATTCCCGCCGAATGTATAGAAGTTTACATTCCGTGAGGGGAATCGTGAGAAGCATCATAGCATTTTCTAAGACTGTTTTCTCAGTCCTATTCTCTGCTTTGCATTAATAATCTTTAGTGAGTATCTATGCAGATAATTCAATGATACATGGAGGCAACTCAAAAAACAAATCAATGTCACCAGAGTCTAACAGCTGATCTCTGTCTGTCTGTAAGTCTGTCTGTTTGTCTCTTTATGTGTCTTTGAAGACAATTATGGTTCTCCACAATTTCCTGCTCCTTGCATTAAGGAACCAGGTGCAAACGATGGTGAACGCTATAGGACAATCGGCCTCATGAGACGCATAACAAAACTCATTATCCAAATAGAGTACGCAGCAGAATCAGACAAGATAGGACAAGAAGTGTGGGTTCGTCGAAGACACCAGAACTAGGCACGCAATATTTATGCTCATAATGTTATCAGAAAGATCAATAAAAATGCAGAAAGACGTGTACCTGTATTTTAGGGGATTATACAAGGGTGTTTGATAAAGTACACACAGAGAAGATCACAAAAATAACTCATGAAATCTACAACAGTGGTGACATAGCGAAAGACCTAAGCAGATCCATTTTCAAAGCAATGCCTATGAAAACTGGTGCAAATGAATATGAATTTCATTTGTTATATGAGCCTTATAGCAAAACTCATCACCCGAATTCTGATGAATAGAGTGTGCAGCGGAATAAGACGAGAGATAGGACAAGAACAGTGCAGGTTCGTCAAAGATACCGGAACTAGGGATGCGATATTTATGCTCAGAATGTTATCAGAAAGAGCAATACAAGTGCAGTAGGACGTGTACCGGTGCTTTATAGATTACGCTAATCTCTGAACTAGATGTAAGTATCTAAACAGGAGTAAAAGAACTGGTTTGTCACATAGTAATTTCCATTACAAAGCAAACCATGAATTTTTGACTATCATGGTAATTTCTCAATCATGCTTCTTGCCAGGAATGCCTATTGGCTCCCCCAGACGTCAAGTAAATTCATGTATGTGTTGTAGAGTGGCTGACACCCCTGCATCACTCTCAGTAATGGAATATCCCATGGCTGAAATGGTCTATTTAAGTGTTGGGGAGTCACCCCTTTTTTACATATATAAATGGACTCGTCTAAGGTATACAAATGATCCTGCCTATAGAGAACGGAAGTGTGTAAAACAGTGAGCGTGTAAGGCAGAGCTTGTAACGCAGTGTTTGTCACAGCAGTTGAACCGCCGCTACTTGGTCAGCAAGAATATGGACTTATTACCCGGAGTTACTTCTTATCTACAAGATTGTATATATTTGACTCATACTAACAAGTATTCCTAGTATTCCTGAATTCTACTAACCGTGTACAGGTTGTATATATCTTGTTCAATATAGTTACATTTTTCCTCCTCATATCTGTTTTGTGTTATTATTATACTGTGTGGTTTCTAACAAGAATCCACAACATTAAGAAAAGAATAGTAGAATTTGAGGCGTAATATTTGAGTGTCATTTGAGTAATATTCGGATTGATTACTTCGGCGGCTATTGCGATCTAAACCCCTCCTCTCTCTGTTGTAAGTTCCGTCTTGTCTGTTAATGTAACGATTGTACTGTTCTGTGTGTATCTGTTTAGCACCGGATATTGTGCTGAATAATACCGCAGCACACTTTCTCCGTGTATCGTATTCACCTCAGCGATACAACAGTATATATGATCCCTCGCTAATGATGGTGGAAAGATGGTCAGTTCCTTGTACCGTCCAAGTAAGTATCAGACTCCCCCAACTATGCTTACTACCTTGACAAGAGCCAGATCTGATCAGATCAAAAATATAACTGCCATATCTGGGCTGGAGTTCCCCAGTCTTCACTGTCCAGTCTTGATAGAGTTAAAAAATCTATGAAACTTTGTGGGTGAGCATTTTTTCCACTCTACAACCACTTTCCCATAGACAAAAAGCTGTTAGTCTTTAGCCACTCTGTTGCTATTTCCACGGAGAATGTTCTGATAGACTACATTCCTTAGTTCCAACAATTCTCACCTTCCCACCATTCTCAACCATTCTTTATTTCCTTCATATTTCTTTAGTGTTGGGGCGCTCTCCACCTTTCCACGGAAATAGACTATTCGAATCACGATATAAAATAGTAGTGATTATACCTCGGGGGAGGAAGCCGAGTAACGAAGTCGATTGAGCGAGTCCGTCGGTATTGCACCGGAAGTGTTCTACTAGCCAGTCTATCACGTCTCTATGACGGTACTGTATACTAGTTACCTTGTTCTGCATCCTACTAATCCTCACCTCTTGTAAATACTTCTCTTTCCTGTCAATACACCTACTTTTATACTATTGCTTTGTATTATTTCACACTCGCAGTATAGCCCGGCGTTGCTCGGGTGTAATGAAAGCTTTAAAACTAATCTATGGTCCTGGAGCTCAGACTCTTTGGACGTTGGCACGAAAGACTAAAAAGCAATAGTTGTTTCCAGTTAAAGCGAAACCGTAGACTGAAAGAAAAATGAATGGATGTAAGTCAAATTTTGATTTCCTGGTATGGATATCAAATAAGTTTTTTCGTCGTAAACTGAATTTTGAATTATCAGCCGTGATACCATTTACTCAGTCCTCTGAGTAAATGGAATCATGGCTGAGACTAAGAACTACAATAATACCTACTTAGAGCCAAACCCGAAGCAAAAACTAAAATAAAAGGGCTGAAAAACTGATTTCGATCTTGCCTTTTATATATATATATATTATCGATTTTCTGCACTACTGTAAGAACTGCAACCTTGAAACTTCTGAATATCGCTTCTTATGTTTTTGTCTATGAGTGTATCAAATTTGATTAAAATCCGGGGACTCCTTCTATAACCCAATTTTTTCGATTATCGGTTTTCTATATTTATCGGGGGTACCTCAACACAAAATCTAGCTAAGAACACTTGCAGACGCTTATAGTACAACTGTGTAAATTTTTAAGAAAATCGGTACAGCCGTTTTGGAGTCTATAGGTAACGGGCACACACACACACACACACACACACACACACCCACACACACACACACACACACAAAGTTCTATTTATAAATAAGTTTAGATAATTCTGTTACGCGACGTAACAATTAGTCAGAAGGAAATTTTAGTCAGCCAGCATCTTCTCACAAACCACTACTTTGTGGAACCAACTCCGAAGTGGATGCTTTTCCAACCATTGTAATCTTAAAATTTTCATATCTAGGGTTAACTGTTATACTTTCCACATGACCTCATAAACTTCCCTTCTGAGTTCTTACTTTTACCACTCATGGATTTAATTTACCTTGAGTTGCTCTTGGGCCTTGTATAGGGTGAAAGCTAATTAAAAAAAAGTAGAACTGAAGATGCACAGAATATATTCAAAATTCATCTCAGAAACTAATAAAACAGACTGAACAAAAAACAATTTTAAACAAATAACCTTTTCTGGTCATCAGATAAAACGGCATAAAAAAATTATTTCATTTTTTGTTTCCTTTGTTTTGTTTTAACGCTATTTGACGAATAAAGATCTGTGATTGTTTTATATTCATATGAAAAATTCTAAATGATGAATTCTCAAAATAAAATTTAAAAGATGAATAATGATAGACTTTATTTGATGAAAAGTAACGAATAAAAAAGCCAATTTAATTTCTATCATTGACTACAATTCTTCAAGAATCTTTTCTATATATAATGAGATAAATAAGTATATATATGTATACACATCATCAACACATAAATAATAATCAGGTGCGAATGGAATAGTGTTCAATGCTGTATAACAGAGCAAAAATATTATATATATATATATATATATATATATATAAGATATTGAGTGCTAGTGTTAATAGACGAGTCCTCAATGTAATATAACAAAGTTATTAGCTATATATAAATAGATATACATAATACCACTCATCAGTAGCATGACTTGCATTTTCATACACAACGCAATCTTCATGTAATTATGTCACAGTCAGTCACTACCTAACACCTGAATATTGCGTTGTGCATGAAACTTAGAGTTTTGTCACTGGTGACGGATAATATATATGTCTATATATATATATATATATCTCATAAAATATAGTTTTCAAGTATGCTATAGTTATGTGCTCACTGTTGGGGAGAGTATATATATATATATATATATATATATATATATATAGATAGATAGATAGATAGATAGATAGATAGATAGATAGATATAAAGTCTGTGAATGGCGAGAACAATCCAACCATATCAATTTTCCGGGAAAATATTTATACCGAATAGAACGAATTCTGATGGAATGAGCTAATTTAGCTCATAAATGATATGTTGTGTTTGTCCTTTATATATATATATATATATATATATATATATATATATATATATATATATATATATATAAAGAGAGTACCCTGTAAATCGATTATTAATTTATCTATATATTAATGTTCACTTAGACAGAAATCATTTTTTTAAACATGTTTAGTTAAAAACGACCAACAAGGAATATTTTATTAATTTTTATTTAATTTTTCCAGTCTAGTATTCTTACATGTTTCTTTTTTGCCGGAGATAAGGCATGTAAAAATGCTCCTTAATTTTTTTTTTCTCCTTTTTACTGAAGATAATAAATGTAAACATTTTCCATGATTTTCGACTTTACAAGCGCTTTCAACCTCTTTACAGGCCATTTTCAATGATGCTATTTTTCTGGCATTGTTATGTCTTCATGTTTGACAGTTATGTAATTTTTCTGTTTTTTGTTTTTGTGAAAAACTCTACTTCGCCAATGCGTTTTGTCCTCTAAGGGATATTACCCAGGCAATGTAGGATTTATCATGCTGGCAAGGTTTTATGTACACAGAAGCGAGTATGTCATTAGTTTATCATTAGTTATCATGTCATTATGAATTCAAAAACGTTCACGAATGTTCATCTGGTGGTTGAAAGGTCACTCAAGGCATATAAGACCTCTGTGTGTTCTAATTCAAAGTCTGGTGAAAAGCAAAGTGTAATATTCAATATTTTTTTAATGAGTACTGTTTAGTTTGTGATTAGATTATTATGATAAAATTCTCAATGGTGACGCTATCGAATATTATCAAGATATAAATCTATTTCCCGTTTTTTCCCAATCTCACCTTTCCTGAAAAATTTACCACTTTCCCAAGCCAACATACGCAACAACAATTATGTTGAAAAATCTATACAAAATGGTAAATTCCTTTATTTACTTTACTTTAGCCTTCGAAGACTTACAAATGTCCATCTCATACCATAATAACCTAATCACAATACAAACAATATTCATTCAAAAATTTTTAAAACTTGAATATTACTCGTTCATGTTTTTTTTAATAATTTCTCCCTAAGCAAGGCGATACCCCGACTGATGTGCAGGAGGCTATATAGGAGAGTTAAGGTTTTAGGCAGGAGGAGAGTGAAGAGAAAGACGAACCAGTTACAGAGGAAGGATGTGAACACAGGCGTGAAGACAGTTGCGAAGGTAGAGAGAAAGGAAAAGAACAACATGCACGGGGGGGGGGGGTGTAGAAAGGACTGGAGTCAAGTGGATAATAGATGGGAATTGACTTTGCATTTAAATTCCTGACGGTTGTAGCCGTCAGGAAAGCAAGTATATGGAAGAAAGTTTCACAGGCGGAAAGTACGAGAAAAGAAGCCGATGGAGTAGAATTGTCGCCTGCATTTGGTTGATTTAAGTGTAAAAGGTCGGGACCTTCTTGACATTTTGGTTGCACGAGTAAATTCTTGTGGAGGGGGCACCAATGACCTAAGTTCGTCAGAGCAGAATCCATGAAAATGTTTGTAGAAGAGACAAAGGGAAGCCACATTCTGCCGGTGAGAAAGTAGCTGGAGTCGAGCTACCAGGTCGGGACTAATCACATTACAGCTTTTCCTTTGGGGCCTGTCAAGAACGCTGAGGCGAACAGCAAGGGACGCCAGACCAGATATGACAACAGTATTCCCTGCACGGTCGGACGGTTGAATGGTATATGTGCAAGATGGATTCAGGCGGTAAAAATTTCCTGGCCTGACACAGTGACCCAACCTTCCTAGCAGTGGATTAACTATTGATTCACTGTAATGATTCCACTTGAGTTCGTTTTCACCAGATTTTGAATAATGACATTGTGTCGACCTCATGAAATTTCAGCCATCTGATGAAAATTCATGAACGTTCACAAATTTACAAACCTTGGTAAACCAATGACATCCTTGACTCTTTATATATAAACACATGCAGTATAAGAAATGCTGCATTGTCTCGATAAAGTCCCCCAGACGACAAAATATTCCTTTAAACGCCTTCTGACACACCTTCAGCCACCATTAAAGACGAATTCTATTCTACCTCCAACTGAATATATAAATTGTTCTGTGCATCTATGTAGAGTCACAGGAATGTTCCATATTCTAAACACGGTGAGCACACTGTGGCCATGTTCATACTTAACATTGTTGAGTGTTGGCCTCCTCTTCCTCCCTATTAATAATCCTTCCCCCATTTTCTGTAATACATACATTCACGGAACAATTTATATATTCAGTTGGAGGGAGAATAGAATTCGTCCTTGATGGTTGCTGGATTCGTTTGAAGGAATGAAGTGTTCGGACAGTTTTTGTGTGGTATATGTTCTTAAAAGAAAAGAATTATAAAATTACATGAAAAATTGGCCATAGCACTTTGTCTGTCATTTTTCATAAAACTTGAATAGATTGGCAGCTAGGTCCCACTCTTTTACCGTCAAAACAGTCAAATGTAACTGCCACTTCTACTCTGTCAGTTCCATTTCTCGCACTTCCTGTCAAATACTTATTTCCCGGATCGTTGCCATCTGCATGGATTGAAGTGCAGCGTCGACTCTTATCTTTTATCAGATTTTATCAGATTTTTATCTTTTATTTACGTCTTTCTCTTATTCTTTCTCCCATCCTACCCTGTTCTTCATTTTTTACTCTCCTCTCATGTAATCCCTTGCCCACCAGTGGCAGTACTGGCTTGCTTGACGTGAAACGATTATATATATATATATTTAGTGTATCGAGGCAGCAAGTAATTTTCTAAACATATGCTGTTAAATATAAGAAGCAATTAATGTCTATTATTATGTTTAATCATGAGCCGTTCTAAACGTCGTATTTTTGCTTTAATTTCAGTTGAAAATCAAGACAAAAATTCTCCAACATTTGGATAATTTTTTATTAAGTTTGTTCTAAGCTTTCGGCTCACATGAGCCATCTTCAGAGAGGTTGTTTAGACTGAAATATTATAACATCCACCATCGTTGGTGACGGTGGATGTGATAATATTTCAGTCTAAACAACCTCTTAGAAGAAAATCAATAAATAATTATCCAAATGTTGGAGAATTTTTGTCTTTATTTTCAACTGAAATTAAAGCAAAAATACGACGTTTAGAACGGCTCATGATTAAACATAATAGACATTCATTGTCTCTTATATTTAACAGCATATATATATATATATATATATATATATATATATATATATATATATATATACGACATTACTAAATGAAAGATCAGAAGTAATGTCCAGATGTAATCACACCTATAAATACAAACCTGGATGAAATTGTTTTAAAATCCTTAAGTAACCCCTCCTTAATATTGAAAATTTTCAGTTGTCTAAAAATTCCAGTTGCGCGTTCGTAAAAATCCCTGTCGTAAGTTTGAAAAACGTTTGATAATCAGTTATTATAAATCGCCTGAACATACCGAAAGGTTGAAATCTAGGTTTCATATATAACTCATTTCGAAATGCAAAAATATTCAAAAGCTCTACAATATAAATGTATTGAGCACTCTTTAATACAAGTGGGTATTGGTCTTATTTAATTATGACCCAAAACTAATTACACACACACACACACACACACACACACACACACACACACACACACACACACACACACACCGACTGATGCCATTTCGGTCGGGTTTCAATCCTGGGTAAAAAAGCAATCGGAGTCTAACCGTACTGATGAGCTGTGATACGGCGAAACAGATCTGTCTGCGGATGACAATATATATATATATATATATATATATATATATATATATATATATATATATTCTAAACATATACTGTTAAATATAAGAAGCAATGAATGTGTATTATTATGCTTAATCATGAGCCGTTGTAAACGTCGTATTTTGGCTTTAATTTCAGTTGAAAATCAAGAAAAAAATTCTCCAACATTTAGATGTTTGTTCTAAGCTTTCGGCTCACATGATCCATCTTCAGAGAGATTATTAAGATGTTGCCTAGCGGAGTTTTATGTCAACACAAAATAAAATCGTCGCTGATGGTGGATGTTATTGTGTTACCGTCTTAATAATCTCTCTGAAGATGGCTCACGTGAGCCGAAAGCTTAGAACAAACTTAAAAATTTATCCAAATGTTGGAGAATTTTTGTCTTTATTTTCAACTGAAATTAAAGCTAAAATACGACGTTTAGAACGGCTCATGATTGAACATAATAGACATTCATTGCCTCTTATATTTAACAGTATATGTTAAGAAAATTATTTGCTGCCTCGATACACGAAAAAAAAAAATATATACATATATAAAATTCTTTTAATAGAAATACATTGTTTAGAAATCGAGCATAGCAAATTAATTTCTATTTCAATGCTTTGCATCATTGCTTAACACAAAATGCTATAATAAGTCTTGAAGATATTTTGAATAAAATGTTTTTATCTTCAGCTTAAAATAATCCACTTAACTAAAGAAAGAAAGGAACTTGACTCTTTAAGACGCAACAGGCTAAATAGACATCATACATGAACCATCTAAAACAGAAATGCCAGAGTTGTCAGATTTACAAACTTAATTGGGGATTTCGTTCGTTTCTTCACTAAGACGACAATGGTTTTTTTGCTGTTTAGATTCATTTGTTTTCTATGTTTTATTACGTTTTTTGTTTTTTGATATGGTCTCCTTTTTTTAAATATATAATGAGAGCGTTAACTAACAATATTTAAGAAACTGATTTCGAGAAATAGCTACGGCTGGATACTTTTCAGCATCTCTTTGTCTCATTTATTTATACTGCTCATAAAGTGGGGAATTAATTTTCTATTGCTATTAAGTTATAAACTTATCCTCCCAAAATTAAAATGAGTATCCATTACAGTTATAATGGGTTGCTTATCTATTCTTTTCTGTTAGTAGTGGAGAGTACATTCTAGTGAAGGGTAGTTGTATACTGTTGCAGGTTAACGGAATTTGGCCTTGTTGTAGATAGCCCACTATAAGCCATAAAGAAAGGTTATAAGCAAAGAAAAGCAAATTGAGTTGAAAGATAACATTTTATATATAATACATATCAATTAATGTTTTTACAATTGAAGTAATACATATAGTATAGGTCCAACGGAGGTTAAAATGTTCATGGCAATAAAATGCTGAAAGAGAATTAATGCTTAGGAATTTGGGAGAGCGTAAGTAAGGAATGTCTTTGATGTATTCGCTCCTTAGGTCAGTAAGTAGTTTTTGGGACAGGGAAGAAGGTAAGGAGAGGTGAAGGGAGGCAAACATAGTAGCCGCTTGACTTTGGTCAAGGGGATATTGATTACTCTCTTCTCCTCGAATCGGTCTGTTTGGCGATGCTTTCTGTATTCACTTTTTATATCTTCTTTTTGGATCACAGCAGCTCATTTAGGTTTCAAACTTGTATTTGGTTCTGGACTTCCCATTGGCTGATAAATAAAATTCGCATAGACTCGTGAACTGGAAATTTAATATTTAATTAATTTTTAGTTTTCAACCGGAACATCTGCGTGGAGCAGGCGGCACAGTGACGACTTTTGATCATTTGCTTTTTGGTCATGAAAATGCAAACATCCAGTCCAGGCTTGCAGTCACATCACATTGAAACACTGGTTTCCCTACATTCACTGGTCAAGTGACCACAGCCCTGGTCAGTACCTAAATGGGTGACTACTTGGGGAATACTAAGTACTGTAAGCTGGATGCGTGGGTGGTGTAATGGTTAATGACTTGAAATTGCTAATTGAAGAGCTGAGTTCCAGTTCCATTCAACTTCGTTATATTCACTTTAATGCAAATAAACCTGGGAAAGGGATGAATCCACCTCTTCTTCCCCAAAGCTATGGGTTAATTAATGAGTAATATCACTAAACCATTATTATCTCTTATAATAATAATATAAAATTGCATACAAAAATATTTAGGTTTCAGAATTAAATAATCCAGAGTGGTTGATATGCTGCTAAACTAAACAATCAAAATCTGCACCCGACCAAATCGTTACTATAATGTTTCTTCTTCTTCTTTGTGTTGTGAAATTAATATTCACATATACACATATACCATTATTATCATCAGTATTATTTACTTGCACACCTATGCTTATTTCTATCAGGCGTGTTTTCATCTATGAGACACGCATCTTTCACTCCTTCAGCATGTGACAGATCCATCTCACCTGCACAGTTTGGCGCGGTTATTTAAGGAGCCACACACGTGCTGACCGGCAGTTGGGTCCCGCTATATGGTTGGTTATGTGCAGCAGATTTTCCCAACTGAGTGAGACCCCTGCTATTCAGTATGGCAGAAAGACGTTTGTTTAATTCTCACTCTCACACACCTGCACTAATTGCAGGTCACAATTAGTGGGGCAAAAATTTTATTTCTCACACACATGCATTACAAACTCCAATGAGAACTGACTTCAACTCAAGAACAGTATGTACATTATTATTATTCTTTCCAGATCTTTATTCCAATCAATCTTTCATTGAACATTTTACAGTACAAGGGAGAGAACTTCTTCTCCTTATTTGCATGCATATTCAACCATCTTTTAACCTTTGTTAATACGTTGTTATTCCAGTTACCGTTGTCTTCTTATTTCCTTGTGTCATGTCTGATCTATCATACGTCGAGTCGAATCATAAATATAAATATCATACTGGATGTAACAATCCTCTATAGTGTTCAGGATGTAGGCGACCATGGCCCTTCACATTTTTCTATCCCTTGTCTTGCTTGACATTTTTCCTCTTGGTATCTCTCCCAAATCTGCTCCACCATACACTTGTTCAAGCCCACCAAATATGTCTCACACTGCTTTCTTCATCTATCATTCCCTCTATTCATCCTGTGAGAATTAGATTCTCCAAGCCTTCCTTCTTCATTATGTGTCCCAGAAACCTCAGCTGTCTCTTCCTGATGCCAAGTATGCTTCTTTTTTGTTTGCATTCTCTCCAAAACCTCGTTGTTGCTCACATGTTCAGTCCAATGTATCCTCAGCATCCTTCTGCAGAACCACATTTCTGTTGCTTAGAGTCTCTCCTTCCATCTTTGAGGAGATTGTCCAGTATTCACTGCCATATAGGAGAACAGATATCACATAATATTAGGTTGTCTCAAAAGTTTGTAAACACTTGCAAAAAATTGAAATTTTACTCGCCAAGTAATCTAAGGTTACCAGAAAACACTATTATTAATTATTGCTCAAAATAAAGACCATCATTTTCCAAGACTTTCTGCCATTGATCTGTAAGCTTTTGGATCTGGTCAGAGTACCATTCAGCTGGCTTCAAATCAAAGAATTCTTGACACACTTCCTTGACTTCATCAAACAAGTCGAATCAGTGGCCCTTCAGAAAGTGTTGCATTAAACGGAAAAGGCCATAATCTGATAGAGCACAGTCAGAACTGTAGGCTGGATGTGGCAGAACCTCAATGCCGTCCAGCTCTTCAAACTTGTCTTTGGTCTTCCTGGTGGTGTGTGGCTTGGTATTGTCCTACTGCATCAAAGCACGCTTTCAGTTGATCAGAGCCGGGTACTTTTGCTTCAACTTTTTGTAGACCTGCTCAAGTTGCTGACAGTAAAGTTCAGCACTGATGGCACGACCATTTGGAACCAACTCAAAATGCATGATTCCTTCAAAGTTCCACCAAACGCACAACATGACTTTCTTGCTGAATCAATCTTGTTTTGGAACCGATGGTGTCTCTTGCCCTTTCTGAACCCATCGCTTGTCTCGATTGTGCTGGACCAGATAGACCCATTTCGCAAGTGTTTACGAACTTTTGGAACAACCTAATAGTTTAAACAAAAGTGTGTACCTCGACTGAATCAGATTCAGTGGGGAGAAGCTTAGCTTTTGGGGTGTATAGATTTTGTAGTTTTCTTTCTGTGTTTACAATCAACACTGTGCCATCTGCATATCTAATGTTGGTAAAATTGTAACCATTTATAATTTTGCTCACAACCGTACATACTTGCTTTCCTTCAGTATTGTATGTAAAATTTCTTGTAGCTTCCTTTCTGTGTCTGCTATCAACACTATGTCATCTGCATATCTAATGCTGATAAGATTGAGACCATCTATAATTTTGCTGACAACCATACATTCTATCTTCTTGCAATTGATGTTTAGTCCTTTCTTCTTGCTTTCCTTCACTACCTTTTGTAAGAGTTCTTGTTTTCCTTTCTGTGCTATCAACACTGAATGCTGTTAGATTGGTATCTAGGTCCCACCTTTTTACTGTTGGAATAGTTTAATGCAACCGCCACATCCATTCGATCATTTTCTTTTCTTGCACTTTCCACCTGTGGGACTCCCTTCCGTTTACTTGCTTCCCTGATGACTATAATCTTCAAAAATTCAATGCACCTTTGGACATCAGTGTTGCACTTTTCAATCTTTGTCAGTACACTTCCCAGGTATCTAAATTCTGCACCTGTTTGGTTTTAGTGTCCTGAACATGGAATTAGCATTTTGGGTTCCTCTTTTTGCTGATGACTATGCATTCAGTTTTCTTCAGGTTTAACTTTAGCCCTTTCTTCTTGCTTTCACTTGCTACCTTTTTGCTGGAGGTCCTGTATGTTATTTTCTGTGTGTGCTACTCTGAAAATAACACATTGGGAAAATAAAGAATACTAAACTTAGATTCCTTGATCACTACAATCTTAATCTGTTCAAGCCGAGGGTTAACCCTCATCTTCCTCACATATTCGAATAAACTGTGACTCTTACTCTGTTGGTCATGAGTATGATGGTGAACTCCATCCAGGAGCAAGGATTGGAGGTTGTGATGAGCATGGGACCACCTCTTAACTGCTGTTGTTCCCAGGTCCACCCTGACCTGGAGTGATAGTACTTGTTAGGGTCCCAGCTATGGGCAAATACCTAACCCCCAAACTGGGGTCAAAACACTATGAAAGTATAAAAATACACTTTTATAGAAATATGTACATAAAAATAAACTTTTATAGAAAAATATACAGTTTTGAAGGAAAAATATTACTAACAATAAATTTTTGAAGGAAACAACTTATAACCATAATACGTTTGTGAAGGAAAAAAAAGTTATTGCCATAATAAATTTCTGAAGAAAACAAATTATTACTAGCAATAAATTTTTTAATAAAAAACTAGAAGATACCTTCAGTTTTCTAAAATAAAAAAAATAAAACAAATTTTTCATCAAAATCTGATTCAGTCAACCTTCTTACAATAACTGAACATTAAAAAATACTTTAAAACCCCACCTTTTTGGCATTAAATAACCCACAGAGGTTGATATGTTGTTAAACAAAACTCAAACTCAAACTCTTACTCCGTTATTCTCTACATCAAGTACCTCTTGGGCCTTGTACAGAGCAAACATTATTGCAAAAGAAAAAAAGATAACATTTTTTTAACCACTCTTCTGATGTTCTTATTCAGTTTTTTTTAATTTTTTTCTAAGAAAGGCAATAAAGCCACTAAAATTTGGAGGGGTACAGAGAGTGAAAGAAACTGAGGCAACTTTATTGTGCAGAATGGGAAATAAAAGAATGGGTTTCAAAATGACAGATGGTGATGTTAGATTGTATCAACTAAAATTTGGAAATTGAACTCAGAACAACATTCTGTAAGTGAAAAGTGTGGAAGAAAAAAACTATTAGAATGGAATTTATGGTTACATCTAGCTGTTTTAGCAGTAAAATGATGAGACCTAGCTGACAATCTAGTATGGCACTTAAATTCATAAATCAAGACAGTAAAGAGTAAGCCAAAATCATTGCTATTTATTGAAAAGGTAGAAGGAAACGATATTACAGCAAAGGAAAATGACAGAAGTCAAGGTGCCAGGTTAGGACTGATAACATTACAAATTCTTCTTTGGGCTTTGTTTTGCAGAAAGAGAAACATAGTAATCTGATAGTCAAAATAAAATACGCTAAGTTAAATCAATTTTTTAATTCTATATACACAAACTAATTGGGGATAACTTACTGTTTTTCTGTGATTAAGTTGTACCCGAAAACTTATATTTAATGTAAATAGGATTGCAGTTCAAATTAATGATACTCCAATCATAAGCTGCTTATGATAAACTTCTAATTTGAATGGGTTGGTAATGTAGCAGTTGATATCTTTTTATTTTTAAATCATTTTTTCTCAACTAAAGTAATAATGCCAGTAAGTCATAAGTACTTATTGGAAGTGAATGAGAATGAGACAATTTTATTGAGAAGAAAGGACAATAAAAAACAGGTTATAGGAAGACAGCGAACTGCGATTGTCATTGCATTTAAATTTTTGAAGATTGTAGCTAGCAGAGGGAAGCAAGGAATCAAAAGAGTGTTCCAAAGGCCAGAAATGTGATAAAATAAATTATTAGAAATAGCGGTTGTAGCTAGCTAGTTTAACAGTAAAATGATGAGACCTAGTTGCCAATATAGTAGCAAACTTGAATTCATGCAGTCTAGGCACTACAGAGAAAAGTTAAAAATCAGCTACTGTTGAGCACAGGCATTTTACAACACTTTTAATGCTCACTATGCTCCTGTTGCATCTTAGCAACAAATCATTTGGTTGCATCACTTACAGTATACTAAACACCAATCAAGCAACATTTTGCTCCCCCTGTTATCCTTTCTTTTTCTGCTCTAATCAATTCTGATATGTTGTGTAGTTATCTGATGCATGTTGAATTTTTCAATGGGGTTTGCTGTGCTGGATTTATATATGGGCTGGTATGAACTGCAGACCAGAAGCCTTAAAATTGATTGGCCTCCAAGTGTTCTCTACTCAACACATTTTATGAATGATTAGATTAAGCCAGGGTTCTTGAATTTGTGAAGCCAGTGTGTCAGGCATTTGACACACTGTTGGAGGCAGGGTTATAATCTCAGGTGGCTGCTTCTTGTCAGACATAGCTGTTTAATGACTGGCTACTTGTCTCTGAGTATAACTTTCAGCTAGATCGGCTAGCGAATCCTTCTTGCAGATATTTGCTCACATTTGGCTTATACTGCATCTCTAGCCAGTGGACATTAGTTACAGTTTTTGGGAAATAACACATTGTCAGGCATGATCAGCAGTCTGAACTAGGTCCCTAAACTTGGTCATCATGACCAAGTTTAGGGACCTAGTGTGTCAAATGCCTGTGAATTCAATATTTACATTCACTTTTACACAAATATTCCTAAGAAATGCATAAATCTATGGTTAACTAGTAGACCGCACTCTCTAGTTTTGTTTTGGCAACCTTCAGCCACCATTAAAGACAAATTCTATTCTCCCTCCAACTGAATATATAAATTGTTCTGTGCATGTATGTAGAGTCACAGGAATGTTTCATATTCTAAACACGGTGAGTACACTGTGGTCATGTTCATACTTGACATTGTTGAGTGTTGGCCTCTTGCTCCTCCCTATCAATAATCCTTCCACCATTTTCTGTAATACATACATGCACGGAACAATTTATATATTCAGTTGGAGGGAGAATAGAATTCGTCCTTGATGGTTGCTGGATTCGTTTGAAGGAATGAAGTGTTCGGACAACCCTGAATTAAAAAATTGCAGCTGTATAAAAATGATTAGATTTGAATTTTCAGTTTGAGTTTTGTTTAACGGCATATCAACCTCAGTAGGTTAGTTAGTGCCAAAAAGGTGGGGGTTTAGGGTATTTTTTTTCAATGTACAGTTATAGTGAAAAGGTTGATTTATTCAGATTTTGATGAACTGACTAGGCTGTTTAGTCATAATAGTAAAAGGGAAACTCTTATTTCAAATCATGCTTTGTAGGTTTTGCCACTTTAGCTTCAGCGAGGTGAGACGAAATAACTTCAACATCATTGGTGTATGTGGAACTGGCGGGCCATTGCACTATTCAGCCTTGAACGTCACCATTAACACCAACTGTGAGATGGAGGAGAGTGATGACCACCTTGATACAAAATCAAATACGTCTAATCTATTTCGAGATGTTTAGAAATAATAAAATATTGAATCTGCAATTTATTTGTCCTGATCTGGCATCTGGACTTCAGTCAATTTCCCACCATCCCAATCTAGCTTCCCTGTGTCTTTTCTATAAATACTTTCATTGTAATTGTTTTGATAAGCTTTCCTCTTTGGTTACTCAACTTTATGAAGTTAAATGCAATACTAGAATGGCATCAAGATCTTATCTTATATTGGAAATTGTTAATTGTAACCGTAAGTTCTATGCTAACAGTTTCTTCTCACTGTGGAAGTCTTTTCTGGTTTCTTGCTTTCCAGTCGATTTTGTTTTTCAAAAATTTAAATGCAATATCAACCATCATTTTTGTTTTCTTAATTCCTGTTTGTTTATTGTTCTCTCTCCGAAATAATGTTTTTGTTTTCTTATTTTCTCTTGTGCTGAGTAAAACCCTTGCTTAGGGCAGGAGAAATGATTGAGAAAAAATTCAATATTAAGTTGAAATCCAATACAAAATGTTTTCATCCAATGATTGGATTAAGCCAAATAACTGACAAGAGACACCATAGCACAACTGTTACACCCTGCCAGTACCTCACAAATAATGGACTATTCCATTTTGATTAGATGACTGAAAAAATATATCAGTGACACTACTTTGTTTCAGTGAGAAAAACAAAGAAAGTTATTTATTTAGCACGATCATTATGCCCTGCCAATATCTGATGAAAAATGGACTATTTTATAGCGATTGCATGGACAAATAGAAAATACATAAAAGAAATGCTACTTGGTTTCAGTGAGGAAAAGAAATTTAGCATGACTGTTATGCTCAACCAACATCTCATAAAAACGGACTGTTCTATTTTTTATTGCATGGCAGAAGAAATATATCACAGACTCTACTTGCTTTTAATGAGAATGAGAAAGGAAGAGAATTACTTAGTTAGCATGACCATTACACCCTGCTCAAATCAGGGAACCAAGTTTGAATTCCAGTCATATTCCTTGCATTTACTTACGCACAAATCTCCTTGGGAATGATATTAATCCGTCTCTTCCTCCAGTTATGGGTTGAATAATAGGACAGATTGTGTTCTATAGCCTTGGCTGGCAACCAGTCTACTGCAGAAAGCAATGACAAACTACTGCAGCATAATCTTCTGCCCAGTCACTCTTTCGAGACATGATCACCCTAAGCATGTATCACGTATGGCATTTAAGTGACTAAAAAAACCCACAAATAATGGACTATTCAATATTGTTTGCATGGAAAGATGGAAAAGATATATAAGAAAAGCTACTTGATTTCAGTTAGAAAAGAACATTCCTTAGTTAGCACAACCCATACATCCTGCCAATGCATCATAAATAATAGACTATTCAATTTTGATCATGTGGAAAGCCAGGAAAGACATCAGAGATGCTACTTGGTTGCAGTGAGAAAAAGAAAGAAAGAAAGAAAGAAAGAAAGAAAGAAAGAACGAAAGGAAAGTAGAACTGTTTCACTCAAATGGAAAAAAGTTGTCATTAGAAATCTTTTCATTTGTACCCCCTTACTTCTTTAAATTCTTCTGGTAATTATATTTATGAATGTTGTGATATTTTGTTAAAGTTGTTAAGCTCATATATATTTAACAATACAATATGGGAATTTGTACTGATATTATATAGTTATAAAATTTACCTTGAGCTTATTCAATCATTAACTTAATAATTAAGATTCATCAGGAAATGTAAATGTGAAATTTTCAGATATTTCTAGTTAAAATTAAATCAAAAGAAATAATTATTTCTTTTCATAAATATACTAGCTACTCATATTCAAGATTGCCTGCCTGCAAGGTTGGCTAGTTAATCCCTGTTGCAAATGCCAGCGTTATTTTTTTTTAATTAAATTAAACATGTCAGCAGTTAAATCCATTTCGTTAATCTTTGGAACTTTCTGTATCTTTTGTGTTTGTTCAGTACCCACAGGGCCCAACACCAGATGATGAGCAGAGGGTACTTAATCGAAATGTTATGTCTTTTATAACACCTATATCAACCAAGAAGAGAACAAAAATTCAAAAAATTCCAAGATTACTGAAAATTACTCATCTCAGAAATATATACAAATTAGCAGCTTCTTTTTCTTTTTATTTTTTTTAATCATATCACCCCAAGCAAGGCGGTGACGCCACTGATGTGCATGGGGCTACTTAAGAGTAAAAAGATTGGAAAAGAGAAAGCTGGAAACCACATCCTAAACAGGGAACAAGGGATGAGCCTCTTCACCTGTTCAATAGACGTGGGTGGAGTATGAACCGGGCGATAGTTCAGTCTATCTACTCCAATTAAGAAAAAAAAGAGAGAAAAAAGAAAAATGAAAAGTGAAAGAAGATTGGAAAAAAAAGAAAGCTGGAAACCACATCCTAAACAGGAAACAAGGGATGAGCCTCTTCACCTGTTCAATAGATATGGGTGGAGTGTGAACCGGGCGATAGTTCAGTCTATCTACTCCAATTAAATTAATAATTAGCTTCTTTTCTCACACTTCCCACCTGTGGAATTCCCTTCCATATCCTTGCTTCCCTGACAGCTACAATCTCCAAGAATTTAAATGTATCTCTCTGACTCACATCCTTGTCCTCATGTTCTTTTCTCCGTCCACTCCACTTTCATCAGTTCACTTCACACCAGTGTTCTCATCCTTATCTTATCCATTCTCTGACATCCCCTATAACTTGTTCCTCTTTCTCATCACTCTCCTCTTATGTAACCCCCTGCACACCAGTGGCAATAAAACTGCCTTGCTTGGGAGGAAATGATTATTTTAAAAAAGTCGTTTCTGGGAGAGAGCACATTATCTAGCATGAACAACAGTCTGGACAAGGCCAAGACACTCAAATTCTCGGTCACAATGACTTGTGACTTTGTGTCAACACAACCTTTCAAAGGGTCCCATCTATACAATTTCACTCACAAGGCTTGGGTCAGTCTGTGGTATGGTTTTCAGGCACTTTCCAAATATGCCACAAGCTGGGATCACCTCCAATAACATCAAGAAGTTACCTTCCTGAAAAATCGACTTTGATGAGATTCAAACCACGTGTCATGGTCAGAAAGCAAACACTTTAACTATTCAGCCACTTGATTTACTGTAAAAACATATATACATGCATTCTGTACCAGAGCTTTTTAATCTGTATAAAATTTCCTTAGATGGGAATTGCTTTTGGTAATTTGTAATAAATCAATCCCATGATTGTGTAATCGGCTTTTAGTCCGAACTCTGGAGCATGCACATTATGATATGCAACACGTTTGCCTTTTGTTTGTTTGCCAAATAATTTTTACACAGCTTACAACTGTTTTCATTTATTATCATCTTGATAAGAAAAGTCATGCCTAGTAAGTCAAAGCTGGCCATGATTGATCTAAGTACTTATTTCTGTCCATTATATCAGTTACTATATAGATATCAATAAATAATTATTTATAAAACTGATATATATGAGTGTGTGGTCGAGTGGTTAGAATGTTCGCTTTCCAACCAAGTTTCAAATGTTACCATAGTTTATCTGTCAGGAAGATGGCTTTTTGATGTTATCAGCCTAGGGAGGTGATCTCAGCAACTTTAGAAAATGCCTGAAATCCATACAACAGATTGACCCAAGCCTGTGAAACTGGACCTGTTCAGAGGCTATTGATGGTTTTCCTATCATAAAGTCATGTCATCATGACCAAGTTTAGGGACCTAGTTCAGACTGCTGATCATGCCTGACAATGTGTTATCTCCCAGAAACTGTAACTAATGTCCACTGGCTAGAGATGCAGTATAAGCCAAATGTGAGCAAATATCTGCAAGAAGGATTCGCTAGCCGATCTAGCTGAAAGTTATACTCAGAGATAAGTAGCCAGTCATTAAACAGCTATGTCTGACAAGAAGCAGCCACCTGAGATTATAACCCTGCCTCCAACAGTATCCATACATTGGCTTAAACATGGCGATTAATATTGCTTTCTTTAACTTCTCCTCAGGATGTGCATTGTAGTGTAATGGATATTGACTCAGAATGGGAAATTGGTGAGCAGAGTTCAAATTCAAGTTGAATTCATTTCATTCACTTAAGCACTAATATCATTAGAAAAGGTATAAATCCATCTCTTTTCTCTCCAGCTATGGGTTAAATAGCAGCACAGACTGGATTCTATAGTCTTGGTCTACTGTAGAAAGAAATAGCAACCAACTGCAGGAAAATTTTCTGCCTAGTAAGTCACGAATCAAAAGAGACAACATTGCCCAAGCATGTATCATGTATGGCACTTAACTGACTGATCTGGAAAAAAGAATTGAATAACAAGACAAATTGGGTTCTATAGCCTTGGTTAGCAACCAGTCTACTGCAGGAACCAGACAATTGTATACAAATCTTCTGCCTTGCCAGCCATGGATCAAAAGGGACATGAATGACAAAGTGTGTATCATTTATAGCACTTAAATGACTTACTGAACTTCTTACTGACTGAAAAATGTCAAGTCCAGTTTTTAACAAAGTATCTGTGCAGTGTATATATATATATCTAAACTTATTTATAAATGGAACTTTGTGTCTGTGTGTGTGTCTGTGTGTCCATTACCTATAGACTCCAAAACAGCTGAACCGATTTTCTTGAAAATTTACACAGTTGTACTATAAGCATCTGTGAGTATTATTAGCTAGGTTTTTTGTTGAGGTACGCCCAATAAATATCGAAAATTGATAATTGTAACAAATCGGGTAATAGAAGAAGTGATCCGATTTTAATCAAATTTGATACACTCATAGACAAAGACATAAGAAATGATATTCAGAAGTTTCAAGGTTGAAGTTCTTACAATAGTGTAGAAAATCGATAATATATATATATAAAAGGCAAGATGTTTGTGTGTGTGTCTGTTTATCTGCCTCTATGTCTGTATTTTTTCAGCCCTTTTATTTTAGTTTTTGCTTCGGGTTTGGCTCTAAGTAGATATAATTGTAGTTCTTAGTCTCAGCCATGATACCATTTACTCAGAGGACATATTTAGCCTTCAAAATTCAGTTTACGATGAAAAAAACTTATTTGATATCAATACCAGGAAATCAAAATTTAACTTACATCCATTCATTTTCTTTCAGTCTACGGTTTCGCTTTAACTGGAAACAACTATTGCTGGAAACAACTATTTTAGTTTTTGCTTCGGGTTTGGCTCTAAGTAGATATAATTGTAGTTCTTAGTCTCAGCCATGATACCATTTACTCAGATGACTTATTTAGCCTTCAAAATTCAGTTTACGATGAAAAAAACTTATTTGATATCAATACCAGGAAATCAAAATTTAACTTACATCCATTCATTTTCTTTCAGTCTACGGTTTCGCTTTAACTGGAAACAACTATTGCTTTTTTAGTCTTTCGTATCAACGTCCAAAGAGTCTGAGCTGCAGGACCATGGATTAGTTTTAAAGCTTTCATTACACCCGAGCAACGCCAGGCTATATATATATATATTGGCCAATAATATTTGACAAAATTTGTACTTGAATAAAATGTAATGAGATGCCTGAGAGACACAGTTCTTGTATTTTCATTGGCTATGACAAGAAGACTCCAAGGAAGCAGTGCAAAAGCTGAGTAGAGTATTGACACACATTGTTGTAAACAAAGAAAAGAGTACTAGACTGTTATGTGATATCTCTCCTCTTATATGACAGCAAATGCTGGACAATCTCATCAAAGATGAAGAAGAGACTTGAAGCAACAGAAATTTTGTTCTACAGAAGAATGTCATTGCTCATATATTGGATCCATGGGATCCTCAGCATGCTTCTGTAGAACTAAATTTCTGTTGTTTCAAGTCTTTTTTTCATCTTTGAGATGACTGTCAAGCATTCGCTGCCATATAAGAGGACGGATATCACATAATATTTCAGTACCCTTTTATTTGCTTTTTATAGTTTTTTTTTTTAATCATTTCACCCCGAGCAAGGCAGAAACACCACTGATGTGCAGAGGGTTACATAAATGTAAAAAGATTAATTAGAAAAGAGTGAGGAGTACAAACTAGTTAGAAAGGAACAATAGAAAGCTGAGAAAGCAGGTGCGATGACAGATACATACGTGGAGAGAAAGGGAAGGTTATACAGGGGAGGGGAGAGAGCTAGAGGCCAGTGGTTAGTAGATGATTAGATTTTTTTATGTACTTGATTTTGGTATCCCCAATTAGTAATTTCATGGCTTTTTTGACTCACCTGGAGTTCTTTATTTAAGGCATCAGCCCTAGTTCATTTGTATTATTCATGGTTTATTATTTACTCCACAACAGAATCATCATTAAATCTGATTTTGTCACAAAGAAAGGCAAGTCAGGTCTAACAACGGTTACCCTCCACAGTTATATGATATCTGTTGTGGACCCGGTTAAGAAGTCCAGCAAGAAAATAATACAAACACCAAAATAGAAAATAACGATATATATATTAAACACAGCAAAATACAATATATGGAACTATGTTAGTAGAACGAATAAATATGGGTTAGGAAGTAATACTATAATTTTGACTCGCAATAGTCATATGGTAGCAGTTTTGGCTATCTCTGCCTAATGCTCTCCACTGATCTGCTTATGCTGATCTCCTGCAGATCTCTCACTCTGATCTCTTGATATCCTCTCCTCTTGTGAGGGGAAGTATATGTAGTTGTAGGAGAAGTTCAATCCGTTGTAATGGGTGATGCCACCATGACAATATCTGTGCTCATATATGGCACTAAGTATTGGATAATCTCCTCAAAGTTAAAATTTTGTTCTACAGAAGGATGTCATTGCTTATATTATTGGGTCCATGGTATCCTCAGCATCTTTCTGTAGAGCCATATTTCTATTGTTTCAAGTGTCTTTTTCATCTTTGAGGAGATTATCCAGCATTCGCTGTCATACTGAAGGACAAATAAAACGTAACAATTCAATACTCTTTTCTTTGTTTCTAACAATATTTAAATTTTTGTACTTATTTCGTTTTGATATCTCTTTTTTGTTTTTTTGTTTTTGCTAATAATCAGGCATTCAGTCTCCCTGCAGTTGGTATTTAATCTATTCTTTTTGCTTTCATTCGCTACCTCCTGTAGGAGTCTTGATAATTTTCTTTCCGTGTCCGCTATCAAAACTGCGCCATTTGAATATCTCACATTTTTTAGATTATATCTGCTAATAATGAATATTGGTAACACTTCTAATTCTCTCAGAATCACTTCACTGTATAAGATAAGTAAGGCCTCGGAGAAGACACTGGATGCTGGGCAATCTCCTCAAAGATGAAGAGAAAACTTTAAGCAACAGAAATATGATTCTGTAGTTCATGCACTGGTTTCCTCTTTCCTTCTTGCCTTCAATATGCCCTGTGAGTAGCAAATTTTCTAAACCTCTTTCCTCATTATGTGCTCAAGAAATTTCAGCTGTTTCTGATTCTAACATACCAATGAGACAAAAGAATAAATGAACATCTGAATGCTGATCCATGCTCTGATGAAGAAAGTGAAAATGAGGTTGAAACTGCAATGCCTAACTATGAATCAAGACCTTTTTTTTTTTTTTTTTTAATCATCTCACCCCAAGCAAGGCATTCCACTGACACTATTGCGCATGGGGCTACATAGGGGAAGGTAAAGAGAAGGAGTGGATAGACATAGGGAATGTCAGGAGAAAGGTGATAGATGAGTAAGGATAGCGAGGATGAGTGTCGGGCAGATGGGAAGAGTGCTTGATAGAATGGGAGCAGGTTAGTGTGTTAGGAGGTGTCTATTGACCTTACATTTAAACTCCTGGAGATTGTAGCCGTCGGGGAAGCAATCATTTGGAAGAGAATTCCACAGTCAGGAAGTGCGAGGAAAGAAACTGTTGGAGTAGAAGTTACGGCTGCATTTTATCGGTTTCACTGTAAAAGGGTGGGATCTAGTTGCTAATCTAGTATCTCGTGCAAATTCGTATTTAGGGGGCACCAGTGACCTAAGTTCATCGGAGCAGAAGCCATCATTGCTCAAATGTTAAATCATGATATTATCAGTATCCTTCTTTAAAACCATATTTATGTTGCCTTGGCTCTCTTCTTCATGTTTAAATAAATTTTCTAGCATTCACTACCGTATCACAAAACTGACAGTTAACAGTTCTGTATACTTTTCTTTGTTTCTAACACGATTTTCTCATTTCTCTTTCAGAAGCTATCTTCGGATTTCAGTGTCATCCAACTTCTGTTAAAACAATTCCTTTTTTTTATTTGATTAATTTCAACATCTCCAATTTGTAATTTGCATGATTGGCAGTTCTTTTTGTTAACAACCATACATTTTGTTTTCTTCCAATTAATTTTAAGTCCTTTCTTCTCACTTTCCTTTACTACTATCTGAATGAGTTCCTGTTGTTTCCTTTTCTATCAACACTGTACCATCTGTATAACTAATGTTGTTAAGAAATTCAATAATGAATCATTAAATTAGTGTTTGTAAAGAATGCATTTTTGCTATTTGTTAGAGGCAGCCATTCAAAACAAACTTTGCCAAAAACTTTTCTTCCAACTTTTAACAAAGGCCCAAGAAATGTCTGGAAACCTGCAGCCCAACATATGCTATATATTTAAAGATTCTTGATAAAATACAAAGAAGAATCTGCAATGTTATCTGTTCTGACTGGCATCTCAGGTTTAGTCACTGCCCATTTCATTAATGTAGATTCCCTCTACATTTTTTATAAATATTCTCACAGTAATTGTCTTTATGAGCTTTATCTCTTTGGTACCTTGACTTTACGAATTTAAGCGCAGTAAGAGATTGGCATTATGGTGCAATGGATATTGGCTTGGAATAAGAAACTGGAGAGCTGAGTTCAAATTCCAGTTGAATTTGTTGCATTTACTTACACACATATGCTTTTGGGAAAGGTGATGTGCATTGTGGTGCAATGGATATCGACTCGGAATGACAAATCGGTGAGCCAAGTTCGAATTCCAGGTGAATTCCTTGCATTCATCTTACACACAAATACCCTTGGGAAAGGTATTAATCCATCTCTTCCCTCCAGTTGTACTGAAGGACAAATAATAATAGGACAGATTGGGTTCTATAGCCTTGGCTAGTAACCAGTCTACCGCAAAAATCAATGGCAACCTACTGTGGGATAATCTTCTGCCCAGTCAGTCATGTCTCTTTCGAGATATGATCGCCCAAAGCGTGTATCACGTATGGCTGATGAATCCATCTATTCTCTTTCCAGCTATGTGTTGAATAACTGGAGAGATGAAGTTCTGTAGCCTTGGTTGGCAACCAGCCTACAACAGAAAGAATGATAGCCTACTGTTGAAAAATTTTCTGCCTAGTCAGTCATGGATTGAATGAGACATGATCACCCAAGCATGTATCATATATGGAACTTAACTGACTGACAGACTAATTTGGTATATAGATCTCATCATTTTACCATTAAAATTGCAAGATGTAGCCATAAGTTCTTCACGCTTGTGGAATTCTTCCTCTTCTATGTGCATTGTCCTTTCATGGCCTTTCACGTCTCCCTATCCCTGGTGGCTCTTAGCACACTTTCTTCTGTAACACGACACAACCACTATTCAGTCATCCACCTTCTCAGGCCCTTCAAATATGCTATCTTCTGCTTTCCTCTGTCTCTTTTTCCCGCTTGTGGAATACTCTTCTGATTTTTTGCTTTCGAAACAAATTTGATCTTCAAAAATTTAAACACAATATCAATTGTTGTCTTTTGTCTTTTGAATTTATTTTCTCTTGTTGTTTTTCTTTTTCTCCTATTCTTTCACACTAAATAATCTCTTGCATCTTAGTGGCTTCATTACCATGTCTGGGATAAAATGGATACATAAAAATAGCTACCTAAGGATAGTCAACTTACAATGAAAAGATTTTAATCAATGCCAAGTTAAGGAAATAAATGGTGGCTCTCAACTAATATAGTTATACTCAAACATTTATAGTTTCGAAATTCCTCTCAAATCAAAACTGATTTTGCAAAAATGTCAATTAATTTCTTTACAACATTCAACATTTTATTATTACCTCAATGTAAAGGAATTCTACATAAAAATCAAAGATCCTTTATCTGTTTCTAAAATAGAACTAAGAATCCAACCAGGATTTATTATAATCTTAATATAAATATGCAAATGACACTGTATTGATGACAGATACAGAAAAATTAAAAATACTCTTCCACAAAATCATAAAGTAAAGCAGGAATAAAGGACTAATAATCAATTATAGCTGTCAGCATATTACAGTTGTGGTTTCAATAGCAAGTAGGAGGTTTTTATAGGATGAAGTTGCTATCCTTACACCCAACTAGTTTTGAATTCAAGTTTATAGGTCCTAGTTTTTCTGCTATTTATCCATGGATAGGGGGAGAAGAGATAGATTTCTACTTTTCTCAAGGTTATTAGCATGTAAGTAAATGTAATGAACTCTACTGTAATTTGAAATTGACTCTCGGATTCCTCAGTCTGAGCCTCTATCTGTTACTTCAGCCTGCTTCCTAATGTAAGACCATTTGGTACTGTAAGCCAAAAAAAAAAACAGTCACAAAACTGGTTGAGCCTTGGGCCAACAACTTCATCCTTGAAATCACAGAAACAATACCTCTTTGACAGGTGTGACTCCTTTCTCCAGGACTAAACAAGAAGGTCAAGGGAACAAGAGAAACAACCCAAGATGAAAGCTATGATTTGGAGATGTCAAACTCAACAAATTTAATGAGCTGTGAAATGTTTTGACAGACAATGGAAAATTGAACATAAAAATCCTTAAAAATGCCTCCCAAAAGCTCATCAGGGTATTAAAGAAACAAGAAAACTTTGTTAAAAGCAACTAAAAAAGTACTGAAAAATTATGTAACATCAGTCCTTCTATATGGCAATGAATACTGGACAATCTCCACATAGATGAAAAATCAACAGAGATGTAGTTTTATAGAAGCATGAATACCATGAACTGAGTAAAAGAGAAACAATAAAGTTTTAAGGAATTGGAAACAAAAAGATGCAAACGTTTCAAATGAGAAAGTGATAGTTTAAATTTCTAAGACACATAACAAGGAAAGAGTGTTTCGAGAATTTGACACTCACAGGACATATTGAAAGCATGAAAGGTAGTGAAAAACACGAACTAACTTACCTAAAGAGTTTGTACAAATAAATGACAGAAGAGAAAATGAGATGTGTAAAGAGACCAACATTGCTTAAAGCTATAAAGGATAGGAAGTGTGGAGAGCCATGATTTCAATATCTTGAAATTATAGCACATACAAGAAGAATGAGAGTAAAGCAAATGCAAAATTCAGGAGAAACAAATGAGGAAGAATCTGTGGAGAGCTGGTATATAAAAGAAGAAGGGTAAAACAACTAAAAATATGGAAAAATTAAGAAAAAATAGAAAGGAAGCTATAGAGAGCCACAATCAGCCATGTTTTGATGGTCACAGCAGATACAGGAAAGGTAAAGCAACTGAAAATATGGAAAAAACAAAGGGAAGATGTGGGGAGCCATGAACACTAACGTTCTGGTGGTCATCTATCTAATCTAAACTTATTTATAAATGGAACTTTGTCTGTGTGTGTGTGTATGTGTGTGTCTGCGTGTATGTATCTGTATGTGTGTCCATTACCTATAGACTCCAAAACGGTAGAACTGATTTTCTTGAAAATTTATACAGTTGTACTATAAGTGTCTGTGAGTGTTCTTAGCTAGGTTTTGTGTCAAGGTACACCCGATAAATATCAAAAATCAATAATCGAAAAAATCGGGTTATAGAAGGAGTGGTCCGATTTTAATCAAATTTGATACACTCATAGACAAAGACATAAGAAATGATATTCAGAAGTTTCAAGGTTGCAGTTCTTACAATAGTGCAGAAAATTGATAATATATATATATAAAAGGCAAGATGTTTGTGTGTGTCTGTTTATCTGTCTGTATGTCCTGTATACAAATCCACAATTATTATCTGATTCTAACCAAACTTCACACAAATATTCTTTAGGCTGAGTCTGAGTTCCAGAACCATAGATTAGTTTTAAAGCTTTCATTACTTCCGAGCAACACCGGGCTATCCTGCTAGTAGCATATAAAAGAAGAACAAAACAAATAACAATTTGGAAATAAACAAAAAACAAAAAATTATAGAAAGTCGAATTAGCATACCATTCCTGGGACATGCAATAATGAAGGAGGGCTTGGAGAACCTGATACTAACAGGCCAGATAGAGGGAAAAAGAGACAGAGGAAAGCAGTGGATAACATAGTTAAAAGGCCTGAGCAGGTGGATGACAGAATGGGGGTTGAGAGATGTTACAGGAGAAAGCGTGCTAAGAGCTACCGGGGATAGGGAGACGTGGAAGGCCATGATCACCTACGTCCTGAAGGGACAAGGTACATGAAAGAAGAAGATTAGCATACCACCTGAAAGAACATATAAAGCATATAAAAGAAAATTGAAAATAAAGAAAATTAAGAACCAAAAGTTAGGAAGTTGTGGAGAGCCATGATCATAAACACCCAGGAAGATCATAGCATATAAAGCAAGTAGAAGGGTAAAACAACAGAAAATTTTGAAAATTAAAGACCAAAAGGCAGGAAGCTGTGGAAAACCATGATCATCAACATCTTGGAAGGTCATAGCATATAAAAGGAGTAGGGCAATCATTAGAGACATGACTGACTAGGCAGAATATTTTCCTGAAATAGGTTGCCATTTCTTTCTGTGGTAGACTAGTTGCCAACCAAGGATATAGAACTCAATCTGTACTGTTAACCCATAACCATAGCTGGAGGGAGAAGAGATGGATTCAACCCTTTCCCAAGGGTATTTGCACACAAGTGAATGCAACGAATTCAACTGGAATTCAAACTCAGCTCTATCAATTCATCATTCCGAGCCGATGTCCATTATATCACAACACACAAAAAGAGAAGAGCAAAACCAAAACAACTGAAAATATGGAAAATTAAGAACCAAAAGGCTTGAAGCTGTGGAGAGCCATGATTATCAACATCCTGGAAAAGTATAGCATATAAAAGACATGGAGGGTAAAACAACTGAAAATATGGAAAGTTAAAAGACAAAAAGTAGGAAGCTGTGGAGAGCTATGATCATCAGTATTCTCGAAGGTCATAGCATATAAAAAGAGCAGAAAACAAAACAACTGAAAATATGAAAAATTAAGAACCAAAAGGCAGGAAGCTGTGGAGAGCCATGATCGTCAACCTCCTGGAAGGTCATGGAATATAAAAGGTGTAAAAGAGCAAAACCACTAAAAATATGGAAAAATTAAGAATCTAAAGACAGGAAGCTGTGGAGAGCCATGATCATCAACTTCCTGGAAGATCATAGCAGAAAAAAAGAAGGAAGAGCAAAACAACTGAAAATTTTGAAAATTAATACTCTGAAGGCAGAAAGCTGTGGAGAGTCATAAAAGAAGCAAAAAGGCAAAACAACTGAAAATATGGAAAATTAAGAACCAAAAAGCAGGAAGCTGTGGAGAGCCATGATCATTAACATCCTGGCAGATCATGGCATATAAAATGAGTAGAAGGGTGAAACAACTGAGATTATGGAAAATCAAGAACCAAAAGGCAGGAAGCTGTGGAGAGCCATGATCATCAACCTCCTGGAAGGTTATGGAATATAAAAGGTGTAAAAGAGCAAAACCACTAAAAATATGGAAAATTAAGAATCTAAAGGCAGTAAGTTGTGGAGAGCCATGATCATCAACTTCCTGGAAGATCATAGCAGAAAAAAAGAAGGAAGAGCAAAACAACTGAAAATATGGAAAATTAATACTCTAAAGGCAGGAAGCTGTGGAGAGCCATAATTATCCACCTCTTAAAAGGACGTAGCATTCAAATCAAAGAAGAGTAGCATGATTGAAAATATGGAGTTAAGAATCGAAGAAGTTCTCTCACTTGCGTTTTTCTTCTGTTTGTAATGCACAGAAGATTCATTTTCGTACTCTTACTGAAAGTCCTAAAGGTTGAGCGAGTTTCAAAGCAGGACATTAACAAAACTTCAAAAGATGTTTAAGTCCATCCAGCACTGATTAACACGAGCAGAAGGAGGTGAAGATTAAAGAGGAAATATTGGCAAGAAAAATAAGAGCTGCTTGCTGAGTCAATACAGAAGGATACAGTGCAATGCCATAGAACGTAACGACATCTAATGCAAAGATAATAAATAACTAAAAGCACAAATCAGTGGTTGATGCAGAGGAATAAAATATAATGTGACATTGCCAGTAAATGGTTTAACATTGCAAAGGGTGTGGTCACAAGCAACTAAGTGGAAAAAGCTGACAGTGTGGTGCTATTAATTTTAACCACCATCATATGTGTCAAGTGCTGTTATCTCTCTCAGTTGCTTGAACCTAAGCTAGCATCCTCAAAATTAGGTGCCTTGACTTGGAATAACGTTTACTGAGTTTAGTTTAATTGATCGATACTACAGAGTATTGAATGTGATGCTCACTAGGTGCCTCATTCAATGTTCACCAAGATTTAATATGTTTGATTAAAAATCAACCAATCTAGCTTAACGTAGGAGTCTCAACATAAAAAAATGGTTGATGAAACTAGTCTGGTTGATCATTATTACAAAGTTGTGTATTTGACACTCACTAGGTGCCCCATGCAAAATTTGACATTAAATGAACAAACAAGAGTTGATATATTGTAAAATCAACTAATCTAACTTATAAAAAAATAAATTAACTAATCTAACTTAACCTAGGTGTCTCAGTATGTGAAAATGTTTGATAAGACAAGTCTGGTTGATCATTATTACCAAGTTGTGAGTTTGATCCTCACTAGGCACCTTATACAAAAATTAGATTAAACAAGCAAACAAAAGTTGGTATGCTGTAAAATCAAACAATTTAACTTAATCTAATGTATGAAAATGATTGATGAGATGAACTTGGTTGACTATAATGACCAATATTTGTCTATACTTTGGAGATGAGGTAGTATTTACACTATTTACATGATTGGATGTGTGTTGTGGTGCAGTGGATATTGGCTCAGAATGAGAAGCAGGAGAGCTGAGTTCAAATTCCAGTTGAATTCATTGCATTCACTTAAGCACAAATACCCTTGGGAAAGGTATTAATCCATCTCTTCCCTCCAGTTATGGGTTAAATAATAAGACAGATTGGGTTTTATAGCCTTGGCTGGCAACCAGTTTATCATAGAAAGTAATGGCAACCTACTCTGGGATAATCTTCTGCCCAGTCAGTCATACCTCTAAAGAGACATGATCCCTCAAGTGTGTATCACATATGGCACGTAACTGACTGACTGACATTATTCAGACTACTGTCCTCATCTTTGCTGCCATGTTTACGATGTTTCAACCATTCTACACTTTGGCCTTCTTCAAGGAATTTTGAATGGAACCCTTTATTACGATCACTGGAGTATATCATTCTTATTCCATATTTTCACATGGCTCAATGGAGATAGACGTCGGTGAGTTCGAATGACTTGATCCAAAGAGTTATGAGTTCAATAGCAGATAAAATAACTTAGAAAGTTAAGTTAAAGGGAGTTAACTCATGGCTACCAGAAGTGACACTGCACATGGAATGAGAATGATATACCCCAGTAATTGTAATAAACTGTTTGGTTAAAAATTCCTAGCACCTGAAGAAGGCCAGAGCATACAACAGCTAAAATATTGTAAACATGGTAGCAAAGATGAAAACAATAGTCCGAATAATGTAAACAGAGCATTAGTACCAAGCTGTGAGTTTGGTTCTCATGAAGTGCACCATAAAATATTCAATATTAAATATCTAACAAGGGGTCTGATATGCTACAAAAGTGGCCCACCACTTTCTGAGCCATATTTTTTTATAATATAACAAGTGTCTTAGGTGTAAGTTGATGATGAAAAAGTAATCTCCTTCCTTGACAATGCATTTAATTCAATAATGAATATTACTCATATAGACCAAACATTATGCAGTTAATATTTGCAAAGGTTGTGCATAGTGGTATACTAGATATGGACTCGGAATAAGAAATCATAGAGTCGAGGCTTACGCCTATCACGTTGAATACACCGGTTCTCGCTCGATCACCGAAGTTAAGCAACGTTGAGCCTGGTCAGTACTTAGATGGGTGACCGCTTGGGAATACCAGGTGCTGTAAGTGTATAGTGACGGATGTGCGTTGTGGTGCGGTGGACATCGGCTCGGAAAGAGAAATCGGTGAGCCGAGTTCGAATTCCAGTTGAATACCCTGCATTCACTTAAGCACTGGTACCCTTGGGAAAGGTATTAATCCATCCATTCCCTCCAGTTATGGGTTAAATAACAAGGGTAGGACTTGGGGACCCTGCTCTTAAAAACAAATCCCAATAAATCGTGAAAAGAAAAACGTTGTAAAAATAAAATAACCTTACCCAAAAATCATTGGTTATGACCTTAAAATGATCACATAAGGATTGATAGGTCATTAAGCCTCAAAAACAAACAAACATAGAGTCGAGTTTAAATTCCAGTAAAATTTGTTTTATTTACTTGCACACAAATACTCTAGGGAATGGTATTAATCCATCTCTTTTGCCTACAGCTATGGGTTGAATAGCATGACAGATTGGGTTCTATAGCCTTGGTTAGAAACCGGTTTACTGCAGAAAAAAATGGCAACTCTTTTGTCGAGCCAGTCATGGATTGAAAGTGATATGATCATCCAAGCAAAAAAAAAATTCAATTGAATGATAACTTTTTTGTCTGAATTTTTGGGATGGGGAGTTATCCTTATTTTTATTATTTATATTCAGTACACTGTCCTCACCTTTGCTGCAAACAACAAAGATGATGACAATATTCTAAATGTAAATAGTGTAAACAACTAACTTTTAGACTACAAAGATATTCAACTAAACTCATAGAAATATGGCTTATATTTCTATTTTATCTAAACTTATTTATAAATGGAACTTTGTCTGTGTGTCTGTATGTGCATGTGTGTGTGTGTATGTGTGTGTGTCCATTACCTATAGACTCCGAAACGACTGAACCGATTTTTTTGAAAATTTACACAGTTGTACTATAAGCGCCTGCGAGTGTTATTAGCTAGGTTTTGTGTCGAGGTACCCCTGATAAATATCAAAAAATCGATAATCAAAAAAATCGGTTTATAGAAGGAGTGGTTTGAATTTAATCAAATTTGATACACTCATAGACAAAGACATAAGAAATGATATTCAGAAGTTTCAAGGTTGCAGTTCTTACAATAGTGCAGAAAATTGATAATATATATATATATATAAAAGGCAAGATGTTTGTGTGTCTGTCTGTTTATCTGCCTGTATGACTGTATATTTTTCAGTCCCTTTATTTTAGTTTTTGCTTCGGGTTTGGCTCTAAGTATAATTGTAGTTCTTAGTCTCAGCCATGATACCATTTACTCAGATGACTTATTTAGCCTTCAAAATTCAGTTTACAACAAAAAATCTTGATATTGATACCAGGAAATTAAAATTTGACTTACATCCATTCATTTTTAATTCAGTCTACGGTTTTGCTTTAACTGGAAACAACTATTGCTTTTTAGTCTTTCGTGCCAATATACAAAGAGTCTGAGCTCCAGGACAATGGATTAGTTTTAAAGCTTTCATTACACCCAAGCAACCGTAGACTGAAAGAAAAATGAATGGCAAATAAAAGAAGTTGATATTCATTGCTGGTCAGTTGCCCCTGTTGTTCATCTCAGGGTTCTCAACAGGCTCCTTTAAATGCAATGTCAATTCCCATCTCTTATCCACTTGACTCCAGTCCTTCCCTTGTCCTTTCTACATCACCCCATGTATCTTGTTCTTTTCCTTTCTCTCTACCTTCGCAAATGTCTTCACACCTGTATTTCCATCTTGCCCTTTTTCTGAAACCTCCTGTAACTGGTTCATCTTTCTCTTCGATCCCCTCCTGCCTAAACTTATGTAGTCCCATGCTCCTCAGTGGCGGTACTGCCTTGCTTGGGGTGAAACAATTAGAAAATAAGAATAAAAAAGAAATAAATAATTGAAGTCTCTTGTCTGTTTTAGAAATGACAAACTCACAACACGAAGAAAAGTGTCTTTCTTTTGTGTAAGAATTAATAATATTTCAATAACCCTTTGCAACAAAGATTCAGTCAGTTAAGTGTCATACATGATGCACGCTTGGGCGATTATGTCTTGAAGCGACTGATTGGCCAGAAGATTTTCCCACAGTCGGTTGTCATTACTTTTTGTGATAGACTGGTTGACAACCAAGGCTATAGAACCCAATTTGTCCTGCCATTTAACTCATAGCTGGAGGGAAAAATGTTGGATTAATATTTGCATGTAAGTGAATACAACGAACTCAACTGGAATTCAAACTTGGCTCACTGAGTTCTCACTCGAAGCTGATATCCACTGCACCACAATGCACATCAACAAAGATTATTTCACTTGATTTCTTCCCACTGCTTTTCAGATAATTGTGATTTGTCAAATTCAAAATCAAAACTATTTTAATCATCGTATAACTATTTGGTCTGGATATTTATCCAAGTCCTCCCCATAGCTACAGGATGTTCCATAGCTAAATCTCCTGCTAAGAAGGTTGGGTCACTATGTCAATCCAGGATGTTTTTTTCCGCCTGAATCCATCCTGCATATATACAAGTCAACCATCCGTCCATGCATGGAGTACTGCTGCTATTTATGGTCAGGCGCCCCTGATAGGTACTGATCTGGCGGCTCGACTGCAGCCACTTCCCCACCGTCGAAATGTGGCCTCCCTTTGTCTGTTCTATAAATACTTTCATGGCCTCTGCTCGGACGAACTTAACATTCACAGTCAGGTTAGCCAAATGCAGACGACAATTCTACTCCTGCAGCTTCTTCTCTTGCACTTCCCGCCTGTGGAACTTGCTCCCATATTCTTGCTTTCCTGACGGCTACAACCTCCAGAAATTTAAATGCAATGTCAATACTCATCTATTAGCCACTGGACTCTAGCTCTCTCCCCACCCCCCTATATCCTTCCCTTTCCCTCCACCTATGTATCTGTCATCGCACCTGCATTCTCAGCTTTCTATTGCTCCTTTCTAACTAGTTTGTACTCCTCACTCTTTTCTAATTAATCTTTTTACAGTTATGTAGCCCCCCGCTCATCAGTGACATTTCTGTCTTGCTCGGTGTGAAATGATTAAAAAAAAAAAGGTTCTGGTTTAATGTACCATTTCCAAGTGTTTATGCTTAGGCAAAAATTCCCCAGCTATTCACAGGGCAGAGAGAAGGAAAGCGAGACAGAGGAAAACAGTGCATGACATACTTGATAGGCTTAAGCAAATGGATGGCAGAGCAGGGGTTGGGAAAAATAACAAGACAAAAATATTAAAAGTTTCAAAGGAGAGGAAGACGTGGAGAGCAATGATAGCCTACGTACTGAAGGGATATGGTACATAAAAGAAGAAATGAAATCTGAATTGTGTAATTAAAGATGCCTTAGAATGGTTCGATTCCTTAAGTTGATAAAAAATTATTTGTGTAGTTTTGTTATTAATCTTGGGATAAGGAGAATAGTAAAAGATATCATTTATGAGCTAAGATGACAGATTTGTACAAACATGCTATTAAGTAGATAAGTGTTATCACCTTATGGGCATGTGGTCGAGTGATTAGAGCATTGATTTGAAACTTCAGCTGTCTTTAACTGATGTTAGGTTTAAGTTTCCTTTTCATTTCCATTTTTTTTCCAAAACTTTGTTGATGCTAAAATGTTTGGTCCTTGCTATCCTCGGCATCTTTCTCTTGGACCACATTTCTCTTCCTTTGAGTCTTTCATTGATCTTTGAGGAGATTTTCCAATATTTGCTGTGATATAAAAGGACAGATTGTTTTAAAAAATGATGATCAGAATTGGAAGAAAACCTAAACATAAAATGTAAGTGAATTTATACATTCCTTCTTGAGAATTGACAGCAAAATTCTTAATCACTAGCAGTATAGCCTAGCGTTGCTCGGGTGTTTTTTTTTTTTAATCATTTCACCCCGAGCAAGGTGGAAACGCCACTGATGTGCAGGGGGTTACATAAATGTAACAAGATTAATTAGAAAAGAGTGAGGAGTACAAACTAGTTAGAAAGGAACAACAGAAAGCTGAAAAAGCAGGTGCGATGACAGATACATAGGTGAAGAGAAAGGGAAGGTTATACAGGGGAGGGGAGAGAGCTAGAGTCCAGTGGTTAGTAGATGAGTATTGACTTTGCATTTAAATTTCTGGAGGTTGTAGCCGTCAGGAAAGCAAGAATACGGGAGCGAGTTCCACAGGTGGGAAGTGCGAGAGAGGAAACTGTAGTGAAAGCTTTAAAACTAATCCATGGTCCTGGAGCTCAGACTCTTTGGACGTTGGCACGAAAGACTAAAAAGCAATAGTTGTTTCCAGTTAAAGCGAAACCATAGACTGAAAGTAAAATGAATGGATGTAAGTCAAATTTTGATTTCCTGGTCTCGATATCAAATAAGTTTTTTTCATCGTAAACTGAATTTTGAAGGCTAAATAAGTCATCTGAGTAAATGGTATCATGGCTGAGACTAAGAACTACAATTATATCTACTTAGAGCCAAACCCGAAGCAAAAACTAAAATAAAGGGACTGAAAAATATACAGTCATACAGGCAGATAAACAGACACACACACAAACATCTTGCCTTTTATATATATATATATTATCAATTTTCTGCACTATTGTAAGAACTGCAACCTTGAAATTTCTGAATATCGTTTCTTATGTCTTTGTCTATGAGTGTATCAAATTTGATTAAAATCGGACCACTCCTTCTATAACCCAATTTTTTCGATTATTGATTTTTGATATTTATCAGGTGTACCTTGACACAAAACCTAGCTAAGAACACTCGCAGACGCTTATAGTACAACTGTATAAATTTTCAAGAAAATCAGTTATGCCGTTTCGGAGTCTATAGGTAACGGACACACACACACACACATACACACACAGGTAAAGTTCCATTTATAAATAAGTTTAGATATACTTAACATCAGGAAGAGACATCTGAAGTTTCTGGGACACGTAATGAGGAAAGAAGGGCTTGGAGAATCTGATACTCACAGGGCAGATAGATGGAGAAAGAAAAGGGAGAAAACAACAGATGACATACTTGATGGGCTTAAGCAAATGGATAGCAGAACAGGTGTTGGGAAAAATAAGAAACACAACAGGTATTAAAAGTTACAAGGAACAGGAAGAGAGCCATAATAACCCGTGTCCTGAAGGGATATGGCACATGAAAGAAGTGAAGATCTGGATCGTCTAATTAAAGACAACTTAGAATGGTTTTATTCCTTCAGTTGATATAAAAATATTTGTTTAGTTTTGATATTAATCTTGTGATAAAAAGAACAGGAAAAAATTTAGTTGTGAACCAAGATGGCAGATCTGTATAAACATGCTATTACGTAGATAAGTATTATCACCTTATGGGCATGTGGTCGAGTAATTAAAACATTTGCTTTCTGACCATGAGACCCAGGTTTAAATTTCACCATAGTTGATTTGTCAGGAAAGGTGACCCTGGTGTTATAAATCTGAGGGTGATGATGTTAGTGTACAGCATCTTTGTAGAGTGTTTGAAAACCATGCCCCACAAGTTAACAAAAGCCTTGAGAGTGAAATTAGGCAAACAGAATATATTGGCTGCCAATGAAGTTTTGCTAGTGTGAAGTCACAAGCCATCATGACTGTGGGTTTGAGTGAACTGGTCTGTTGATCAAGCAAGATAATGTGCTCTCTCCTAGAAACTGAATTCTTCTGTTACATATATTTAAATATATATAACTTTTAAATATATTTTTTCTGTTAAAAGTCACTTATGAATCAAGATAGTGAATATATTTACCAAGATAGTGCATGTGTATTAATAAGTATTAACATACTGTTAAAAAAAAAGGTATATAGCCCTGGTTTATGTTGCTTAGGTGAAGCACATACTATGCAGTTAACAAAAGATCAATCACATTGACTCAAAGATCCCGACTATGGTCGAATACTTTTTATGTATGTAACCCTGGCAAAGCACATACTATGCAGTTAATGAAAAGATCATTTGCATTGACTCTGGTTTGGTAAATCACACATCACTCAATAAATCTGAGGCCTAACTAATAAAATAACACCTTTTAGGCAAAATTTGATATTATTCATCAACATAGTCTTCTAGGGTGATACATTGATTCCAATGCTTCTCTAACAATTCGATGCCTTTTTTGTAGAATGATTTGTTATTGGCCTCAAAATACGTCTCAGTTTCCAATATCACCTTTTCAGTGGAGCCAGATCTCTTTCCCTGGAGCATTCTTTTGAGGTCTGCAAACAGTCAGTAGTCACTGGGGGCCAGATCTGGAGAGTAGGGTGGATGCAGAAGCGATTTGAAGTGCAATTCATGTACTTTTGTCATCCTTGAGATTGACTTATGACATGGTGCATTGTCTTGGTGAAAGATCATTTTTTTTCTTCTTCTTCGTTTGTGGCCGTTTTGGTGATTTCTTCTCCCAAACACACCAATAATGCTATATAATATTCGCTATTGATAATTCTCCTTTCTCAATGTAATTGATGAACAAAATATGGAGGTGAAAACCTTGCCTACTTATGTTTGCGTCTCTGGTGTCATTGGGCGACTTTCACATGCTGCTGTCCACTCAGCTGACTGCCAATTTAACTCCAGAGTAAAATGATGGATCCATGTTTCATCAATTCTCACATATTTCTGCAAAAACTCCTTCTTATTCTTGCTTCAATGTTCTGAGTTGTTGACATGTTGCTTTTGATCAAGTGTGAACAAAAGTGGCACCCACTTTGAACACAGCTTTCTCATTGACAAATGTTCAATGCAAAATGGTAAATACACTGACTTCTGATATACTCAGCTCCTCTGCTATCTCATGCAACTTTAATTTAAAATCAACCAAAATGAGTTTGTGAATTTCTTTTAGTGTTTTCCGGAACAGCGACCAATTTTGGGTGACCTGAGTGTTCAACATCATTTGTGTCTGTACGACCGCATATAAAGTCAGCATACCCCACCCTCTGAACCGTTGTTTCCGACGGAGCAGAATCTGAATAACACGGTATCAAGCCATTGCTTTCTTTGAACAGTATTTTTTCTCATTAGAAATCAATGCTTTATCAACACACAAAATTCAGATTTTGCCATTGTTTTGAAAATTTGTAAGAGTAGCTTAACTTAAATAACTGTAATTTGTGAACTAATAATCTGATTGGGCTCAAATTTTGTCACATGCCATTTGAAGGTTAGTACTTTTGCTTCCATATCTAATGGAAACTAAAGAACTCTGAACTGATATCCGGCAGGTTGTGCTGAGAATGATGATGGTAGTTTATACAATACTATTTGTCTTTTACAATTCAAACCAAATATCCTTGATCATAATTATCAAGGAACCAATATCAGCCATTGTGCTGTCCATGGTAGTGGCTTTTATCAGGTATTCTTGGTATACACATGACTGATCTGATACCCACTATCAGGGCCCTACTAGACCTCCAATAATTTCCATTGCCTTGCCATGAGCAGCCATACCAGTGTCCTCCACTAGATTTCAGATTACAGTTCTTGGCATTTCAATGACATCAACGTATAGAGCTACCAACTACTGTTACCTTTCAGTCAGTTAAGTGCCATACGTGAAACACGCTTGGGTGATCATGTCTCGAAAGAGACATGACTGACTGGGCAGAAGATTATCCCGCAGTAGGTTGCCATTGCTTTCTACGGTAGATTGGTTATCAGCCAAGGCTATAGAACCCAATCTGTCCTGTTATTTAACCCATAACTGGAAGGAAGAGATGGATTAATACCTTTCCCAAGGGTATTTGTGCATAAGTGAATGCAATGAATTCAACTCGGCTCCCTGATTTCTTGTTCTGAGCCAATATCCACTGCACCACAATGCACTGTTACCTTTATATACTTTTATTACATGGCTTTTGGCTCATCAGTGTATATCTGTTGTCAAGCATTACAGATGTAAACAGCTTCATTTGTCACACATCTGTGACCAACTCAATTGTATTTAAAACTAGTGATAACACCTCCTGTTTTCAGAGCTTAATTTCTTACTTGGTTATTGTTTGCTAATACACACTTAATTTTCCAGTTGATTAAAAGATAGTAACGTGTTAGTAATTATATGAGAATCAAAAGGAACGAAGGTATCAACAGGTTTTGATCTGTTATCAAATGTCATCTGACTTTTCTTACGTAACTTTTTTCAGTAAATTCTAAGAATCAAATTACATTTGTTTTCTAATAAAACTGAGATGGAAACGCATGCATATTTTAATCATTGTTTTATTCCTTTACTAGCAGTAAGTACTCAGCGTCACACGGGATGGGAAGTGTATAAGTCAACTTGTACTTTTCATACAACCCACATCTGCAGACATTAAATATGGGAGATAACTCTTGAACTTTTTGAAAGAATTATTCTCCATGTCAAAGTTACTGTGTTGAAATTACTTTTATCAAAAAATACTTGAAAATAAGGAATTAAACTGAGCACCACCCACAATTTGTTTTTTTTTTTGTTATGTAGAATAATAAATTTGCAAGTGGTGTGTAAGTTTTGAAACAAATCGGATGAAAAATGTGGAAGTGTATGTTAATAGAAATCAGTGAGGATACACACACTGGAACATCTTCAGTTTTATTTATATAGATAGGGTGAAGTAATGTCATACATATTGTTTAAAATTTGCTATATTTATGAAGAAACAGAACTCTGTATTGGAAATTAGGCATTTGTAGATATATACAGTGTTTACATGAAAATCAATACTGCATGATGATATTGATTTTGTACTATACAGATGGTTCAAAAGTAGATGGACAGTAGTTAGAATAAATTTCATAATCCAAACACTGAAGAAAGAAAATGCTGAAAACATCAGAACAAAATGGGTTGAAACATTTGGTACCCAAGCCCCAAAGAGACAAAATGTTTATCACATTAGTGATAAATTCAATGCCAATGTTATCACTTACTGTCCACCTACTTTTGGACCACCTTGTATATATGGACCACTGAGAGATTTACAGAAGTGGGATAAAAGAGGAAACCAACACTTCCCAGTTTTTTAATGCTGATGCTTTATGTATTGGTATGACATTTAACTTACTTATTTTATATATATATATATATATATATATATATATATATATATATATACATTGTAGGATGAATGATGACAGAATACCTAAGGTCCTCATGTATAGCCAGCTTGACAGTGTACAAATCACTGTTGGGCAGCCATGGCTCAGGTGCAAAAACAGTAACCTCTCAGCTGTCAATGTGCTTCAGACTGACTTTGAGCGAGTTTCCCTGAATATGAATAACTGGATCCAGTCTACCACAGAAAATATTGGCAACCTACCATGGGAAAATGTTCTGCCTAATCAGTCATGGATCAAAAGAGACACAATCACCCATGCGTGTATCATGTATTGCACTTAACTGACTGACATTTAGACTAGTGTCCTCCTTTTTCTGTCCTATTGAACAATAGCCTAGTGGATAAAAACAATGTTTTGTGTATTTGGTGACATGATAACTGCAAGTTCAATCTCTTGGATGGGCAGTGTGTACTTGAATACAGCAAAAATAAGAGAAGTAACAATGGAGCAGTACTAAAAATAAAAACTAGATAAGATATTCAGCGGACATGAAGGAGACTACCACCATCGGCAAATTTGTTGTTTTTAATTTTTTTTTTTACTTTTTTTAGTGCAATCTTATCGATTACACCCAAAACTTTCCGATTGACAAAAAAAGTGGAAAAATTTTAATATTTAAACAATTTTAAGTGGGGGCTCAATTTTTCATACAATGTTATAGTAAATCGATCCTCCATTTTGAAACCACTTGCTGGTACGACATTATCACCACCTGTAAATTTGTTGATTATCATTTTTTTTTACTTTTTTAGTGCAGTCTTATCGATTAAACCCTAAACTTTCAGAGTGACAAAAACAAATTTGTAAAAATTTCAATATTTCAACAATTATAGGGGGCTCGGTTTTTCATACAACCTTATAGCAAATCAATCCTGTGCAATTAACTTTTTTGCTTGCGCATATTCAACAACTGAATCATTTGTGAAATTTTGAATGAAGACATTCTTGGAGTTTCTGAAGAAGATGCCATCATAAGAACTGAAGACAACTTCAAAAAGACAAAGACAAGAGGAACAACTCATCCCAAAAAACCAAAACAAAGCAACCCCAATGCAAGTAGTTCCAAAATGGAGTATCGATTTACTATAATGTATGAGAAATTGAGTTCCCCCCACCCCAAACTGTTTAAATATTGAAAATTTTCCAAATTATTTTTGATAATCAGAAACTTTATGCAATAATTGATAAGACTGTGCTGAAAAAAGTAAAAAAAAAATGAAAAACAACAAATTAAAAGGTGGTAGTAGTCTTCTTTAGGTCCACCAGATATTCCTAGACATGAGCGGAAAAACAAGAACAGTTTACCCCTAGAGATTGAATAAAGGGTTCCTGTAGGTTAGCTAGAATGATATATATTTCATGAAAGCCATAGGCAACAATGACCAAAATGTGATAAGTTGCAAAATAAGTAACATTTTTAAAATATACTTTTAAGAAATTCACATGTAAATCATAATAACTCCCTATCCTGGGAATTCAAACAGAAAGTTTCCTCATATAATGCTAATTTCCATTTACAGTATTTACATTATTCGAACTATTGTTCTCATTTTTGTTGCCATTTGTACGACTTTTCAGCCGTTGTACTCTCTGGCCTTCTTCAGGTGCTAGGAATTTTGAACCAAACCCTTTATTACAATCACTGATGTATATGAACTCCATTCTTTGCTTAAAGCCTCGATTGGAAATTATGAATTATCTCCCTCTAACCCTGCAAGTTACTTGTTCACCACTGCTGTAGCCCAGTATTGAACTCACAACTCTAAAACTCAAGTCAGGAACTAACCAACGTCTATATCCACTCTGTGGCCCAGTGATTAAAATAAAGGGTTCGATTCAAAATTCCTAGCACTGAAGAAGGCCAGAGGATACAACTGCCAAAACATTGTACAAATGGCAACAAAGATGAGTACAATAGTTTGAATAATGTAAATACTGTAAATACTACTTCTTCTTGAAAATATAGACAAATACTAACTTTTTTTTTTTTTTTTTAATCATATCACCCCAAGCAAGGTGGTAACGCCACTGATGCGCAGGGGGCTACGTAAGGGTAAAAAGAATGGAAAAGAGAAAGCCGGAAACCACATCCTAAACAGGAAACAGGGGATGAGCCTCTTCACCTGTTCAATAGATGTGGGTGGAGTGTGAACCGGGCGATAGTTTAGTCTATCTACTCCAATTACCATTTATTTTCTAGCTGTGATCTAAATGCTAAGGTGGTTCTCATTTTCAAGGCAGAATACAGTTTCTTTTGAATAACTAAAATTTAATTACAAAAACCATTAACAAAACAAATGCTTATTTATAATAAACAAAACAGAACAGATTAAAAATGAAATATGATATGCAAATTAAGTAAGAACCATTAAGTTCTGCAATATATGAGACACACACTCGTTGATGTAAATGATCAAATGTTGGCAAATATGTACAAATGTGCCTGCAGCATTAAAAGGATGGTTTTCTCCTTACACCACATTTCTTTTAACTACCTTTACTCCTCTGCAATGAGTTTTAAAAAGGATTAGAATTTTAATAAAACCTAAATGTACGATGAAAGTGAATTTATACATTTTTTTGTCCTTGAGAACTAACAACAAAAATAGTAAACACTACTTATTTATCCCATCAGTTAAGGGACATACGTGATACACACTTAGACGAATATATCTCTTTCGATTCATGACTGACTCGGCAGATGATTTCCCTATAGTAAGTTACTATTTCTTTCTGTAGTAGACTGGTTGTCAATCAAAGTGATAACAACCAGTCTGTCTAGCTATTCAATTCTTTTATCAAGATCAGTCAGTTAAGTGCCATACGTGATACACGCTTGGGCGATCATGTCTCTTTTGGTTCATGGCTGACTAGGCAGAAGATTGTCATCTAGTAGGTAGCCATTTTTTTTCTGTGGTAGACTGGTTGCCAACCAAGGTTAAAGAAACCAATCTGTTCAACTATTCACTTCTTTTATATAAATCTGTCATTTAAGTCCCATTCATGATACATGCTTGGGCAATCATGTCTCTTTTGATTCATTGCTGACTAAACAGAAGATTTTCCCATAGTGGGTTACCATTTCTTTCAGCAGTAGACTATTTGCCAACCAAGACTATAAAGCCTAGTTTGTCCTGCTATTCAAATCCTTTATCCAAATTATTCAGTTAAGTGCCATATGAGGTAAATACTTTGGAAATCATGTCTCTTTTGATCTGTGACTGACTTGGCACAATATTTTCACACAGTAGGTTACCATTTCTTTGTGCAGTAGACTGGTGCTAACCAAGGCTATAGAATCCAATCTGTTCTACTATTCAACCTATAGCTGGGGGAGAAGGGATGGATTGATACCTTTCCTAAGGGTATTTGTGTATGAGTGAATGTAATGGTCCCATGTGGAATTTGAACTCTGCTCTCCAATTTCTCATTTTGAGCTGATATCCATTACACCAATAAACACTATTTATTAGATTATTTATTTGAATAGTTGCTCAAAAATTACCTAATTGTCAATTAATTCAAACTTTATAAAATGGTAATCAATGACAATTTCGATATAGGTTGGTTCACAAATTTTAATAGTTTATTGAATGTTCATAAATATATGAACAAAAATTGTTTTCATATTTATTTCATTATAAATTGGTAAATAATAGATATTGCATTAGTTTTAATTGTATTAGTTTTTTCGAATATTGAAAATAAAAAATATTCTTGCAAATAAACCGTCTAAGAAATTTATTTATAAGATTGTTTATTTGCAAGAGCATTCTTTATTTGTAAGGATATTTTCTTTGCTTTTGATGATTGACAACAAAAATAGTAAAAACTATTTATTTATCCAGGCAGTTAAGAGCCAGAGGTGATACACACTTTGCCAATTATATCTGTTTGACTCGGCAGAAGATTTTCCCAGTCCCTTGTTGCTCTTAATATATTTTGTCTTGTTATTTCTCCAAACCCCTGCTCTACCAACCATTTGCTTAAGACAATCAAGTATGTCATACACTGTATTCTCTCATTTCTCTTTCCCTTTATCTGTCCTGTGAGTATCAGATTCTCCAAACTCTCCTTCCTCATTATGTGTCTCAGAAACTTCAGATGTCTCTTCCTGATGTTAAGTATATGATTAATATTTTTGTTGTCAATTCTCAAGAAAAGAAAAATGGGTAAATGTTCGTTTTAGGTGTCGACAGCTTTTCACCCTTCAAATTTATCCAAAATAGCATTATTTCTGTGCAAATGTATATGTCGAACTCAAATCAACAATTAGTTATTGAAGGAACTTACCTTTTTTGCTTTGAAAGTTCATAAAAAAATGAACTATATCTTGCACTTTTTCTCTCCCATAACTCTCACAAAGTCATGTAATTAACTGCAGAATGACGTTCTTTGTAGGCAGCAATTTTGGTTGAATTTTGTCCTTTACTGAAACTTCCGGCAATGTACTTCCTGTTTTGAGAGTAATAAGCATAGAAATACAATAGCGCATTACTTTAATTACCAGAAGTACATTGCCAGAAGTATCAGTAAATGAAGAAAAGTCTGCCAAAATTCGTTCTCATGCGCAGTACGTCATTCTGCAGTTAATTACATGACTTCGTGAGAGTTATGAGAGAGAAAAAGTGCAAGATATAGTTCGTTTTTTTTATGGATATTTAGATAAAAAAAGGTAAGTTTCTTCAATAACTAACAGTAGATTTGAGTTCAGCATATACATTTGCACAGAGATAATGCTATTCTGGATAAATTTGAAGGGGAAAAGCGTTGGGACTTACAACGAAAATTTACCAAAAAATGTATAAATTCACTTACATTTTATGTTCAGGCTTTATTCCAATTCTGATCATTGCTTTTTAAAGCAATCTGTCCTTTTATATTGCAGCAAATATTGGAAAATCTCCTCAAAGATCAATGAAAGACTCGAAGGAAGAGAAAGATGCTGAGAATAGCATGAACCAAACACGCGAGCAATGACAAAGTTTTGGAAAGAATGGAAATGAAAAGGAAACTTAAACTTAACAGCAGGCAAAGACAGCTGAAGTTTCTGAGACATGGAATGAGAAAGGAGGGCTTGGAGAATCTGATATTCACAAGATGAATAGAGAGAAAGAGACTTGATGGGATTAAGCAAATGGATGGCAGAGCAGGGTTTGGTTGAAATAACAAGACAAGATATATTAAGAGCTACAACGGATAGGAAGATGTGGAGGGTCATGGCCGCTTCTGTCCTGAAATGACACAGCACAGAAAAGAAGAAAAAACATTGCTGGAAAGTGAAGGGAGTTAAAAAAGCAGTGTCATTGGAAAAACTGTCCTTTTAACACATCTAATTGCAGGCATGTTTATCCATGTTTGCCAAAATCTCATTTATTTTATATCAGTTCTGAATATTATTTACATTCACACATACGTACACAGAAACTAACTTTACAAGTTTATCTAATTACAGCCATATCATGTTGAGACACTGGTTTCACCCAAATGATTACTGAAGTTAAGCAACATCAAGCTTAGTCAGTAGCTAGATGGGTGACTGGTCGACAATACCAGGTGCTGTCATTTTGGGTGTGCAGCTTGTATAATAGATAACAGCTCAGAGTTGGAGATTGGGTAGCTGAGTTCCAGTTCCAGTTGGGTTTGTTATATTCACTTAAGTAAATATATAACATGACCCCTGGCTGAGTCCAGCCAACCTTCCTGACCTTTTGATTCTGCCCATGCTGTATTGTTGATCTCAGATTAGCCAAAGCATGACCACTTATTACAACTTGATGAGGCTGGTCTAGACATGCGAGGGATTAGTATATGATGAAACCCAGATCTAAGACTGTAATGATATGGTGTAGATTTATATATATTTGAATAATTACAAGAATATAAGCAAGTCAAAATAAGAGATGAAAAGAAACATCAGTTGGCTGGTATTTCAGTAGCATGACAATATTTGTGTTGTATTATTTCTACAGGATGATTGCTAATTCAAATTCCAGTTGGTTGAATTTCTAATATTTCTCTCTCCCATCTTCTTTTATTTCTAGCAGCAGGTAAGTTTTCAGGCTGACCATATTTCAAATCTCTTTCCAACCTCTTCTCCCCATGACATGGAACCCAACTGACTAAATCTCATCTTGCATTCTGATTTTGTTAAACAAGCACCACAACCAGGGTGGGAAAGAGGGGTGTAAGGTTTTCATTTCCCTCTATGTATAATTCTTACCAGCTTGAAATGAAAACAATTACATTTAACCATTTCGACTTCCAATGAAAGGGGAGAAAATCACAATCTCTCTATTTGTCTACCTGCTCTTATGAACTGTCCTGATAATTTAGTACACAGGAAATTATCAAATCCACATTTCAACCTAGGGTCACACATCGTCAAAACCCATTGACATATGTTGTGACTATAATCACTTTTGATAAATTCACTTAAAAATAATTTTGTACTCAGTATACTTTACACCTGAGTTTTTCCACTTGTTAACATTTTGACTACTTATCCTGACAAAAATATTCATATTCTCCAATTTTAGAGAAATTTCTTCTCATCTTGAAGATCACATAAAATTAATACCAGCCATCTGAAAATAGGGTTACAAAATTCCTTTGAAAAAGGTAAGAATTCAGCTTTTCTCTCTCAAGCTATGGGTTAATTAGTAAGACTTATATCAGTAAATCATTCTTATCTCATAAAAAATTCTTGCAACACAAAAGTATTTTCTGGCTTTAAATAACCTGCAAAAAGTTTATAAGCTGTAAAAAACAAGCCAATCAATCAGTAAGTCACTCACACACACACACACACACACACATACACAAAAATTATGAGCTTGATATGTGCATCATGGTGCCATGGATATTGGCTTGAAATAAAAAACTGGAGAGCCAAGTTTGAATTCCAATTGAATTCATTGCATTCACTTACACACAAAAACCCTTGGGAAAGGTATTAATCTGTTTCTCCTCCCTTCAGCTATGAGTTAAATAGTGGGGCATATTGGATTCTGCAGCCTTGGTTGGCAACCGGTCTACTACAGAAAGGAATGGCAATCTATTATGGGAAAATCTTCTGCCTTAGTCAGTTATGGAGACATGATAGCCTAAGCATGTATCATGTATGGCAATTGACTGATATTAGACGTAATAACGTTGAAATAATTTACTAACATTCTGTGAAGGCATGCAAGAAAAGAAGTTGCTCAGACATATAAATAATGACTCCTTAAAAATCTTATCAAGAAACATCATCATTAAAATAATCATCAACATGTTCTACACACATTAAAGTTACTAAAAGCTTTTGTATTCAACTAGTAATCCTTACAATTATAGGTTAATTTCAACTTTTTGGTTCTTTTAGGGGCATTTTATGTTTCTATTCTCTATTCCAATTATGTATTTCTATTCAATATTCTTATTCTCTATTTCTGTTTTGTATTACTATTCTATATTTTATTTAGTATTCTTATTCTATATTCCTATTGTCTATTACTATTCTGTATTCATATTCTGTATTCTTATTCTATATTCCTATTCTGAATGCCTTTCTATTCCATATTCCTATTCTATGTTCTTATTCAGTATTACTATTCTCTGCCCCTATTATATATTTTTATTTTATATTTCTATTCTTATTCTGTATTACTTTTAGGTATTCTTGTTCTGTATTCCTATTCTTATTTATATTCTATATTCTTATTCTGTATTCCTTTTATAATTCATATTCTATATTTTCATTCTATCCCTATTCTATATTCTGTATTCTGTTAAACCTATTCTGTATTCCTATATTCTTATAGAATATTTCTACTTGCGTTTGACCAATGTTAATAGATATTTACTCTCAAATTGTTTTCAAACATAAATTATTAAGTTTGATGCTGGCAATAAAAATTTTAAGAAAAATATCCAGCTGATCTCAGAACTTTAGCAATTGAGTTATTTTAAGTAGAAAACAAAATGTCTGAAAAAGTTTAACATGAATTTTTTACAAACTCTCATATCATCAACAATATAGGTATTAGCATTGTGATTACCAAATTCAAAATGGCCAATTTAAATAACAAATTACTTTTTAAAACAGAAGAGTATTTTCAGTCACCTAATAAATATTATTTTCTAAAAGAGATTTTTTCCAATGTATGCTCTATAGCAGAATTTAAATTTTACTTAACATATTTATTTTTCTGTCTTTGACATCTTCATTCATCATTCATGGTCATGTTTTTTTGTTGAAGTGGATCCTGCCTGGTAGAGGATTTTAGTTTAAATCTTCACATATACTTGAACATACTGAGACTTGTCATAATAGTTTGAGACAAGATTTTACAAGGCTGGATACTCTTCTTGATGCATAACTCAGACACACAAGGTAGTCCAAATACACGAAGTGTTTTTATTGAAACAACAACTCAAAGAAGCATTGAGGTCCTAAGCATTCAAATTAATTATGAAAAAATGAAATATAATTTTCCTAATTCAAGGAAACACCCAGAAATGAAAAATGACAACCTGTTGAAAAAAAAAAACAAAACAAAAAAAAAACCAGAGGCCAAATGACAACAATTGAAAGAAAAGAATAAAAAGAAAAGATGAGAAAACAGGTGATGGGGTAAGTGTAAATTGGACAAAAAAAGCAACAAAAAGGACAAATAATCAAAACATTGTATGCATGCACATCCACACAGACAAGTGCACCAGCATGCACACATCTAAACTTATATTATAAATAGAACTTTGTGTGTGTGTGTGTGTGTGTGTGTGTGTATATGTATCTGTTACCTATAGATTCCAAAACGGCTGAACTGATTTTCTTGAAAATTTACACAGTTGTACTATAAGCGTCTGCGAGTGTTCTTAGCTAGGTTTTGTGTTGAGGTACCCTCGATAAATATTGAAGATCGATAATAAAAAAAAATCGGGTTATAGAAGGAGTGGTCCAATTTTAATCAAATTTGATACACTCATAGACAAAGACATAAGAAATGATATTCAGAAGTTTCAAGGTTACAGTTCTTGCAATAGTGCAGAAAATCAATAATATATATATATAAAAGGCAAGTTGTTTGTGTGTGTCTGTTTATCTGCCTCTATGTCTGTATTTTTTCCAGCCCTTTTATGTTAGTTTTTGCTTCGGGTTTGGCTCTAAGTAGGTATATTTATAGTTCTTAGTCTCAGCCATGATACCATTTACTCAGATGACTTATTTAGCCTTCAAAATTCAGTTTACAACAAAAAAACTTATTTGATATCAATACCAGGAAATCAAAATTTGACTTACATCCATTCATTTTTCTTTCAGTCTACGGGTTTGCTTTAACTGGAAACAACTATTGCTTTTTAGTCTTTCGTGCCAACGTCCAAAGAGTCTGAGCTCCAGGACCATGGATTAGTTTTAAAGCTTTCATTACACATACTGCTAGTATACTATAAAAAAATTGCGCCTATAATAAGTGCATATAAAATCAAGAACTATAAGCAGTCAATTGCTGATACCCACTGACAAGTCTGTCTACAAAACTCTAGAGTTGCAATGCTGAAGGTATGGGTTAAATAACAGAACAGATTGGGTTCTATAGCCTTGGCTAGCAACCAGTATAACAGAGCAGGTAGTGGCAACCTGCTGTGGGATAATTTAAAAAATGCCTACCTAAGCGTTGTAGAGCACATTCAGGGCTCAATGAAAGCAATAATATCACTGTTGGCCATTTTCGTGCCACCAGACCCAGATGGAATGGGAAGAGAGAGTGAGGCTGATGACCATACACAACTCTCCTTCACTTAAATCAAATTAAAGCACAAATCATGACTTCTACTCTAGGAGTCATTGTCTTCCTTGCCTGCAAGGGACGAACATCATATAATATTTTCCACAAATATTTATTTTGAAAAATGAAAAAAAAACAAATGATTGCACACATTTTATATGAATAAAGTTCTTTGTAATGTGAAAACTGTACTTGCAAGTACAATTTTTTTTGTATTTTTTAAGGCCTGCACTCCCTTCAATGTGTCTAGCGAACACTTTTATAATCAAACCGAGGGCACAACTGGAATTATCAATGTCCTCATGTGGCATGTTTTTGAGATTTCCATTTCAAGATCCTTGTATTTTGATAGTTTTTTTTTGAAGATCTTCAAAGGTACATTGCAATCTGCAGGGACTACCATGTCAAAAAAGCACGTTCTGTTTTTGGGGTATTTGATCAGTATATCTGGGTGACTAAATTTGGTTGTTTTGTCTGTGTATATTGTAAAACTCCATAAAATTGTTACAGGTCCTCATCTCTGTAACTGGGTCTGGTTGATTTTCATACCACTGTTGTTCTTCTGCCTTTTTGTACCATGATCTGTAAAAACATTGACGATGCTGAGTTGACAATTTCCTGTCTTTTGTAGCTCTTTTTGTTATCTCTCCTAAACCCTATTCTACTGTCCATTTACTCAAGCTCACTAGATAGTTACACATTGTTTTTCTCTAGCCCTCTTGCTTTCAATCTGTCCACTGAGTATCAAATTTTCCAAGCCCACTTTCCAACTCTTGTTTTCTGATGTTAAGTATCAGTCAGTTAAGTGCCATATGTGATACACATTTGGGTGATCATGTCTTAAAAGAGACATGTTTGGCTGGGCAGAAGATTATCTCCCAGTAGGTTCCCATTACTTTCTGCAGTAGACTGGTTGCCAACCAAGGCTATAGAATCCAATCTATCCAGCTATTTAACTCATAACTAGAGAGAGAAGCGGTGGATTAATACCTTTCCCAAGGGTATTTGCGCGTAAGTGATTGCAACAAATTCAACTGAAATGTGAACTTGGCCTTCAGTTGAATTGGAAGTAAATGATTGTATACAATCATATTGATGTTAAGAATAAATAACCATTTTAATTGGTTCTGGGTATGACGGTAAACTGCATCCGGCAGCAAGGTCTCTGATTGAGAGGTTGTGAGGAGCATGGAACCACCTCTTAATTGCTGTTGTTCCCAGGTTCCCCCTGACCTGGAGTGGTAGCACCTGTTAGGGTCCCAGCTATGGGTAAATAGTTGACCCCCAAACTGGGGTCAAAATGCTATAAAAGTATTCAACAAAACCTTTTTGAATGAAAAAACGTTACCAACAAAACATTTTTGAAAAAAAAAATTAACAAACTAAAACAGCAGCTTCTTCTCTCGCAATTCCCGCCTGTGGAACTCGCTCCCATATTCTTGCTTTCCTGATGGCTACAACCTCCAGAAATTTAAATGCAAAGTCAATACTCATCTACTAACCACTGGACTCTAGCTCTCTCCCCACCCCTGTATAACCTTCCCTTTCTCTCCGCCCATGTATCTGTCATCGAACCTGCATTCTCAGCTTTCTATTGTTCCTTTCTAACTAGTTTGTACTCCTCACTCTTTTCTAATTAATCTTTTTACATTTATGTAACCCCCTGCACATCAGTGGCATTTCCGCCTTGCTCGGGGTGAAATGATTAAAAAAAAAAAAACTAAATAAAACAAATCAAAATGATTTTCAGCATTAAATGACCTAATGAAGGTTGATATGCTGGTTAAATAAATCAACCAACCAACTATTTTAATTACAATTTCATCGCTGCTCACACATTTGGTCCATGGTATTGTCAGCATGCTTTTGAAGAATCACATCTCTGTTGCATCAAGTCTCTTCTTCATCTGTGAGGTGATTGTACAATATTCAATGCCATATACATCAGGAGGATTGATATTATGTATTAGCTCAGTACTCTATCATAAAGCAAGCCATAAATAAATTTCTATACGCTGGTAAATTAATTAAAATTGTGTTCCCAATAGTAAACCCTTCAAATATCCTTTCATAAAAAATTCCACTCAGAGAGTTTATCTCCCAGAATTGTTTCTATGTGGAGTAAAATCTCACGAGAATTCTTTCCTGATAACTACAATCTTGGTCTCTTCAAGTCTAGCACCAACCAATAGCTATACAACACATCATCATAATATGCATTTCTTTACAACGACCTCGCTCAGTAACACCCAGCTTTAAGTGGTCCTTGGGCTTTGTACTAAATGAACTCTCAGTAAACAAAAAAACAAAAAAAAAACAACAGAAAATAAATAAAAACGGTTTAAATAAAATATAAATGATGCAGAAAATCATAGCATCCAAAATTTAGATACTAGTCACGATATTGCAAATACATGAGGTGAAGTGGAAGACGCGTTTCAAAAACTAAGCTGAGTGTTAAGAAAAAGGAAAATTTTATTAATGTTATGATGCTTGTATACACTTGTTGTCATTGGTGGCTAAAATCTTAACAATATAAGATACATAGATGATACAGTGCTAATAGCAAACATGGAAAGGAAACTACAAGACCTTCTACAAAGCTTGGTGAAGGAAAGCAAGAAAAAAGGACTAAACATAAATTACAAAAACTGAATGCATGATCATCATCAATAGGGAAGCCCAAAATATTAACTATATGTTAGGAATACTAAAATCATGCAGGTACAGAGATTAAAATACTTGGGAAGTTTTCTAACAGGGGACAGAACGTGCAACATTGAGATCTGAAGGCAAATTGGCATGGCTAAGGACACATTCCAGAAGCTGAGTAGAGTATTGAGAGACAGAAAAATACCTTGGAAGTTTTCTAACAGGGGACAGAAAGTGCAACACTGAGATCTGAAGGCAAATTGGCATGGCTAAGGACACATTCCAGAAGCTGAGTAGAGTATTGAGAGACAGAAAAATACTTTGGAAGTTTTCTAACAGGGGACAGAAAGTGCAACACTGAGATCTGAAGGCAAATTGGCATGGCTAAGGACACATTCCAGAAGCTGAGTAGAGTATTGAGAGACAGAAAAATACCTTGGAAGTTTTCTAACAGGGGACAGAAAGTGCAACACTAAGATCTGAAGGCAAATTGGCATGGCTAAGGACACATTCCAGAAGCTGAGTAGAGTATTGAGAGACAGAAAAATACCTTGGAAGTTTTCTAACAGGGGACAGAAAGTGCAACACTGAGATCTGAAGGCAAATTGGCATGGCTAAGGACACATTCCAGAAGCTGAGTAGAGTATTGAGAGACAGAAAAATACCTTGGAAGTTCTAACAGGGGACAGAAAGTGCAACACTAAGATCTGAAGGCAAATTGGCATGGCTAAGGACACATTCCAGAAGCTGAGTAGAGTATTGAGAGACAGAAAAATACCTTGGAAGTTTTCTAACAGGGGACAGAAAGTGCAACACTAAGATCTGAAGGCAAATTGGCATGGCTAAGGACACATTCCAGAAGCTGAGTAGAGTATTGAGAGACAGAAAAATACCTTGGAAGTTTTCTAACAGGGGACAGAAAGTGCAACACTGAGATCTGAAGGCAAATTGGCATGGCTAAGGACACATTCCAGAAGCTGAGTAGAGTATTGAGAGACAGAAAAATACCTTGGAAGTTTTCTAACAGGGTACAGAAAGTGCAACACTAAGATCTGAAGGCAAATTGGCATGGCTAAGGACACATTCCAGAAGCTGAGTAGAGTATTGAGAGACAGAAAAATACCTTGGAAGTTTTCTAACAGGGGACAGAAAGTGCAACACTAAGATCTGAAGGCAAATTGGCATGGCTAAGGACACATTCCAGAAGCTGAGTAGAGTATTGAGAGACAGAAAAATACCTTGGAAGTTTTCTAACAGGGGACAGAAAGTGCAACACTGAGATCTGAAGGCAAATTGGCATGGCTAAGGACACATTCCAGAAGCTGAGTAGAGTATTGAGAGATAGAAAAAAATTGTTGGAAACAAAGAAAAGATTACTAGACTATTATGGGATATCTGTCCTCCTATATGACAATTTCATCAAAGATAAAGGAAACACTCAAACCAGCTCTGAATACCACCAAATGAAAACTGATAACTGAGCGCCAAGGCAGATCAGTACAGAGACAACTCAGCACCAAAGAACATAATTTTATACTTAGAACTAATGTATTAACTAACCCCTTGCATTTTAGTCATTTATTTCTTTGCTTGGGGTGAAATAATGTTTTTCTTTTTCTTTTATTTTCTCTAAAACCCACTAACCCCTTGCATCTTAGTTGCTTTATTTCCTTGCTTAAGGTGGAATAATATTTTTTGCCTTCTCTCACACCCACTAACCCCTTGTATCTTAGTTGCTTTGTTTCCTTGCTTAAGGTGGAATAAATTTTTTTCCACATCTTCTCTCACACCCACTAAACCCCTTGTATCTTAGTTGCTTTGTTTCCTTGCTTAAGGTGGAATAATTTTTTTTCCACATCTTCTCTCACACCCACTAACCCCTTGTATCTTAGTTGCTTTATTTCCTTGCTTGAGGTGGAATAATATTTTTTGCCTTCTCTCATACCCAGTAACCTCTTGCATCTTAGTTGCTTTATTTCCTTGCTTGAAGTGGAATAATATTAGTCAATATTTTTCTTCCAATATGGCATCCAAAAAGGCATTATGTAAAATATGAACCAGATTTTATTTTTAGCTATTTTGATCTAAAGAAGAAGTAAAACACAAGTTCCCTTTTCTCTTTTTATTTCTCCTAATTTGTTTTTTGTTTGGCATAATAATTTAGAATTTGGGAGAGAGTTAAAATTTTTATAAATTCAGATGCATCACATTAACAGATAGTGGGGGTTAAAAATTTTTTTAGGGGAATCTGATTTCCCTAACCCTAACCCTAACCCAGCAGCTTCTTTCCTCGCACTTCCCACCTGTGGAATTCCCTTCCATTTACTTGCTTCCCCGACAGTTACAATCTCCAAGAATTTAAAGGTAAAGTCAATAGTCATATCCTATCTCACTGACTATCTCTCTCTCATGTTCCTTTCTCTGTCCACTCCACTCTCATCAGTATTCTCATCTTTCTCTTGCCCACTTCCTGACACTTCCTATAACCTGTAACTCTTTCTCGTAACTTTCTTCCTATATGGTGGCAATAAACTGTTGCTATATGATTATAAAAAAAAATATGAATTCACAAATTTATTTTTCCTTATAAAATTCAAAATGGGACATTACTGGAAAATCCATTTGTCACCTCTCATGATAATTGTTCTGATGAATTTTCCTCTTTGGTACCTCATCTTACACATTTACAAATCTTCTATTCGTCCATGCTTTGAATATTGCTGTCTTGTCTCGTCTGGTGCATCTGCTATGTATTTAGAGTCTTCATAAAATAGTAAGAAGAATCTGCTATTTTATTGGTTCTGATCACTCTTTTACAGTTAGATCAATCAAATGCAGCTTATAATTCTACCCCAGCAGCTTCTTTTCTTGCTCTTCACGCCTGTGGAACTCCCTTCCATATACTTGCTTTCCTGATGGCTACAATCTCCAGGAATTTAAATACAAATTCAATTCCCAACTCTTATCCACTTAACTTCATCCCTTTCTACATCACCCCATGTATCTTGTTTTTTTTACTTTCTCTCTACCTTTGCAACTGTCTTCACACCTGTGTTCACATCCTTCAGCCCTTTCTCTTTCACCACCTGTAGCTGGTTCATCATTCTCTTCACTCTCCTTCTGTCTAAAATTTTAACTCTTTTATGTAGCCCCCTGCATATCAGTGGCAGTACCATCTTGTTTGGGGTGAAATGATTTTAAAAAAATAACTGTATCTTGGCTTTAGCAATTATCCTACTGTCATAATGTAGGTCTCCATTTGCTTTTTTATAAATATTTTTATGGTAATTGTTCTGATGAACTTTCCTTTTTGTGATCTCAAATTTACAAATTAAAGCACAACTAAGTTCCAATATTTTAAAATTGAAATTGCTTGCTTTAAACCATAAGTTCTATGCTGAGAGTTTCTTTTTTTGCACGCCTTGCTTATAGAACTGTCTTCTGTTTTCTTGCTTTCCAGTAAACTATGATCTTCATAAATTTAGATGCAATGCCAACTGTTATCTACTGTCTTCTTAATTCTTGTTCTTTTACTGTTCTCTCTCTCTCCCTCCTTGATAGTGTTATATGTTTTAGCTCACCATCTCTTACTCTCAGTAATTTTTTGTGTCTTAGTGGCTATATTTCTTTGCTTGCAATAAAATTATGCTTTCTTTTCTTATTCACTTCTCTCACACTTAGTAACCCTTTGCATCTTAGTTGCTATATTTCCTTGCTTGAGGTGGAATAATATATTTTTTTTTTTTTGCCTTTTCTCAAACCCACTAACCCCTTGCATTTTAGTCACTTTATTTCTTTGCTTGGGTTGAAATAATGTTTTTTCTTTTTTTATTTTCTCTCACAACCACTAACCTCTTGCATCTTAGTTGCTTTATTTCCTTGCTTGGGGTGAAATAATATTTTTTCTTCTTTTTTATTTCCTCTCACACTCACTAACCCCTTGCATCTTAGTTGCTTTATTTGCTTGCTTGAGGTAGAATATTTTGGGGTTTTTTTTGCCTTTTCTCACACCCACTAACTTCTTGACTTTTAGTCACTTTATTTCCTTGCTTGGGGTGAAATAATGTTTTTTTTTGTTTTTATTTACTCTCACACCCACTAACCCTTGCATCTTAGTTGCTTTATTTCCTTGCTTGAGATGGAATAATATTTTTTTCCACCTTCTCTCACACTAACTAACCTCGAGCATGTTAGTGACTTTATTTCCTTGCTTGAGGGTGAAATAAATATATAAATAAAATGGGTCTTTGTCATTCACAAAAAATATCTTTTTGTAGAACACATGTAACTCATGACCATCTTTCTGAGTCTCTTTGATTATATATTTAAATGTTTATATTTGTGTGATTTTGAGAGAGAGAGAGAGAGAGAGAGAGAGAGTGTGTGTGTGTGTGTGTGTGTGTGTGTGTTTAGTGTATGATCTTGTGTTTATGTGCATGATATAATCTCTTAATGTTTCAAACTGTCACAAGAGTGTTCATTCTACGATTGCTGTCAGCTCCTGAAAAACTTGAGCAAAAGTTATTTTTATTTTGCTTTTGAAATTAATTTAAAAGTAATGAAACAAAACCAACTGAAAACATGAAATAAACAATGTGTTATTTGTCAAAAAAACGTTGTTTTCATGAAAATTATGTAGCCAGATTCTGACTATTTGCATAATCTCATTGGCAAGTTAGATGCTTACCTTTGCCAAAATTTAGATAATGTGCATCCAAAAAATGTCACTTACTTCAAGGAAATTGAATGAACAAGTTGAGTTGCTAACATTAAATGAATATTGATTGTGTTAAGAAGTATTTTTCTCAGATTTAAAGAAGGTCTTTTTTTGTTGTTGTTATTTTCCTGTCAACGGACATGCTTTTATGTCCACATGCTTTTTACTGTTTTTACATTATTTTGTTGTTTTTATTGAGTTAAAGCTTGAAACAAACTTTTAGAATGTATTTTAAAAGAGATAATTAGGCTGAGTTTGTAAAGACATAGTTTAATATTATTGAGTTTGTAAATAGAAAGAAAGATAATGAGAATACTAGGGACCAAACATGTAAGCAGCAAAAAAGTTTTAGAGAAAATGGAAACAAAAATGGCACACATACTTGAAATCAGAAAAAAAAACAGTTGAAATTTCTAAGTTATGTAATAAGGGTACTATTTTCATTTTATTTTGTATCATAGACTTATTTTATTTTTGTTATGGTGCCCTTCTATGTGGAATGGTCTCTTCCTCCTGATATAAATAATAACCGTAGTGACTTCCAGAGACATAGCTGTGAGGCAGTCTAGACACAGTCTAGATGCAGCATAACTATACCATTTGAACTTACACTTCTATTTGCTGATTATTAACACTTATTATTGTATATATTGTTCTGTTATTCTGATACACTTGTTTGAAACGACCTTCCTGTTTCTGTGTCTTTCTTCCTGGCCCAATCATGCCACAACAAATTGTCGACAAAGATTTTGGCACAACTCCACAACAATTTTGTATGCTTCCCTTATTTTATTTTGTATTCTACAATTATTTAGTACCCTAGTCTTATTTTATTTTGTACCCTAAAGTTATTTTAGTTTGTACTCTAGTCTTATTTTATTTTGTACCCTAAAGTTATTTTAGTTTGTACTCTAGTCTTATTTTATTTTGTACCCTAAAGTTATTTTATTTTGTATGCTAAACTTATTTTGCACTCTAGATTTATTTAATTTTTTTATTTTATTTTGTACCCTAGAATTATTTTATTTTGTACTCTTGACTTATTTTGTATTTTAGACTTATTTTATTTTGTACCCAGTACTTTTCTTGTACTCTAGATTTATTTTATTTTGTACTCTATACTTATTTAACAAGATAAAGAATGGTAATAAACCTCGCTGCCGAGCTTGAAAAGGACCTCCAATCCGTGGTGGATTGGGGTAAGAAATGGCTTGTAAAATTCAATTCTTCCAAAACGAAGCTGCTGTCAATTAACCACCACAGACAACCGCACCTCCCTCCCATTAGCATGGAACAGGCTTGCCTCCCAGAGAGTAAATCACTATGCCTGCTTGGGCTGACACTCTCAGTAGACCTCAAGTGGAATGACTACGTTGAATCCATTGCTAAACCCGCAGCTATGAAAGTCGGCTTTCTGTACAGGGCCCGGAAATTCTTTCCGCCTGAATCTATCCTGCAATTATATAAATCCACCATTCGCCCGTGTATTGAGTACTGCTGCCACATCTGGTCGGATGCCCCTTCTATTCTCCTCAGGGTTCTTGAAAAAATACAGCAAAGAATCTGTAATGTGATTGATACCGACGTGGCTGACCGCCTGCAGTATCTCTCTCACCAGCATGACGTGGCTTCCCTGTGCCTCTTCTATAAATACTTTCATGGCTTCTGCTCTGATGAACTTAAATCACTGGCGCCCCCTAGATATGAATTTGCATGAGATACTAGATTGGTAACTAGGTTCCACCCTTTTACAATGAAACCGATGAAATGTAACCACAATTTCTACTCCAACAGCATCTTTCCTCGCACTTCCTGCCTGTGGAATTCCCTACCGCATGCTTGCTTCCCCGATGGCTACAACCTCCAGGAGTTTAAATGTAAGGTCAATAGACACCTCCTAACACACTAACTCACACCTACTCTCTCCAACTCTCTCCCTATGTACATCCGAAGTCGTCTATCACCCTCCTTCTGACATTTCCTATACCCAATCGCTCTATATAACCCTCTGCGCTATAGTGGCAGTGGAATGCCTTGCTTGTGGGTGACACGATTAAAACAAAAAAAAAAAAGAAAATACGCACAGTTGGACTGAGGAAACCAACGCCTGACCTTGCTGGAAAGCTTGAGTAAATGGATGGCAAAACAGGGCTTAGAAGAAATAACAAAAAAACAAATTTTATTAAGTGCAAGAAAAGTCAAGATGCTGTGAAGAGCCATGGCCACCTATGTCCTGAGAAGACATGGCACATATAGAAGAAAATACATTGTGTAAAGTAAATGGCAGTGAGTACTAAATCCACTTTTATTTAATTTCTTCTCCAGAAGTTCTGCAATTATATTTCTTTGTCAGCCATCAACACTGTATCATCTGCATATGTTATTTTGCTAAAAGTGTACCCACCAAAAATAAGTCTAAGTCTCTCAGGATTGCTTCACTGTAAAGGTTAAATAAATTCAGTGAAAGGACACAGCCTTGTTTTACATTCCTTTTTAAAATCAACTTTTGCAGAAATTATTAAAGGAAAGCAAGAAGAAAGGACTATCACTCATTAGAAGAAATAATGTATAAACATAAGTGCAAGAAAGGACAAGATGTTGTGGAGAGCCATGGTCACCTATGTCCTGAGTAGACATGGCACATAAAGAAGAAAATGCATAATGTAAAGTAAATGGTTGTGAGTGTTGGACAATCTCACCAAAGATGAAGAAGAGACTTGAAGCAACATAAAAGAGGTTCTACAGAAGGATGCTGAGGATACTATATCATGGGCTGAACATGTGAGCAACAACAAACTTTTAGAGAAAATGAAAACAAAAAAACACTTATGATTAGAATCAGAAAGAGACTTCACATTTCTAAGACTCATAATGAAGAAAGAAGGCAACAAAAGTTTTAGAGAAAATGAAAACAAAATGAACACTTATGAATAGAATCAGAAAGAGACTTCACATTTCGAGGACTCATAATGAAGAAAGAAGGCAATAAAAGTTTTAGAGAAAATGAAAACAAAAAGAACACTTATGATTAGAATCAGAAAGAGACTTCACATTTCGAGGACTCATAATGAAGAAAGAAGGCAATAAAAGTTTTAGAGAAAATGAAAACAAAAAGAACACTTACGATTAGAATCAGAAAGAGACTTCACATTTCTAAGACTCATAATGAAGAAAGAAGGCAATAAAAGTTTTAGAGAAAATGAAAACAAAAAGAACACTTACGATTAGAATCAGCAAAAATAACAAAAAATTGCAAGAAGGAATGGTTTGTTAATTTCAACACCCCAAAACAAAACTGTTCACTTTTAATAATATGAGAGGACAATTTTTGCCTTCCATCAGTGTGGCTGATGCTGACCTCCTGGAGTGAGATTTATTGCCCTGACTTAGGCTAATTTTTTCCGCTGGCACGAAGTGGAAATATTATATTGAGTAAATTGCTAGGTTCGCTTGCTACAAAAGTTAGTCCATTATTTCATGCTAGACAATTTTTCTCATCAGCATGTATCTTACATATTCATAAATCCACCATTCATTCATGCAAATAATGTTGCTGCCACATCTGGTTTGCTTCTTCTCCTATATGAGTAGGGATTCTGTTGTGGATCTTCCTCGCCAATTAGTTGTGCGTGAAACTTCTCTGCAAATTGTAGTGACCGAAAGTAAGACACAGAACAAGAAGGTAGGTTAAAAACAGTGTATTAGTATAACAAGAAACACGGTATTCGAAGGCAGTGTTAATAATAAGTAATATAGGAATAAGTAAGTCCAAAGGTGTTATTACGCTGTCGTTAACTGCTGTACTTGAATGCTGTACTCATAACTGTTCTAGCTGTTGACTGTTCTTGTTACTCCCTGTAACTGCTCTGATTGCTCTCTGGAAGTCAAGCAGGTAATCTATATGCAGCAAGAGGTGTAATATAACAATCTGGCCCCACCCGAGGAAGTGATGCAAGTGATGGTGTTTCCCGTCGGTGGGGGGGGGGGGGTCGGCGAGCGGCGGGGCAGGTGTTTGTGAAATACATCCTGTCGAGGCCGGAGCGGATGTCGTTTGACCTTATTTCCGACAGCGGCGGAAATGACTGCGGAGGCAGACAGAACAGGTGTCTCTGGGAATTACGTGGAAGTAGAGAAACACCACAGGCAAGACTACACTCCCGTCAACCCATTCTATGTGCGCTCTCACCCTTCCGTTCTCTATTCCACACGGTTCGTCATCATTAATAAAAATATAACCTTATATTTTTATATATGCGTGTTTGTTGTTTTGTCGTCGTACGGCGATATATAACATAGGAAACATCCATTTCCTTGTAGGAGGGTACAATAGCAGGATCTTGGTAAAATACAAAGAAAAATCTGATATATTATCAGGACTGACCTGGCACCTCAGCTTCAGTCATTTTGCCACTGCTGTAATGTATCTTCATTGCAACGTTTTTTACAAATACTTTCATAGTAAGTGTTCTGATGAACTGTCTTCTATAGTATCTAAACTTTATGGATTTAAGAGTAGTACTAAATTGGTAGCAAAATCTCATATTCTTAGAGTTGAAAGGAGTAGATGTAGCTGTAGGTTCTATGCTAAGAGTTTCTTCTCTTGCACTTCTCACTTTTGGAACATTATTCCAGCTTCTTGCTTCCCAATCAACTTTGATTTCAAAAATTTAATTACAATGTAAATCATTATTGTTTATCTTCTTAATACCTATTTTTTTTATTGTCCTCTCTTATTTACTCATATTTTTTATTGTCCTCTCTTATTTACTCATTTACACATTCATTAACCCTTAGTTGCTTTATTATTATGCAAATGGTGAAATGATTTTTAAAATGATCTTTCTAAACTTGGTTCATTTTTTACCTTCACTTTACTGCACATCAGTTTGTTAATATTGTGATTTGTTCTATGTGGGTTTGCCGACTACAAGTTCAAACTGCAATTATTCATTTCAAAAAGATTATCTTAAATGTTTGTCTTAAGATAATATATTTATTTTTATGACTGCAAAAATGCTGATATTTTTTGTTGAATTATATTGTAAAATCCTTTACCACACGAAATAATGCCAGCCAATAATTTAATATGGTGTAGCAGAAATCAAACAGTACATCTCCAGATTTTGTTTTATCAGAAACAATAAATAAAAAAAGAAATATGGATTGAATCATTTTTTCTTTTAATTCTGATTTTCTGAAGTAAATGCTACAAATCATTCAAAATTGTTATCGAATTGTAAAAAAAATCTTGGTTTGTATTTTTACTCAAAAACAAAACCATTTAAATTCCTTGTTATATTTTTCACATTGAATGAGGTCATTCTGTTGAAAACTATAATCAGAAGTGTTTTACATTGATGTTCACTCTATAGAAGGCCAGAAAGCCACACAATGTAGAGGGTTACAGAGTAAGCACAGTTTATGCGGATAAATGAGGAAGGTTTGAACAGTCTAAGATTTTAGTGATCAAGAAAGAATTCTCTTAGGAGTTGGTTCCACAAAAAAGCTGTTTGTGAGAAGCTGCTTCAGTGAAATTTATACCTCACCAATAAAATACAAAAAGAGTGAAAGTTGTTTGTCACAATGTGTTTAGTATGGTAGGTCTTAATCATAAAACTCTTTATTTCCTTGTCATATTTTTCATGTTTTAAGAAGTTTTCATTCTGTTGGAAATTATAATAATATCTTTTTTACAAGGATGCACAACCCTCTACAAGGCCCAAGAGCCACTTGAGTTACAGAGTAAGAGTTACAGTTTATGAATATTTATGGGGAAGATAACTGTTGATTGATAGTAGACTTGAGCAACTTGAGTCAGTCTGTTAGTTAATTGCCATATGTAATACATGCATGAGTGATCAAATTTCTTTCGATCTATGTCTGACTAAGCAGATGATTTTCTTGCTGTAGGTTGCCATTTCTTTCTGCAGTTGACTGGTTGCCAACCAAAGTTATAGAACCTACTTTTTCCTGATATTTAAACCATAGCTGAAGAGAGAATAGATAGATTTGTACATTTCACAAGGGTATTTGTGTGTAAGTGAATGTGACGAATTAAACTGGAATTTGAACTCGGCTCGATCGATTTCTTATTTTGGGCTGATATCCATTACACCACAATGCATATCCAAGTTAATATTAAGTTATGCAAATTTACTCTGAAACGGGAATCAACAAACATGCAACTAACAGACTGACTCTTAAGTTGCTCAAGTCTACTGTCAATCAGCAGTTATCTTCCCCATAAATATTCATAAACTGTATCTCTTACTCTGTAAATCAAGTGATTCTTGGGCCTTGTACATGCAAGTAAAGAATATTTGCTAAAATTACCAGAAAGATCAACTAATCTTTCTGGTAACTTTAGCGAATATTTTACTTGCATTTTTTTTATCATTTCACCCCAAGCAAGGCAGTAATGCCCCTAATACAAAGAGGGCTACAAAAAGTGAAAATGTAAAAAAATGAAAAGACTGAAAATAGGAAGGATTTACAAAAGGCCAAAAGATGAACAGGGATCCAGAAGACAGAAGATTGCAATTGACGTTGTATTTAAATATTTGAAGAAAGTATTTTTAAGAGAAGCAATAAAATAGAAGGGAGTTCCAAAGGCGGGAAGTACGAGAAAGAAACTTTTGAAGTAAAAGTGGCGGTTACATTTTGCTATTTCAACAGTAAAACTAGTTGCAATTGTAGTAGCATACTTAAATTTATGTATTTGGGGCACCAAGAAAAAAGCTCATCTGAGCAGTTGCCATGGAAATATTTGTAGAAAAGACAGAGGGAAGTCGTATCAGTGAGGAAGTAGCTGAAGTCAAGATGTCTGTTCAGGATTGATTATATTACGGATTCTTTTTTGAATTTTGTCAAGAATCTCTAGATGTACAGAAGACGTACCACATCAGGTATGCCAAAGGAACTCAATGCATGAATGAATAGTAAGCTTGTAAATGCGTGCGTGTAATGGATTCTGACGAGAAAAATTGTCTGTCATGAAACAGTGACACAAATTATCTTCCAGTAGATGCAGTTATTGATTTGTTATAGTCACATCATTAGAAAACACGAGGCCAAGAAGGCGTCGGATGTTGCTCTTCTGAAGCATTGTGTCAGAAATTTTGATGGCAGGCAGAAAAGGTTCCCTGTGGTAATTAAATAAAAGCAGTTTTGCTTCGGGTACATTAAGATTTACAAGCCACTTCTTACCTCCATTAACCACTGATTGGAGGTCCTTTTCAAGAATAACTGTCAGAATTTGGATAAAAAATATAATAAAACATTGTAAGATTTATATTTATTGCTCATTCTGTCGATGTCTGATACTAACCTTCAAGAGAGAGCCACATTGTGCCTTCTCAGCCTAACATTTTCTGCTGGCATGAAGTAGAAACATTATCTTGAATCATTTGCTAGGTCTACTTCAATGTGTTGTGCTAGACAATTTTTCTTGCCAGAATCTATCTTACATATTTATAAATATAACATCATCTATGTATTGAATATTGCTACCACATTTGGTGTGGTACTTCGGCTATGTATTAAGAAATTCTTAATTAAATAAAAAGAAGAATTTCAATGTTATTGTTACTGACCTATTTTGGCTTCAGTCACTTTCCCACCACCCTAATTTAGCTTTCCTGAGCCTTGCCTATAAATATTTTCATGATAATTGAACTAATGAACTTTCCTCAATGGTACTAAAAACTAAAATACAATATAAAAAAAGCCAGTTACGAATGTTGCCATCAATGGAAAAACCTGAGTTTGGGAGCCACAAGATTTTTTCAATGAAAGTCCCTTATAAACGATTGACACAGAATGCTTCCAACAAGCCAGCTCTCATTTTGCCCAGTGGGTTCTCGATGTCGCCGCCGTGATTTCGGCCATCAAAACCAACATATAATTGCTCTTCCTTCAAAGACCCATACCACGCGAACAGACATTCCATTCATATCATCTGTATCAGCGAAGACCGATTTATGGCTTCACTAATCAACTCTAGGCCTCGTTTATTGTCACCACTGTGACCACGGTGCCTGCGCACTCCTACAAAAGTGCCTTTCATGATGGTCTTGCATGCAGATCTTTTTCTCTGTCTCAGGAGTGTCTAACTCATAAAAGAGAATAGCTATGACCAGTGCTTTGTAGAGCTTGAACTTGATCTGGAAGCTGATGTTGCCCTTCCATGGCTTTTCAAGTATGGCCATTGCTGATGTGGTTGTGGCGAACCATGTACAGATTCTTACCATCTTTTAAGAGGCTTGCTCCCAAGTATTTGAATCTAGACATTTCTTTCAGTGGTTTAACGTCCATGATGCTGTCCCTGGTGTTTCTTGTGCTGTTCCCTATTACTTTGGGTTTCTCTGTGTTGAATATGTGCTGACTCCTTCAGTAAGTTTCTTGGTCGAGTCTTGCAGTCAATTGTTATTCTAAACGTCAGAGTGAATGGACATGTTTCTTAAAGAAAGCAATATTTTAAATATTTTAAAAGAGATGTCTTGATTATTTTAATTATCTATTTATTTTTTTTTGTTTATTATATGATAATTGTTATTGAATTATTATGCAACTATAATCTTTAATTATTAAAATACGAATCTGTTTATTTTTTGAGTATGAGGAATCTATATTGAGAGGGCATCCAATCAAAGAGTGAAATAAAAATTTACTTCATTTTTTTATTTGAATATAGTGTTTACTTCAGGTTTCGTCTGTTTATACACATTTAAAATCTCCTTTCTCACAGTTCTCTGTATTATCCTCCACAACTTGAGTCTTAGGGGCATACAATTAAGGAGTTGGCCCCAGGCATTAGCAAATATCACTAAACCTCTATATGTCACTGAGTAAAAGATAACTTTGATTGTTTTTTTTAAATAGGTTTTGTCCAGCAAGTTTAATTTGTTATGAATATCTATTATCACTAATAATTATTATATTATTAAAACATTTACTACTTTGTTAGATCACTCATACATTGGCATGAATAATTCTACTGTATTTGTCTTTTTACAATTTAATGTTTGATTTTATAGAGTATATATACCAGGCTCTCAATAAGAAAGGTATAGCTCAGGGTGTAGCCCTAGATATCTTTAAAACATTTGACAGAGTCTACATGCTGGCCTTCTACGCAAGCTACAGGTCTATGGTATAACTGGACGCTTGTTTGATTTAATCCAGTCTTTCCTTTGAATTGCGTAATGAAGGTCGTATTGAATGGGCATGCTTCCAGATATTATCATACAAACACAGGTGTCCGTAGGACTCTCTTCTAGGTCCTATGCCTTTTCTGATCTTTATCAACGATCTTCCTGATGTAATCAGATTCCAAGTAGGCATCTACGCTGATGACACCACCAGTTACTCCTGCCCCCGATAAGAAAACCTTGCTGCTGATCTTGAAAAGGACTTCCGATCTGTGTTAGACTGAGGTAAAAAAATGGCTCGTAAATTTTAATGTTTCCAAAATGAAGCTGCTATGCTTTAACCATCAAAGAGAATTGCTAGTCTCCCTGAAAGCGAAACACTGCATCTCCTAGGCCTAACTCAGCCAACCTCAAATGGCATGACTACATTGAATCCATAGCTAAATCTGCTGCTAGGAAGGCCCATTCACTGTGTAGGGCCATGAAGTTTTTCTCATCTGAATCAATCTTGAACATGTATGAATCTACCATCCACCCATGCATTGAATACTGCTGCACATCTGCTTAGTTGCTATTCATTTTGGGGTTCTTGACAAAATCCAACAGAGAATCTGTAATATAATTGATCCCGACCTAGTAGCTCAACTCCAGTCACTTTCTCACCGATGTAATGTGGCTTCCATTTGTCTCTTCTACAAATACTTTCACAAATCCTGCTCCAAATAGCTTAGCTCCATGGTGCCCTCTCTTCATGAATTTACTCGAGCTACTAGACTAGCAGCTAGGTCCCACCCTTTTATAGTGAAACCAATCAAATGTAACCGCTACCTTTTACTCTATCGGCTTTTTTTTCTCGCACTTCAATGGACAAGAACATGATTGCCAAAGCATGTGACCCATTTTGCGCCCGCCTTAAGATGGTCGTCACCACCATTGGCGGTTGCATTGAAAAATAATGTAGTCTGTAACTCTAACTGTTGCTAAATAAACTGTCGGGTCTCTGTATATACAGCTTCTGTTTTTATTGCCTATTTCGTTTTCTTTTTTGTCAAATGTCGGATTTTGCTGCGACACCTTGTATGTTATGCATTATCATGCTCTGTCTTTCTTGCCTTTAACCTGTTCTGTGACTTTTTTTTAACCATTACACTCCAAGCAAGTCAAGACCGCTACTAGTGCACAGAGGAATTATAATGAGAAAAATACAGGGTTTATTAAAAAAGAATAAAAGATGAACAGGATTCAAGAAGATCGAGGACGGCAGTTTAAATTGCATTTAGATTTTTTGGGATTGTAACTATCAGGGAATCAAATAAACAGAAGGGAGTCTCACAAGCAGAATATGCAAGAAAAGAAACCTTTGGAGTAGAAGTGGCGGTTAAAATTAACTATTTTAACGATAAAAGGATGGGACCTAGATGACAATCTAGTAACACACTTAAATTCACGTGGTCAGAACATCAGGAAAAAAAGGTCGTCTGAAGAGTTTCCATGAAAATATTTGTAGAAAAGACAGAGGAAAGCCACATTATGTAGGTGAAAATGTGACTGGAGTTGAGATGCCAAGGCAGGACCGATTACATTGTTGATCCTTCTCTGGATTTTGTCGAGAACCTCGAAATGTATAGCAGAAGCACCCAACAAGATATGGCAACAGTATTTGATGCAGGAACAAATGGTAGATTTATAAATGGGAAAAACTTTCTGGTCCGACATAGAGACTCAACCTTCATAGCAGTTGATGCAGCTATAGATTCGATGTAGCCATTCTGCATTAGTTTTCTTGAAAAAATGAGGCCAAGGAGGCACTTGTTATTAGTATTCTCTATCTTACTAAGTGATTAGTATGAAATAATAATAATAATAAACACTTCTTTCTGTTTTACTTGTTTATACTATTTAACTTGCTCCCAACAGGTATCTACTTCCGGTTATGCTGATTGAATAAATGATTAAAAAAAAAAAATTATATAGTTATGTATCAATTGTACCAATTGTACATTGAGACATGGAAATTTCTATGTTTCGAGATAGATTCTCATCATCAGGCAATGTTGATATTAGTTGTGCAGATAATTTACATTTAAATGACAAAAACCATTGGTTTGCTGTGAATGTATGTGGGTGCTTCTTGTGGCTAATCAGAATAAAGATTCATTAGGCTCTATAATTATATTATATTGAGCACTCTTTATATTAAAATAAATGCCAGACCACTCAAAATAAAAATAAAAAATCTTGAATCCTCTTCACCTGGAATGTGGATTTTACAAGTACATAAATGATTAATCTCACTAATAGTATCAGGTCTTTGCTAAAGTATACATGTCCAAAAACTCAAATAAGAATTCCCGCCTGTGGAACTCACTTCTGTTTACTAGCCTCCCTGATAGACACAATCTCAAAAAGTTTAAATATAATGTTGTAGGGATAAGAAATTAAGAACTAAAAACCTTTTGGAAAAACCCAAAATAAAGTTGCACACCCACAAAAGTGGATTCAAATGACTATTCACAAGTCAGTGTGAAAAGCTAATTCTAAATCCTGATTGGATTAAAAACAGCAAATTCATATATGAAGTATTTTCAGGCCTAGATATGAAAAGGCTCACTGGAGCCGGCATCATGAAAAGTTTCACTATTTAAACCACATCGCTAACCTATCAAAGGTAGTCGACATGGGAGCGGTTTGCTAAGGACCTCGTGGCAATGTAACGAAAATAAAATTCAAGTAGCCGACACGAACGCAGAGCACGTCACAGTTTCATTCGACCTCTTCTTCCAGTTTCTTTTCTTCATTTTCAATTGTCGCCGCCAGAGAGAATAAATGGACACATTAAGCATAACCTCCTTATTTGTTTGCCCTCTCTCTCTCTCTCTCTCTCTCTCTTTCTCTCTCTCTCTCCTACCAAAAAAGGAAGGAACAAAGACTTTACGTTCTGCTACTACACAACCATAAACTCTAAACTTCTGCGGACATTTTAAATACTTACAATACTACTCCGAACATTTTCTACAACTCTTGATACCCTAAACTTTCTAATTGCACATTAATTTCTACGACATGTGTTATTCTTTCCTTTTAATAAATTTCTGTTTTAAAATGCAAAATGTATATTTTATTCTTACACTATTCCACACAATCCCACGTATTCCAATCTGCCGACTATCAACCTTCTGATGAAAACCTGATGGTTATAACTCTGCTTAAAACTTGTAAGCTGTATGGAGTTCGGTTAAGTGTTGCACAAGGCTGAATCAAAGAAATATTAACCAGCCCCTACGGCTGCAATGTTAACTGCCATCTTCTATCTTTTTAAATCCCGTTAATCTTTTATCCTTTCTTTTCAAACGGAAAGAAGTGGATTCTTTGATTATATATATATATATATATATATATATATATATATATATATAATCAAAGAAGTGGATTCTTTGATTATATATATATATATATATATATATAATCAAAGAAGTGGATTCTTTGATTATATATATATATATATATATATATATATATAATCAAAGAAGTGGATTTGATTATTATATATATATATATATATATATAATCAAAGAAGTGGATTCTTTGATTATATATATATATATATATATATATATATATAATCAAAGAAGGATTCTTTGATTATATATATATATATATATATATATATATAATCAAATGAAAGTGGATTCTTTGATTATATATATATATATATATATATATATATATATATATATTGTGTGTATTTTGGCAGCATTTTTTCATTAATGCAGGTTTCATTGAATAATATAGACAAGTTTTGTCTATTAATTTTGTGTAGGATCCGTTCATACCGTCTGATATACTTGATGGTGATGTCGTTGAAAGACAACAAAAAATCACAGTAATTGTTGAATTTTTTATCGTGTCTAAGCTTTCGGCTCACATAAGACATTATCAAAGAGTAAATATTAACACACAGTAAACATAGAACATTTAAGTTATTAACAATAAAGAGAACTGAATTGAAAATATAAGTCCATCCCTACCGTGGCGGATGGCCGAAGACAGTGACAAAATAGTGGTGTTGTGGTCCCTGGTCTGATTACAGACATTTGAGTACGTTATTGGAAATATCAAAATTGATTGTATTCAAACCAGGTTTAAATTGTTTAATGTAGAGTCAGCAATCTTTTATTAAACATGTTTCGTTAAAATTTTTCCAGTATTCTTACATGTTTCCTTTTTGCTGGAGATAAGGAATATAAAAATGTTCCAAAATTTTCGACTTTTCAAGCGCTTTGATTCTCTTCACAGGCTATTTTAGGATTTTATTTGGTGATGTTTTTATGTCCTCATGTTTAACTATAATGTAATTTTTTGTATTTTAGTGTTTTTTTGAAAAGGAGAGTTCTCTAAAGCTATCACGTGGTGTGTGAGCGTCTGTCCAATTTAAAAAAAAATTTTCGAAACTTCATTCCCACTGTTAAATAGTGTAAGATTGATGGCAGAAGAACATTGTTTGATACATAGTGCCTCTCTTATAATGAGGTGCCTTTGATATTGTGATTTAAATAGTACTTTTGTATTTTCAACCAAAGTTTTTCTTAAGGTTTCTAGTAGGTAATGGGTTAATAAATGTTTTTTTATTGCACTATTATTACTAGATAGGTGGCATGTAAGTCGTTTACTCAAATATACAAAACACAACGATGTATAAAAGAAATGATTAACATTTCTAATTGGGCAAATATTTTACCAACAGTTCCCAAGAATGAAGAGTTTGTAGTTAACACGAATTTAAAAATAACTCTCTTCTTCATTTTTATAAAAATTCACAATTACCTGTGAAATCCTAATTTTGACAAATAGGAAACGGATTGACTGAAAGAAAAAGACGAATCCAGTGTTAAATTAATTTTCTAACCAATGAAAGGAAGCGATTTGCAAAACTGAAAGTAAAAATTAGTAATCAAGTGTGAAAAACTAAATGGCTAAAAGAAAAAAACACAAAGAAAGTTAGAATTAGTCAGTCAGATGAGAGCAAAAATTAGAGACGACGCACTAAAATGGAAAAAAAAAAGAAAACTTCAAGCCTCTGCCTCGGACATATAAGGTCTCGTCACACATTCGTTCTCCTTCTTCACTTGTGCTATTTTCCTTTGCCTCTTTCTTCTCAACATCCCCGCAGTCAACAAAGAAGACGGTGACAACAACAACAACAAGATACTTCAACCGACTCCTAAAAATAACGTCCGATAAGTACAATTTCCTTTATTGCTTTACCTTCCGTTTCACGTTCTCGCCGGCCATAAAAAGGAAAGGAACACAGACTTTATTAGTAACCTATTAATCTTTCTACATACACACATTCTGCTACTTATGACTACAAGCTTTGGATACACTTAACTCCTTACTACAATTTCTTTTTTAACATTTAACGCCCACAAATTGATGTTATTCTATTCTGTTAATAAAATTCCACTTATATGACAAACGAAATAATTTTATTCTTACACGTTTCAATTTTCTGATAATTCTAATGATGATATCTAATAATCCTAAGTTGTGGGGTTTGTCGGTTATGTTTGTGAATTGGCCTTGTACCAGACATGGTTGACCGTCCCTTCTAGAAGTTAATTTTCTAGTTAATCAGATCATGTAACAGTTTATATGTCAGACTATTTAGGGAAAGTCTAAATGCTTGCATATGCAATTCAACGAAGCTAATAACGCTGATTTACTAATAATAGAGTGAATGAAATTGGCCAAACAAGAAAACATTAGCATTTTAGCAAGACAGTTTTAGTACAAACTGATTACTTCTTATTTGAGTTTGTGGGCATGTATGCTTTAACAAAGATCTAATACTATTTGTGAGATTAATCATTTATGTACTCGTAAAATACACACCATAAAATACAAATAAAAATTATATATATATATATATATATATATATATATATATATTTCATCCCAGCTATGGGCATATAGTTAACCCCCAAACTGGGGTCAAAACACTATAAAAGTATAAGAACAATCTTTTATAGAAATATATGCATAAAAATAGACTTTATAGAAAAATATACATTTTTGAAGAAAAAAATGATTACCAGCAATACATTTTCGAATACAAGACTAGAAGACATTTCAGTTTTCTAAAATAAAATAAATTTTTTTTTCATCAAAATCTGACTAAATCAACCTTCTCACTATAACTGGACATTAAAAATAACTACCTTAAAACCCCAAATTTTGACATTAAATAACATACATAGGTTGATATATCGTTAAACAAAATTCAAACTTAAATTATCCCCCCAAAAAGCGGAAAAATATTAGGATGCTGCAAAAACTTAATAAAAAATTGATTAAATCTTTCTTGTCTGCCATATTCAACGATGTTTGAAAGAAAGATGGCTGCCAAAGTATATATATATATATATATATATATATATATATATATATATATATATATATATATATCACTTACATGTCATTCGTGATACACGCTTTGAGCGATCATGGAAATACACAAATATATGTATATAGAGAATAATGTTTAGCTTGGACAATGAAAATAATCAAAAACTCTATTTACCAGATTTGTTCCACGAGGTTCTCTTTTGGGTTTTTGTTGGTCGGTAACATAATTTTCATAGAGGTTCTTTCAGCTGGATATACTAATCCGCGAATCAAAGCTGTAGTTGATAAAACCAGAATATAACAACTCACAACTCAAAAACCTATTTTTATAGAGACTAGCATCTGATTAGCATACTTCTCGAATCATCTAGGTTTTTCTCGAATATACTGGAATGATCTAGAATTTCCAAACATTCTATTTCTAATTTCTCTATTTTATAACTTTATGAATTAAAACTTTTTTGTATTAACAAGTAGGACACAGTATAATCCCTTACTATAGATTTTAACCTTTTTGTATATATATATATATATATATATAGAGAGAGAGAGAGAGAGAGAAAGAGAGAGAGAGAGAGAGAGAGAGAGAGAGAAGTGCAAATCAGTGTGCTGAAAGAAAAAGTCGAAACCGGATTTCCCAAACAGATGTAAATTGATTTTCTGACCAATGGTGTAGGGGATTTGGTAGGTGCTTGGTTGATGTGTTTCCGTATTTTACGGGTAATGCTCTCGAGATTAGTTCCCCCACAAATACAACACAATGTTTTACAATCGCGCAAAGGAAATGGAATAAGTCACAACGAACATTAAACAACAAACAATTTAATATGTATAAAATAAAATTAGCATGTGGAAACAAATAAAATACAAGATGTGAAAAATTGCCTTTTGGAAAATAAAGTTTGGCAAGAAGTTAAATTAGTTTAAAGGTGTGTGTAAGTTTGTATTGGAGTCCGTAAATAAGTCGTTCTTACTTACATTAAGTTCATTTCAGGTGACGACAGCGTGTCGCGTTGATGAAAGAAAATTTGTCGTTTTTTTCTTTTCACGGCCCTCTGAGCGAGGTCATGAACTTTCGGCGTAATTCAGTCCAGCATCGTTGGAAATGGGACTCAGCATTTCTTCTTCGTCTATCAACAAGAACTACTATTCAACGTCGTTATCTCCCAACTTTTTCCACAGGACTAAGATGGCGACCCCACACAGAATTTTTACAATCGCACACTAGACAGCACAACTGTCATCTCTCTCTCTCCCAGGTTTTCCAGAAAAAGAGTAACACAACGTCGATTTAAAGACGCCTTTCAGCTAGAGAAAAGAACTTCATACATCTTATTTTGTTTCTACGAACAGACGAAGGGGAATGACTCTTTCCTTTTCACTTTCTTATGCATGCTCTCTCAACCCCATGTAACCTTTGTCAATACATTGTTTTTCTGGTTACTTTCGCCTTACTCGTTCTTTCTTATTGTCTGTTTTATTTCATCATGACTAAGGTTGCGTCGAGTCGACTCATAAATATAAATTAGTAAGTGGACGCTTCGTCCACTACAATGGAAGCGATTTGCAAAATTAAAGGAACTTAGCGATCCAGTTCGAAAATCTGAATGACTATAAAGGCTTTGATTAAATCAGTGCCAGTCAGTCAGATGGGAGCAGCGAGACGACACAAAAAATGTCAAGGGAGAAACTTTAAACACGACCCGGACATAAGGTCACGCCACACCTTGTTCTCTTTCTACTTCTTTCTCGTGTACTGATTCATTTTATCTCCATTCAAAGACATTCCTACCGAACAAACGCTCATACATACATAGATATATACATACATACGCACACATAAACTCTTTCCAACAAATTACTACTACGAACATTTCTTGATACCCTTAATTTTCTCATTGAATATTAACTCAAACGACTACCTATTCTTGTTATTCCTTTAATCAAATTTATATTTTAACATGAAAAATGTATATTTTTATTCGTCACTCTTTCGCACTATTCCACACAAATATACACATTCCAGCCTACCGACAAGTAACCTTTTGATGAAAATTTTATGATTATAACGAAAATAACCTTCTGATAATTTTTCTGATGATAGTTCTGGATAAAACTTATAAGCTGTAGGGGGTCGGTCAAGTATGACACAAGGTTGGATAAATAAACATTAACAATCTCCTTATAGCTTCATGTTAACATAGAATTTAAGGTTATGTCTAGCTGTTATAACTCGTTTTCTACCATTAAAATATAAAGTCTTGCTTAACCACTTGACGTGACATCTTTAAGAAATATCTGAAGACTGATTCTAACTACATTTAGAATTCTTGTAGGTTTTCATTTAAGTCTTTAGACTAATCTATTTGTGTTACCGGGAGTATTACTTACTCCACAAAATACCCACCTTTTGAGACTTCTTTTATTAACAAATATTTTATTTTATTTTTTATTAGTGATCACGTCTTCATCTTTCTAGTGAGTTCGCCAACATACTTAACTATGCGTCTTTTACGTTTAAGATCAACTTTCACTTTTTCTGTTCGCTTCCTTTTTCTGGAAATCGTTCAAAGAATTCTTGGAGTTTAAGCACATCAAAAACATCATAGAGCCCTTTTATAAGTTCTTCCGTTCTGTTGGGTCTCTCTTTAGTAAACTATTTCTTTTGCTGATTATATCTTTTATGTTTTCAGTTTTTCTTTTTACCCTCTATACCATCTTTCCAATACCCGATATTATTACACAGTCTTCCCACATTTCTTTTCCATCTTTATACACTTTGAAAAAAAAACAAACTTCTTCGCCAATCTTGAAAAATTTAGCGTTCTTTTGGTTATCAGTTTTTTTAACTTGGTAAAAACTTGTCGAACACCGATTTAATTTTTATTGCAAATATTAATTCTGCCGGCGACATGCCTGACGGTGTATTGGGATTTGGCGTTATACGGTAAATTCTTAATTTTTTGGTCATGCTTCTTCGTTCACTTTTTCATGACTTGCTTTTTTTTTTCAGTTTATCTGTTTGACCTTGGGTGATACGGCGGGGTAATAATATGTTCAATGGAGATTTTTTTTACAAAAATCTTCGAATTCGTGAGCAGTGAATTGTGTGCCTTTGTCACTAATCTTGAAAAAATTTAGCGTTCTTTTTGTTATCAGTTTCTTTTGACTTGGTAACAACTTCTCAAACTCCAATTTAATTTTTCTTTCAAATATTAATTCTGCCGGTGACATGACTGGCGGTGTATTTTGATACGGTAGATTCTTAAATTTGTTTGTAATGCTTCTTCGTTCACTTTTTCATGACTTGATCTTTTTGCAAAGCTTTCGTAAGAGTACCCCCAAACCGCTCAGTTTGTCCGTTTGACCTTTGGTGAGACGGCCGGCTAATAATGAAGAATCTATTACAAAAATCTTCGAATTCTTGAGCAGTGAATTGGGTACCTTTATCTTAGACTATGGTATATGGAATGCCATATCTTGCAAACAGATCGTGTAAAAAAATCACGGTCAGCGAAGAAAATTTTTTTTTTTTCACTTTCATATTTCAAGCCACTTAGTAAAGCTATCCACTACCACAAGATAATGCGATTCGTTTATTGAACCTGCAAAACCTATGCCATGACCACGGGGTGTCTGTCTTTGGCTAAGGTTGTATTATTGTGGTAGGGAATTTTGCTATCAAAGCACAACCACTGCAGGCTTGTTACTACCTTTTCAATGTCTTGATCTGTTTTGATCCAACATACATAGCTTCTCATATGAGACTTCGCCCTTGAAAGTTATGGATCTTCTCTATAAAATTCATTTAATATTCGCTTTTGCAATATCCTAGCTTTTAAACTCTTTGTACGAACATCACTACTCCGGCACATAGCAAATGAGCATTCAAGTCTTGTATGCGTTCTTTTTTTACCTTTTTTTAGTTCTTTTTTTTTATTTTTCACGTTCTGTTCTACTTCTTTTTATTTTAGATTTTTTTGTTTTATTTCTTCCAGGGTAACTGGTAGTTCGCCCACCATATTGCATAATATATTTTTAATTTCAATTTCACTTTTTAGTCCTGCAATAACAGTGTCCTCAGACGGTCCAGATTTTTTTAGTATCAGCCTTGATGACCCACCCGCATGTCCTAATTTTTTGGACGGTTGATATTTCACTATAAAATCGTAATTTAATAAAATGGTACCCCAGTATTGTGATCTATTCGCTGTATGCGTATGAATTCCAATTTTTTCTGAACCAATAAATTGATAATCGCGGCCTGTTGTGTGTCTTCAACCAAAACATTATTCTGTAGATAATGTGGAAAAGTTTTCACTAAAAATATAATGTACAGTCAGATCGTGTTTCGATCTGCACATTTTTTCTGCTGGTAGTAGCGAACGCGAAACATGTAGTAGCTTTCATATTACTGTCATCGTATTTATGTACAATTATAGCTCCTATACCAAAATCTCTAGAATCTGAAGCCAATACGATTTCTGCTTTTGGAGATTAGTGCACTAATGATAAGTCTGATGGTAGTGTTTTTTTTATTCCTTCAAATGCCTTCTGACACTTATCAGTTCATTTCGAAAACATTGTTGTAAGACTGCTCGTAATTTGACCGTTTAGAATAATTCCACGGCATTGGTGGAAAGAATAAAATACAAAATACAACGCGGTATGTGCAAATAACATTACTTGCATAGAACGAAAATAATACAAGAAGATGGTTGATTGTATTCAAAGAGTAATATTCTTATTTTGGTTGTTAGTAAAGTTCTTGGATATAATATAAACTGTATTATGTACGTATGTGATAACTGGGAAATGTGGTTACATGTGTGTTTGTGTGAAAGGGTTAGTTTTGGATGCGTGCGTACTAGTAGCGTGAATAAAGGAGATAGGTAGAATTTAGTTCTTATTGTAGACTTTGATTCTGTAGTCTGGGGCGGTCTCTTTGTAGTTTGGTCAGTGGTGAGTTGAGCGTTTCATTTGCGTATGGATGTGAATCGGGTCTTGAATATGAGCAGCTAGAGTGACGTGGACTATGGTGACATTTGCGAGTGTCTTTCTTTGGGCCGGACTTTGAGATATTTATACCTATTTTTCTAAGAAATCTGCTCCAGAGTTATATTATTTTATTTATTTCTAATTGACTTTAAAATGCTACGTGGTATGTCTACTACTACGTCTGCGCGATATTTTGGTGGCATATACCTAAATTATGTTGACTAATTAAAGAACCTTTCTGATTTGTATTGTATGGTTTTGTATTGTACGGTTTAATTGACGCGTTTTGAGATGTAAGCACTTTACGTGTTATTAATATATAAATACTTTGTATGTGTCTTTTAATGTTTATATGGCTATTGTTGGATGAAAATGCTTCTTATGTTTAAAATTAATAAGTTGAGACGACAGTACTTAATTTTAGGCAAAAACAATTCACAATTTTTCTCACTGAATTTGAATCCCTCCTCTTGCATATTTCCAAACACTTTTCAGATACGCTATATGTTCTTCTTCTTCTTCTTCTTCTTCTTCTTCTTCTTCTTCTTCTTCTTCTTCTTCTTCTTCTATGTGCCCTGTCCCTTCAGGACGTAGGCGATCATGGCTCTCCACGTCTCCCTATCCCTTGTGGCTCTTAGTATGTTTGCTCCTGTTGCTCCTGGCAAACCCCGTTCCGTCATCCACCTGATCAGTCCCTGCAAATATGTTATCCTGTTATTCGTTAGATACACTTTTAATTAATATATCATCCAGATAAACTGTGAAATTACAATCCGCAAGTATGGTATCCACTGCTAGTTGAAAGCTTGTTGATAATTTGTTGTAGCTAAGAGCCACCTTAATACCAAAAGAAGGTCGGTGGAAATTATAAAATCCCCTGTGCGTACTTATACTTGTTAGCTCTGAACATTCTTCGTCAACTTGTATTTTAAATACGCTTCAGAAAGATCCAGCTTCGAAAAAAGTTTTCTACAGTTTAACTTCGCAAAAATTTCCTCTGGACTTGGTGATAGTTAGTAATGGCGTTCTAAACGTTTGTCTAACCCTGTCGATAAATCAGCAGAAACACGAATTTTATATTTCTTTATTTACGTATAGTGCTGTTTTTGCACATTTTGAGTAGTTTATCTTTTCGATTACACCTATTTTACAAGTCTGTCTAATTTTTCGTTGACATACGCTGATGCTGCAAATGTTACACTCCATTTGAGTTTAAATACTGGTATTAAACATTTTTCACTTGAAATTTTAGTTTGAATTTGGTAAAACTAACTCACTCATTCGACAGAACACCTGGAAAAATTTTTTTTTTCAATTCTTTTAATTTTTCACTCAGTTTTTGTTAAATTGGTCGCTTGTCGACTTACGTTTTAATTGCAATAAACGTTTATAGACAAATCTCAAAGCTCAAATAATTCCATCCAATACCGAATAAAATCGTAGTATTTTTAACACGTAGCCTTTAGCGTTTAAACACTTATTACGGAATGAGACATTACAATTCGTTTCGTTATTAAAAAAATAATTTCTCACCTGGGACAGTAATTTCGGCTTTCGACTTTAGAAATCATTTTTAATATAGGCTTTCCGATTTCTTTTCATGGGGCTTCATTAATTATTGTGATACTAGCAGTATAGCCCGGCGTTGCTCGGGTGTGATGAAAGCTTTAAAACTAATCCATGGTCCTGGAGCTCAGGCTCAGCCTAAAGAATATCTGTGTGAAGTTTAGTGAGAATCGGATAAAAATTGTGGATTTGTATAAAGGGTATACAGACAGATAAACAGACACACACCCAAACATCTTGCCTTTATATATATATATATATATATATATATATATATATATATATATATATATAATCGATTTTCTGCACTATTGTAAGAACTGCAACCTTGAAACTTCTGAATATCGTTTCTTATGTCTTTGTCTATGAGTGTATCAAATTTGATTAAAATCGGACCACTCCTTCTATAACCCGATTTTTTCGATTATCGATTTTCGATATTTATCGGGAGTACCTGGACATAAAACCTAGCTAAGAACACTCGCAGACGCTTATAGTACAACTGTGTAAATTTTCAAGAAAATCGGTTTAGCCGTTTCGGAGTCTATAGGTAACGGACACACACACACACACACACACACACACACACACACACACACACACACACACACACACACAAAGTTTCATTTATAAATATGTTTAGATTACTAACATTTGCTAGTATTATTTTCACTTACACAAATATTTACATTTACAAATTTTCTTTTATTTTCTGTGGTTATTTTTTCCATCGCAATGCTGTGTAATTTTTTTTTCTGTGACAATTTTTTCTTGGTTTAGTTTTACAGTTTGACTTTATATTTCCTACTTTACCACACAAGTAGCATTTGGAATTCTTGAAGGAAGAGTCGTCTCCGAGATGTAACTTTTGAAGCAAGGGTGCATTATTTTGTACATTTTTTTTTTTTGCTTGTATGAGAGAAATAAAACCCTTCCCAGGTTTCTTCATTGGCGGCCATAATCTAAGCATTATCCGATACGCGGATGGCACGTTGCTAATAGCAGACACGGAAAAGAAAATTCAGGACCTTCTACAGAAGTTAGCAAAAGAAAGTGAAAAGAAAGGATTGGGCATAAACCTCAAGAAAACTGAATGGTCATCAGCAAAAGAGGAGACCAATCTGCCAACTGCAAGTTGGAGAATCTAAAATAAAACAAGTAAAAAATTCAAATACTTGGGAGGTGTTTTGACAGAGGATGGAAATGCAACACGGAGATTCAAAGAGGCATTGGCATGGGCATACACGCATTTCAGAAGCTAACCAGAGTACGGAAAGACAGGAAAATCTCATTAGAAACCAAGAAACGAGTGCTAGATTGCTATGTGATATCTGTCTTTCTGTATGGAAGAATGTTGGACGATCTCATAAAAAATGAAAGAGAGGCTTAAGGCAGCAGAAATATGGATGTCGAGGATACCATGGACAGATAACGATGCGGTGTTGGAAAGGATGCAAAAAAGAAGAATATTAAAAAATATCAGAAAGAGACAGACAAATGAGGTTCCTGGGACCCGTAATGAGGAAGGAAGGCCTGGAGAACTTGATACTTACAGGTCGGATAAATAGAAGAAGAGACAGGGAAAAGCAGCGCGAGACGTACTTGTTAGGTCTGAGCAAATGGTTGACGAAGCGGGGCTTGGAAGAGATACCAAGAGAAAAATTACTGAGAGCAACAAGAGACAAAGCCAAGTCGAAGTCCATGATCGCCTACGTCATGAAGAGACACGGCACATGATGATGAAGAAGAAGAAGAAGAAGAAGAAGAAGAAGAAGAAGTATGCATATTCATTTTTCTGAATAACTCCGACATCGAACCTTAGATTAAAATTCTCTGACATTCGTTCGATATTTCTAAAAGTGTAATTTTTTTGTTCAAGTTTCGATAGAATTTCGCCCATATTTCTGTGTTTTAAAAACAAACAATCCTTTCAACGTATCCGCAAACATTTTGTTTAACCTTAAACTTTCATATTCCTTAGCAATGATTCCAATATTTTCGTTTTCTTTTTTGTTAGATTCATACATTTCCAAATAATATTCACTGTTTCTTCAATAAAAATTTGTTGTTTTTTTCGGTAGTACGAAATTACATTATTTTTCATGCTCTACCTGTACTAACTTTCTAAACAAAAGTTTCGTTTTTCTATCGTCTTTGCAGTCGTTGCATTGTTCTCTGAAAAATTTTTTCGTATCTTCGCTTATATGCAGAAAAGTTAAGTTCATCATCTGGATTGTATGCAAATTCAGATAAGACAATAGTGATACTCGACAATCTCAACATTTTCAGAAAAGACGTTAGCATAACCAAGTATATTTATTGGCAGCAAACCGCTTGTATACGAATAGGAAGTGAATTCAGCAGGTATACAGTAAAAGAAAGTGGGTAAGAAAGTGTTTTTTCACCGGATCTATTCAACTTATACAGCGAAACAATTCTGATAGAAATAAAACGCTTGCCAGGATTCGTTATTGGTGGCCACAATCTCAACAATGTAAGACATGCAGATGACACAGTGCTGATAGCAGACATGGAAAGGAGAATGCAGGATCTCCTACAGATTGTGGCAACAGAAAGCGAGAAGAAAGGACTAAGCAAAAACTTCAAGAAAAACTGAATGCATGGTCATCAGCAAAAAGAAAACACCAAAATGCCAACTACGGGTCGAAAAAACTTAAATAAAACAAGTAAAGAAATTCAAATATCTGAAAAGCGTGCAGATAGAGGACGGAAAGATGTTGAGATCCAAAGACGCATTGGCGTGGGCAAGGACGCATTTCAAAAGCTAACTGGAGTACTGAAAGACAGGAAATTCTCATTAGAAACGAAGAAGAGAGTGCTATGTGATATCTGTCCTTCTGTATGGCAGTGAATGATGGACGATCTCATTAAGAATGAAGAAAAGGCTTAAGGTAGCAGAAATGTGGTTTTACAGAAGATGCCGAGGATACCCTAAACCGGGGTCGTGAGTAACGACGAGGTGTTGGAGACGATAGAAACTGGGAGAAAATTCATACTTAATATAAAATACAGATAAGGTTTCGGGGACATGTTAGCATATGTTGACGAATCTCAATACTAGGCATACTCCAATCACGTTCAGAAGACTGGGAGGCCATGCATATCTACAAGGAGAACACGATTTTTGCAAATGCTATTTGTATAGCACAAGAAAGTGGTAGTACGGAGAATCGGCAAAGAATCGGACAGACTTGCGACACATATTCCGTTCTACCCTTTAAGGAAATATACATCCGGGACCACAGACGAGCTCCGACCTCAACCTTCTTCTGCTTCTCTAACCAGTTCATTTCCAAGAAGAGATCGGAAAGACTTGCGACACATATTCCGTTCTACCCTTTAAGGAAATATACATCCGGGACCACAGACGAGCTCCGACCTCAACCTTCTTCTGCTTCTCTAACCAGTTTATTTCCAAGAAGAGATCGGAAAGACTTGCGACACATATTCCGTTCTACCCTTTAAGGAAATATACATCCGGGACCACAGACGAGCTCCGACCTCAACCTTCTTCTGCTTCTCTAACCAGTTCATTTCCAAGAAGAGATCGGAAAGACTTGCGACACATATTCCGTTCTACCCTTTAAGGAAATATACATCAGGGACCACAGACGAGCTCCGACCTCAACCTTCTTCTGTTTCTCTAACCAGTTCATTTCCAAGAAGAGACCGGAAAGACTTGCGACACATATTCCGTTCTACCCTTTAAGGAAATATACATCCGGGACCACAGACGAGCTCCGACCTCAACCTTCTTCTGTTTCTCTAACCAGTTCATTTCCAAGAAGAGACCGGAAAGACTTGCGACACATATTCCGTTCTACCCTTTAAGGAAATATACAACCGGGACCATAGTCGAGCTCCGACCTCAACCTTCTTCTGCTTCTCTAAACAGTTTATTTCCAAGAAGAGATCGGAAAGACTTGCGACACATATTCCGTTCTACCCTTCAAGGAAATATACATCCGGGACCACAGACGAGCTCCGACCTCAACCTTCTTCTGTTTCTCTAACCAGTTCATTTCCAAGAAGAGACCGGAAAGACTTGCGACACATATTCCGTTCTACCCTTTAAGGAAATATACATCCGGGACCACAGACGAGCTCCGACCTCAACCTTCTTCTGTTTCTCTAACCAGTTCATTTCCAAGAAGAGACCGGAAAGAATTGCGACACATATTCCGTTCTACCCTTTAAGGAAATATACATCCGGGACCACAGACGAGCTCCGAACTCAACCTTCTTCTGTTTCTCTAACCAGTTCATTTACAAGAAGAGATCGGAAAGACTTGCGACACATATTCCGTTCTACCCTTTAAGGAAATATACATCCGGGACCACAGACGAGCTCCGACCTCAACCTTCTTCTGTTTCTCTAACCAGTTCATTTCCAAGAAGAGACCGGAAAGACTTGCGACACATATTCCGTTCTACCCTTTAAGGAAATATACATCCGGGACCACAGACGAGCTCCGACCTCAACCTTCTTCTGTTTCTCTAACCAGTTCATTTCCAAGAAGAGATCGGAAAGACTTGCGACACATATTCCGTTCTACCCTTTAAGGAAATATACATCAGGGACCACAGACGAGCTCCGACCTCAACCTTCTTCTGTTTCTCTAACCAGTTCATTTCCAAGAAGAGACCGGAAAGACTTGCGACACATATTCCGTTCTACCCTTTAAGGAAATATACATCCGGGACCACAGACGAGCTCCGACCTCAACCTTCTTCTGTTTCTCTAACCAGTTCATTTCCAAGAAGAGACCGGAAAGACTTGCGACACATATTCCGTTCTACCCTTTAAGGAAATATACAACCGGGACCATAGTCGAGCTCCGACCTCAACCTTCTTCTGCTTCTCTAAACAGTTTATTTCCAAGAAGAGATCGGAAAGACTTGCGACACATATTCCGTTCTACCCTTCAAGGAAATATACATCCGGGACCACAGACGAGCTCCGACCTCAACCTTCTTCTGTTTCTCTAACCAGTTCATTTCCAAGAAGAGACCGGAAAGACTTGCGACACATATTCCGTTCTACCCTTTAAGGAAATATACATCCGGGACCACAGACGAGCTCCGACCTCAACCTTCTTCTGTTTCTCTAACCAGTTCATTTCCAAGAAGAGACCGGAAAGAATTGCGACACATATTCCGTTCTACCCTTTAAGGAAATATACATCCGGGACCACAGACGAGCTCCGAACTCAACCTTCTTCTGTTTCTCTAACCAGTTCATTTACAAGAAGAGATCGGAAAGACTTGCGACACATATTCCGTTCTACCCTTTAAGGAAATATACATCCGGGACCACAGACGAGCTCCGACCTCAACCTTCTTCTGTTTCTCTAACCAGTTCATTTCCAAGAAGAGACCGGAAAGACTTGCGACACATATTCCGTTCTACCCTTTAAGGAAATATACATCCGGGACCACAGACGAGCTCCGACCTCAACCTTCTTCTGTTTCTCTAACCAGTTCATTTCCAAGAAGAGACCGGAAAGACTTGCGACACATATTCCGTTCTACCCTTTAAGGAAATATACATCCGGGACCACAGACGAGCTCCGACCTCAACCTTCTTCTGTTTCTCTAACCAGTTCATTTCCAAGAAGAGACCGGAAAGACTTGCGACACATATTCCGTTCTACCCTTTAAGGAAATATACATCCGGGACCACAGACGAGCTCCGAACTCAACCTTCTTCTGTTTCTCTAACCAGTTCATTTACAAGAAGAGATCGGAAAGACTTGCGACACATATTCCGTTCTACTCTTTAAGGAAATATACATCCGGGACCACAGACGAGCTCCGACCTCAACCTTCTTCTGTTTCTCTAACCAGTTCATTTCCAAGAAGAGATCGGAAAGACTTGCGACACATATTCCGTTCTACCCTTTAATGAAATATACATCCGGGACCACAAACGAGCTCCGACCTCAACCTTCTTCTGCTTCTCTAACCAGTTCATTTCCAAGAAGAGATCGGAAAGACTTGCGACACATATTCCGTTCTACCCTTTAAGGAAATATACATCCGGGACCACAGACGAGCTCCGACCTCAACCTTCTTCTGCTTCTCTAACCAGTTCATTTCCAAGAAGAGATCGGAAAGACTTGCGACACATATTCCGTTCTACCCTTTAAGGAAATATACATCCGGGACCACAGACGAGCTCCGACCTCAACCTTCTTCTGCTTCTCTAACCAGTTCATTTCCAAGAAGAGATCGGAAAGACTTGCGACACATATTCCGTTCTACCCTTTAAGGAAATATACATCCGGGACCACAGACGAGCTCCGACCTCAACCTTCTTCTGCTTCTCTAACCAGTTCATTTCCAAGAAGAGACCGGAAAAACATGCGACACATATTCCGTTCTACCCTTTAAGGAAATATACATCCGGGACCACAGACGAGCTCCGACCTAAACCTTCTTCTGTTTCTCTAACCAGTTCATTTCCAAGAAGAGACCGGAAAGACTTGCGACACATATTCCGTTCTACCCTTTAAGGAAATATACATCCGGGACCACAGACGAGCTCCGACCTCAACCTTCTTCTGCTTCTCTAACCAGTTCATTTCCAAGAAGAGATCGGAAAGACTTGCGACACATATTCCGTTCTACCCTTTAAGGAAATATACATCCGGGACCACAGACGAGCTCCGACCTCAACCTTCTTCTGTTTCTCTAACCAGTTCATTTCCAAGAAGAGACCGGTAAGACTTGCGACACATATTCCGTTCTACCCTTTAAGGAAATATACATCCGGGACCACAGACGAGCTCCGACCTCAACCTTCTTCTGCTTCTCTAACCAGTTCAATTCCAAGAAGAGATCGGAAAGACTTGCGACACATATTCCGTTCTACCCTTTAAGGAAATATACATCCGGGACCACAGACGAGCTCCGACCTCAACCTTCTTCTGTTTCTCTAACCAGTTCATTTCCAAGAAGAGATCGGAAAGACTTGCGACACATATTCCGTTCTACCCTTTAAGGAAATATACATCCGGGACCACAGACGAGCTCCGACCTCAACCTTCTTCTGTTTCTCTAACCAGTTCATTTCCAAGAAGAGACCGGAAAGACGTGCGACACATATTCCGTTCTACCCTTTAAGGAAATATACATCCGGGACCACAGACGAGCTCCGACCTCAACCTTCTTCTGCTTCTCTAAGCAGTTCATTTCCAAGAAGAGATCGTAAAGACTTGCGACACATATTCCGTTCTACCCTTTAAGGAAATATACATCCGGGACCACAGACGAGCTCCGACCTCAACCTTCTTCTGCTTCTCTAACCAGTTTATTTTCAAGAAGAGACCGCTAAGACTTGCGACACATATTCCGTTCTACCCTTTAAGGAAATATACATCCGGGACCACAGACGAGCTCCGACCTCAACCTTCTTCTGCTTCTCTAACCAGTTTATTTTCAAGAAGAGATCGGAAAGACTTGCGATACATATTCCGTTCTACCCTTTATGGAAATATACATCCGGGACCACAGACGAGCTCCGACCTCAACCTTCTTCTGCTTCTCTAAACAGTTTATTTCCAAGAAGAGATCGGAAAGACTTGCGACACATATTCCGTTCTACCCTTCAAGGAAATATACATCCGGGACCACAGACGAGCTCCGACCTCAACCTTCTTCTGTTTCTCTAACCAGTTCATTTCCAAGAAGAGACCGGAAAGACTTGCGACACATATTCCGTTCTACCCTTTAAGGAAATATACATCCGGGACCACAGACGAGCTCCGACCTCAACCTTCTTCTGTTTTTCTAACCAGTTCATTTCCAAGAAGAGACCGGAAAGACTTGCGACACATATTCCGTTCTACCCTTTAAGGAAATATACATCCGGGACCACAGACGAGCTCCGAACTCAACCTTCTTCTGTTTCTCTAACCAGTTCATTTCCAAGAAGAGATCGGAAAGACTTGCGACACATATTCCGTTCTACTCTTTAAGGAAATATACATCCGGGACCACAGACGAGCTCCGACCTCAACCTTCTTCTGTTTCTCTAACCAGTTCATTTCCAAGAAGAGATCGGAAAGACTTGCGACACATATTCCGTTCTACCCTTTAATGAAATATACATCCGGGACCACAAACGAGCTCCGACCTCAACCTTCTTCTGCTTCTCTAACCAGTTCATTTCCAAGAAGAGATCGGAAAGACTTGCGACACATATTCCGTTCTACCCTTTAAGGAAATATACATCCGGGACCACAGACGAGCTCCGACCTCAACCTTCTTCTGCTTCTCTAACCAGTTCATTTCCAAGAAGAGATCGGAAAGACTTGCGACACATATTCCGTTCTACCCTTTAAGGAAATATACATCCGGGACCACAGACGAGCTCCGACCTCAACCTTCTTCTGCTTCTCTAACCAGTTCATTTCCAAGAAGAGATCGGAAAGACTTGCGACACATATTCCGTTCTACCCTTTAAGGAAATATACATCCGGGACCACAGACGAGCTCCGACCTCAACCTTCTTCTGCTTCTCTAACCAGTTCATTTCCAGGAAGAGACCGGAAAAACATGCGACACATATTCCGTTCTACCCTTTAAGGAAATATACATCCGGGACCACAGACGAGCTCCGACCTCAACCTTCTTCTGTTTCTCTAACCAGTTCATTTCCAAGAAGAGACCGGAAAGACTTGCGACACATATTCCGTTCTACCCTTTAAGGAAATATACATCCGGGACCATAGTCGAGCTCCGACCTCAACCTTCTTCTGCTTCTCTAAACAGTTTATTTCCAAGAAGAGATCGTAAAGACTTGCGACACATATTCCGTTCTACCCTTTAAGGAAATATACATCCGGGACCACAGACGAGCTCCGACCTCAACCTTCTTCTGCTTCTCTAACCAGTTTATTTTCAAGAAGAGACCGGTAAGACTTGCGACACATATTCCGTTCTACCCTTTAAGGAAATATACATCCGGGACCACAGACGAGCTCCGACCTCAACCTTCTTCTGCTTCTCTAACCAGTTTATTTTCAAGAAGAGATCGGAAAGACTTGCGACACATATTCCGTTCTACCCTTTAAGGAAATATACATCCGGGACCACAGACGAGCTCCGACCTCAACCTTCTTCTGCTTCTCTAAACAGTTTATTTCCAAGAAGAGATCGGAAAGACTTGCGACACATATTCCGTTCTACCCTTCAAGGAAATATACATCCGGGACCACAGACGAGCTCCGACCTCAACCTTCTTCTGTTTCTCTAACCAGTTCATTTCCAAGAAGAGACCGGAAAGACTTGCGACACATATTCCGTTCTACCCTTTAAGGAAATATACATCCGGGACCACAGACGAGCTCCGACCTCAACCTTCTTCTGTTTTTCTAACCAGTTCATTTCCAAGAAGAGACCGGAAAGACTTGCGACACATATTCCGTTCTACCCTTTAAGGAAATATACATCCGGGACCACAGACGAGCTCCGAACTCAACCTTCTTCTGTTTCTCTAACCAGTTCATTTCCAAGAAGAGATCGGAAAGACTTGCGACACATATTCCGTTCTACTTTAAGGAAATATACATCCGGGACCACAGACGAGCTCCGACCTCAACCTTCTTCTGTTTCTCTAACCAGTTCATTTCCAAGAAGAGATCGGAAAGACTTGCGACACATATTCCGTTCTACCCTTTAATGAAATATACATCCGGGACCACAAACGAGCTCCGACCTCAACCTTCTTCTGCTTCTCTAACCAGTTCATTTCCAAGAAGAGATCGGAAAGACTTGCGACACATATTCTGTTCTACCCTTTAAGGAAATATACATCCGGGACCACAGACGAGCTCCGACCTCAACCTTCTTCTGCTTCTCTAACCAGTTCATTTCCAAGAAGAGATCGGAAAGACTTGCGACACATATTCCGTTCTACCCTTTAAGGAAATATACATCCGGGACCACAGACGAGCTCCGACCTCAACCTTCTTCTGCTTCTCTAACCAGTTCATTTCCAAGAAGAGATCGGAAAGACTTGCGACACATATTCCGTTCTACCCTTTAAGGAAATATACATCCGGGACCACAGACGAGCTCCGACCTCAACCTTCTTCTGCTTCTCTAACCAGTTCATTTCCAGGAAGAGACCGGAAAAACATGCGACACATATTCCGTTCTACCCTTTAAGGAAATATACATCCGGGACCACAGACGAGCTCCGACCTCAACCTTCTTCTGTTTCTCTAACCAGTTCATTTCCAAGAAGAGACCGGAAAGACTTGCGACACATATTCCGTTCTACCCTTTAAGGAAATATACATCCGGGACCATAGTCGAGCTCCGACCTCAACCTTCTTCTGCTTCTCTAAACAGTTTATTTCCAAGAAGAGATCGGAAAGACTTGCGACACATATTCCGTTCTACCCTTCAAGGAAATATACATCCGGGACCACAGACGAGCTCCGACCTCAACCTTCTTCTGTTTCTCTAACCAGTTCATTTCCAAGAAGAGACCGGAAAGACTTGCGACACATATTCCGTTCAACCCTTTAAGGAAATATACATCCGGGACCACAGACGAGCTCCGACCTCAACCTTCTTCTGTTTCTCTAACCAGTTCATTTCCAAGAAGAGACCGGAAAGACTTGCGACACATATTCCGTTCTACCCTTTAAGGAAATATACATCCGGGACCACAGACGAGCTCCGACCTCAACCTTCTTCTGTTTCTCTAACCAGTTCATTTCCAAGAAGAGACCGGAAAGACTTGCGACACATATTCCGTTCTACCCTTTAAGGAAATATACATCCGGGACCATAGTCGAGCTCCGACCTCAACCTTCTTCTGCTTCTCTAAACAGTTTATTTCCAAGAAGAGATCGGAAAGACTTGCGACACATATTCCGTTCTACCCTTCAAGGAAATATACATCCGGGACCACAGACGAGCTCCGACCTCAACCTTCTTCTGTTTCTCTAACCAGTTCATTTCCAAGAAGAGACCGGAAAGACTTGCGACACATATTCCGTTCTACCCTTTAAGGAAATATACATCCGGGACCACAGACGAGCTCCGACCTCAACCTTCTTCTGTTTCTCTAACCAGTTCATTTCCAAGAAGAGACCGGAAAGACTTGCGACACATATTCCGTTCTACCCTTTAAGGAAATATACATCCGGGACCACAGACGAGCTCCGAACTCAACCTTCTTCTGTTTCTCTAACCAGTTCATTTACAAGAAGAGATCGGAAAGACTTGCGACACATATTCCGTTCTACTCTTTAAGGAAATATACATCCGGGACCACAGACGAGCTCCGACCTCAACCTTCTTCTGTTTCTCTAACCAGTTCATTTCCAAGAAGAGATCGGAAAGACTTGCGACACATATTCCGTTCTACCCTTTAAGGAAATATACATCCGGGACCACAGACGAGCTCCGACCTCAACCTTCTTCTGTTTCTCTAACCAGTTCATTTCCAAGAAGAGATCGGAAAGACTTGCGACACATATTCCGTTCTACCCTTTAATGAAATATACATCCGGGACCACAAACGAGCTCCGACCTCAACCTTCTTCTGCTTCTCTAACCAGTTCATTTCCAAGAAGAGATCGGAAAGACTTGCGACACATATTCCGTTCTACCCTTTAAGGAAATATACATCCGGGACCACAGACGAGCTCCGACCTCAACCTTCTTCTGCTTCTCTAACCAGTTCATTTCCAAGAAGAGATCGGAAAGACTTGCGACACATATTCCGTTCTACCCTTTAAGGAAATATACATCCGGGACCACAGACGAGCTCCGACCTCAACCTTCTTCTGCTTCTCTAACCAGTTCATTTCCAAGAAGAGATCGGAAAGACTTGCGACACATATTCCGTTCTACCCTTTAAGGAAATATACATCCGGGACCACAGACGAGCTCCGACCTCAACCTTCTTCTGTTTCTCTAACCAGTTCATTTCCAAGAAGAGACCGGAAAGACTTGCGACACATATTCCGTTCTACCCTTTAAGGAAATATACATCCGGGACCACAGACGAGCTCCGACCTCAACCTTCTTCTGCTTCTCTAACCAGTTCAATTCCAAGAAGAGATCGGAAAGACTTGCGACACATATTCCGTTCTACCCTTTAAGGAAATATACATCCGGGACCACAGACGAGCTCCGACCTCAACCTTCTTCTGTTTCTCTAACCAGTTCATTTCCAAGAAGAGATCGGAAAGACTTGCGACACATATTCCGTTCTACCCTTTAAGGAAATATACATCCGGGACCACAGACGAGCTCCGACCTCAACCTTCTTCTGTTTCTCTAACCAGTTCATTTCCAAGAAGAGACCGGAAAGACGTGCGACACATATTCCATTCTACCCTTTAAGGAAATATACATCCGGGACCACAGACGAGCTCCGACCTCAACCTTCTTCTGCTTCTCTAACCAGTTCATTTCCAAGAAGAGATCGTAAAGACTTGCGACACATATTCCGTTCTACCCTTTAAGGAAATATACATCCGGGACCACAGACGAGCTCCGACCTCAACCTTCTTCTGCTTCTCTAACCAGTTTATTTTCAAGAAGAGACCGGTAAGACTTGCGACACATATTCCGTTCTACCCTTTAAGGAAATATACATCCGGGACCACAGACGAGCTCCGACCTCAACCTTCTTCTGCTTCTCTAACCAGTTTATTTTCAAGAAGAGATCGGAAAGACTTGCGACACATATTCCGTTCTACCCTTTAAGGAAATATACATCCGGGACCACAGACGAGCTCCGACCTCAACCTTCTTCTGTTTCTCTAACCAGTTCATTTCCAAGAAGAGACCGGAAAGACTTGCGACACATATTCCGTTCTACCCTTTAAGGAAATATACATCCGGGACCACAGACGAGCTCCGCCCTCAACCTTCTTCTGTTTCTCTAACCAGTTCATTTCCAAGAAGAGATCGGAAAGACTTGCGACACATATTCCGTTCTACCCTTTAAGGAAATATACATCCGGGACCACAGACGAGCTCCGACCTCAACCTTCTTCTGCTTCTCTAACCAGTTCATTTCCAAGAAGAGATCGGAAAGACTTGCGACACATATTCCGTTCTACCCTTTAAGGAAATATACATCCGGGACCACAGACGAGCTCCGACCTCAACCTTCTTCTGTTTCTCTAACCAGTTCATTTCCAAGAAGAGATCGGAAAGACTTGCGACACATATTCCGTTCTACCCTTTAAGGAAATATACATCCGGGACCACAGAAGAGCTCCGACCTCAACCTTCTTCTGTTTCTCTAACCAGTTCATTTCCAAGAAGAGACCGGAAAGACTTGCGACACATATTCCGTTCTACCCTTTAAGGAAATATACATCCGGGACCACAGACGAGCTCCGACCTCAACCTTCTTCTGTTTCTCTAACCAGTTCATTTCCAAGAAGAGATCGGAAAGACTTGCGACACATATTCCGTTCTACCCTTTAAGGAAATATACATCCGGGACCACAGACGAGCTCCGACCTCAACCTTCTTCTGCTTCTCTAACCAGTTCATTTCCAAGAAGAGATCGGAAAGACTTGCGACACATATTCCGTTCTACCCTTTAAGGAAATATACATCCGGGACCACAGACGAGCTCCGACCTCAACCTTCTTCTGTTTCTCTAACCAGTTCATTTCCAAGAAGAGACCGGAAAGACTTGCGACACATATTCCGTTCTACTCTTTAAGGAAATATACATCCGGGACCACAGACGAGCTCCGACCTCAACCTTCTTCTGCTTCTCTAACCAGTTCATTTCCAAGAAGAGATCGGAAAGACTTGCGACACATATTCCGTTCTACCCTTTAATGAAATATACATCCGGGACCACAGACGAGCTCCGACCTCAACCTTCTTCTGCTTCTCTAACCAGTTTATTTCCAAGAAGAGATCGGAAAGACTTGCGACACATATTCCGTTCTACCCTTTAAGGAAATATACATCCGGGACCACAGACGAGCTCCGACCTCAACCTTCTTCTGCTTCTCTAACCAGTTCATTTCCAAGAAGAGATCGGAAAGACTTGCCACACATATTCCGTTCTACCCTTTAATGAAATATACATCCGGGACCACAGACGAGCTCCGACCTCAACCTTCTTCTGCTTCTCGAACCAGTTCATTTCCAAGAAGAGATCGGAAAGACTTGCGACACATATTCCGTTTTACCCTTTAAGGAAATATACATCCGGGACCACAGACGAGCTCCGACCTCAACCTTCTTCTGCTTTTCTAACCAGTTCATTTCCAAGAAGAGATCGGAAAGACTTGCGACACATATTCCGTTCTACCCTTTAAGGAAATATACATCCGGGACCACAGACGAGCTCCGACCTCAACCTTCTTCTGCTTCTCTAACCAGTTCATTTCCAAGAAGAGACCGGAAAGACTTGCGACACATATTCCGTTCTACCCTTTAAGGAAATATACATCCGGGACCACAGACGAGCTCCGACCTCAACCTTCTTCTGCTTCTCTAACCTGTTTATTTCCAAGAAGAGGTCGGAAAGACTTGCGACACATATTCCGTTCTACCCTTTAAGGAAATATACATCCGGGACCACAGACGAGCTCCGACCTCAACCTTCTTCTGCTTCTCTAACCAGTTCATTTCCAAGAAGAGACCGGAAAGACTTGCGACACATATTCCGTTCTACCCTTTAAGGAAATATACATCGGGACCACAGACGAGCTCCGACCTCAACCTTCTTCTGCTTCTCTAACCTGTTTATTTCCAAGAAGAGATCGGAAAGACTTGCGACACATATTCCGTTCTACCCTTTAAGGAAATATACATCCGGGATCCTGAACCAATCCCGACCTCAACCTTCTTCTGCTTCTCTAACCAGTTCATTTCCAAGAAGAGATCGGAAAGACTTGCGACACATATTCCGTTCTACCCTTTAAGGAAATATACATCCAGGACCACAGACGAGCTCCAGAAGCCTCAACCTTCTTCTGCTTCTCTAACCAGTTTATTTCCAAGAAGAGATCGGAAAGACTTGCGACACATATTCCGTTCTACCCTTTAAGGAAATATACATCGAGACCCACAAACGAGCTCCGACCTCAACCTTCTTCTACTTCTCTAACCAGTTCATTTCCAGAAGAAATCGGAAAGACTTGCGACACATATTCCGTTCTACCCTTTAAGGAAATATACATCCGGGACCTGAGCGAGCTCAAACTCAACCTTCTTCTGCTTCTCTAACCAGTTCATTTCCAAGAAGAGATCGGAAAGACTTGCGACACATATTCCGCATTCTACCCTTTAAGGAAATATACATCCCAAGGACCACAGACGAGCTCCGACCTCAACCTCCTTCTGCTTCTCTAACCAGTTCATTTCCAAGAAGAGATCGGAAGAGCTTGCGACACATATTCCGTTCTACCCTTTAAGGAAATATACATCCGGGACCACAGACGAGCTCCGACCTCAACCTTCTTCTGCTTCTCTAACCTGTTTATTTCCAAGAAAAGATCGGAAAGACTTGCGACACATATTCCGTTCTACCCTTTAAGGAAATATACATCCGGGATCTAGACGAGCTCCGACCTCAACCTTCTTCTGCTTCTCTAACCAGTTCATTTCCAAGAAGAGATCGGAAAGACTTGCGACACATATTCCGTTCTACCCTTTAAGGAAATATACATCCGGGACCACAGACGAACTCCGACCTCAACCTTCTTCTTTCTCTAACCAGTTCATTTCCAAGAAGAGATCGGAAAGACTTGCGACATATTCCGTTCTACCCTTTAAGGATATATACATCCGGGACCACAGACGAACTCCGACCTCAACCTTCTTCTGCTTCTCTAACCAGTTCATTTCAGAAGAGATCGGAAAGACTTGCGACACATATTCCGTTCTACCCTTGAAATATACATCCGGGACCACAGACGAGCTCCGACCTCAACCTTCTTCTGCTTCTCTAACCAGTTCATTTCCAAGAAAAGATCGGAAAGACTTGCGACACATATTCCGTTCTACCCTTTGAAATATACATCCGGGACCACAAACGACTCCGACCTCAACCTTCTTCTGCTTCTCTAACCAGTTCATTTCCAAGAAGAAATCGGAAAGACTTGCGACACATATTCCGTTCTACCCTTTAAGGAAATATACATCCAGGACCACAGACGAGCTCCGACCTCAACCTTCTTCTGCTTCTCTAACCAGTTCATTTCAAGAAGAGATCGGAAAGACTTGCGACACATATTCCGTTCTACCCTTTAAGGAAATATACATCCGGGACCACAGACGAGCTCCGACCTCAACCTCCTTCTGCTTCTCTAACCAGTTCATTTCCAAGAAGAGATCGGAAAGACTTGCGACACATATTCCGTTCTACCCTTTAAGGAAATATACATCCGGGACCACAGACGAGCTCCGACCTCAACCTTCTTCTGCTTCTCTAACCTGTTTATTTCCAAGAAAAAGATCGGAAAGACTTGCGACACATATTCCGTTCTACCCTTTAAGGAAATATACATCCGGGACCACAGACAGGCTCCGACCTCAACCTTCTTCTGCTTCTCTAACCAGTTCATTTCCAGAAGAGATCGGAAAGACTTGCGACACATATTCCGTTCTACCCTTTAAGGAAATATACATCCGGGACCACAGACGAACTCCGACCTCAACCTTCTTCTGCTTCTCTAACCAGTTCATTTCCAAGAAGAGATCGGAAAGACTTGCGACATATTCCGTTCTACCCTTTAAGGATATATACATCCGGGACCACAGACGAACTCCGACCTCAACCTTCTTCTGCTTCTCTAACCAGTTCATTTCAAGAAGAGATCGGAAGACTTGCGACACATATTCCGTTCTACCCTTTAAGGAAATATACATCCGGGACCACAGACGAGCTCCGACCTCAACCTTCTTCTGCTTCTCTAACCAGTTCATTTCCAAGAAAAGATCGGAAAGACTTGCGACACATATTCCGTTCTACCCTTTAGGGAAATATACATCCGGGACCACAGACGAGCTCCGACCTCCAACCTTCTTCTGCTTCTCTAACCAGTTCATTTCCAAGAAAGAGATCGGAAAGACTTGCGACACATATTCCGTTCTACCCTTTAAGGAAATATACATCCGGGACCACAGACGAACTCCGACCTCAACCTTCTTCTGCTTCTCTAACCAGTTCATTTCCAAGAAGAGATCGGAAAGACTTGCGACACATATTCCGTTCTACCCTTTAAGGAAATATACATCCGGGACCACAGACGAACTCCGACCTCAACCTTCTTCTGCTTCTCTAACCAGTTCATTTCCAAGAAGAGATCGGAAAGACTTGCGACACATATTCCGTTCTACCCTTTGGGAAATATACATCCGGGACCACAGACGAACTCCGACCTCAACCTTCTTCTGCTTCTCTAACCAGTTCATTTCCAAGAAGAGATCGGAAAAGCTTGCGACACATATTCCGTTCTACCCTTTAAGGAAATATACATCGGGACCACAGACGAGCTCCGACCTCAACCTTCTTCTGCTTCTCTAACCAGTTCATTTCCAAGAAAAGATCGGAAAGACTTGCGACACATATTCCGTTCTACCCTTTAAGGAAATATACATCCGGGACCACAGACGAGCTCCGACCTCCAGCCTTCTTCTGCTTCTCTAACCAGTTCATTTCCAAGAAGAGATCGGAAAGACTTGCGACACATATTCCGTTCTACCCTTTAAGGAAATATACATCCGGGACCACAGACGAACTCCGACCTCAACCTTCTTCTGCTTCTCTAACCAGTTCATTTCCAAGAAGAGATCGGAAAGACACGCGACACATATTCCGTTCTACCCTTTAGAAATATACATCAGGTTCTAGACGAGCTCCGACCTCAACCTTCTTCTGCTTCTCTAACCAGTTCATTTCCAAGAAGATCGGAAAGACTTGCGGCACATATTCCGTTCTACCATTTAAGGAAATATACATCCGGGACCACAGACGAGCTCCGACCTCAACCTTCTTCTGCTTCTCTAACCAGTTCATTTCCAAGAAGAGATCGGGACCGAATCAAACGCTATCTTGACCGGCTCGTCCGTCCAGTGGAAAATATCGGGTAGAGAAACTTCTTTCTACGCAACCAACCGTAAGCCAACAGACTTATCACGTTTAATTTTGGTCCCTGTCACAATCTCCTGCCATCTGAGTTCTTTGCTGGCTTTGTTAATGTCAGCTCTGCTCGACACAAGAACCGAAACATCGTCAGCAAAGTTGGAATACCTGGCTGAGGTGGTAGCACCAGGTAGGAAAATTTTGCGTGGGATCGAATTCGTTTTGCAAAGAAAAGCAAGGGAAAAGCAGCGCGAGACGTACTTGAGACGTACAAATGGTTGACGAAGCGGGGCTTGGAAGAGATACCAAGAGAAAAATTACTGAGAGCAACAAGAGACAAAGCCAAGTCGATGTCTATGATCGCCTACGTCCTGAAGAGACACGGCACATGAAGAAGAAGAAGAAGAAGAAGAAGAAGAAGAAGAAGAAGAAGAAGAAGAAGAAGTATGCATATTCATTTTTCTGAATATGTTGTACGTTAACGTGCAACAAAGATGAAGGTGGACAACCTTAACGAATGAAGCGAGACAATACGAAAGGCTCTGATCGAACTCCAGTCACTCCTACCAGCGTATCAAAAGACGCATACAGAAGTTGGATCCGGGTGGAAAGTATGGCCCAAAACCGGCCGCCGAAAGAATAGCTTTTAGAAATCGATGTCCAACACTATCAAATCCCTTGAACAGATCTAAATTGATCAGCACGGATTCACTGTCGACTTGCTCGATGAACAATACTATATGAAGGTTGTCCTGAATAATCCCGCCCGTCTGTTCATAGCTATTTTGCTAGAAAGGACCATCTGTAACTAGCTGACTAAGATCTGTTAAAATCTTTAAGATACGTATCCCATCCCAACCATTCTTGTCCTTGCGCAGCAACTTGATCACCCCACCCCCTGGCAAAGTGTTGATGTATAGACTCCTACATCATCCAGTTGTTGTAAATCGATACCAGGAAAAAACAAGACAAGCAACTGCTTCAAGTACAGTTTGTAGGGTAGACCACATAATCCCGGAATTTTGTTCCGGCCAAACAACTTCAGCGCTTCCCAGATTTCCGATTCTGTAATGTTACCCTCACACTCAAGGAAAGTCGGTTAAATAGGCGTCGACCATCCTGGTTAACAGACCCTGAAAGTAGTCACGAAAAGCCTCACATATGCCCGCGTTTGTAGTTACGGTTCGTTTATCCGACAACGTGACGCATGTGATATGTCGATGGAACATTACTAAATTCCTCTGTACGCAGTTCAGCAGCCATATTAATCGCCTCGGAAGACATTTTTTAACCTAACCCGAACTACCATCTTGATTATTTATTTTAAGCAAGGAAGCTAATTCTGCCCTAACTATGGCTACAGCCACACTAACACAAGATTTAATCACCCTTTCAACTTTTCGCACGATGAATACAATCAGCAGCAAACTATCTAATTTTGGATTTTATTTTATTAGACCAGATGTTCCCAAACACAGTTCCCATCAATTCCCGCTGTAGCATTAATAGCAGCTGGTCCTGGAAATCTCGCTCACCAAAAAATAATGCATTCAATTTCTTGCAGATAGCCATCCAAATCTGAGGCGTATCAAAGTTACCCAAACACAGCCGGTTACAATGTTGCTTTTAACACACAAAAAAACTCAGACGATAAGATGATCTTGGATTGAACTTCTCTTAGGGTTTTTTCAAATACAGGATAGTCAATTTAGGGACCCTATTTTAAATAAATAAACTGAATTATTAGATTTTTATGTTAATTCCGACGGCAAGAATAACACCTTCGTCTTATAAATATCATAGTTTCAGTTTCCTGACAATAATATTAATATTAATCTTTCGATTATATTAGTAAACGCAATGTTGTAACCATGACATCCGCGTTCAAAAACTAATATTGTAAACCTAACTCCCTCTCTCAGCAACAAAATATTTTCCTTCTTCCTCTTCCCTCACTATTTCTTCCGTCTAGATAAATCTAACTCATTCATTTTTGTAAAAAAAATCGGTTTGATGAGTTGAATATTCTTTAATATTAACGAAATAAATTATCACTAATGGATTTATAAATGTCTCTAATTTATTTTCATAACAATACTCTGTTAATTTTTAATATAGAGTTCTCATCCGCTTAAGATTGTTGAAAGACAACAAAAAATCACAGTGATTGTTGATTTTTTTTATCGGGTCTAAGCTTTCGGCTCACATAAGCCATTATCAAAGAGTAAATATTAACACACAGTAAACATAGAACATTTAAGCTATTAACAATAAAGAGAATTAAATTGAAAATATAAAATATAAATGTTCTATGTTTACTGTGTGTTAATATTTACTCTTTGATAATGACTGTGATTTTTTGTTGTCTTTCAACAATATCACCATCAAGTATATCAGACGGTATGAACGGATCCTACACAAAATTAATAGACAGAACTTGTCTATATTATTCAATGAAACCTGCATATATATATATATATATATATATATATATATATATATATATATATATATATATATAAACTATTGCACATTAATAAACATTGTAAATAAATGTTTTGCGCCACTATTACAAGGTAACCCAAAAAGTTTCGTCCGTTTTTTAAGGAAAAACATAAAACGCTTCACAGTATGTGTAACATATTTAGTCTTCAAAGTAATCGCCATCGACATCCAGCACCTTCTGCCAACGTGTATCCAGCTGTTCAATGCTCTTGCGGTAGAACTCAGTGGATTTTGACGCAAATAAGTCCGTGAGAGCTTTGCGAAAGTTGGCTTCATGGGTGAAGGATTTTCCACGAAGATAAGAGGTGGTAATCGGATGGCGCAAGGTCAGGTGAATAAGGTGGATGTTACAAAGTATCCCGCCCAAGTTGCTGTATGGTATCCCTGACCACATGCGTGACATGCGGCCTGGCGTTGTCATGGAGGAAAAGCACACCTTTTCGATTCACCAGTGCTGGCTCCTTCTGGCGCAATGCATGTTACACACGTTTCAATTGCCGCAAGTATAGGTCTCCAACGACCGTTTGATCCGTTGGTAGCAGTTCATAATGAACCACTTGACGACCTGTCCACCAGACACAAAGCATAATCTTGTGTGCGTGCATAGGCGGTCTTGCGGTGTGAGGGACAGCATCCTGAGGAGACAACCAATGTCTGAAACGCTTAGGAGCTTTGTACAGAACCCACTTTTCATCACTGGTAAGCACTCGATTAAATAAGGATGCGGTACGGTGGCGAGAAAGCAGCGATACGCAGGCTGCCTCTTGTTGTCCCTTGTGGACCTCCAACAGCGTTTGCGGAACCCACTTGCTCACTTTATACGTTTTACCGAGGCGGTGCAGGTGAAGTCTAACTGTTTCATCGGAAACATTTAACTGTTTTGCAAGTTCACCACACGTTAGACTACTGTCCTCTTCAATGGCCGCCTTCAGGACTCCGTCATTCAATACTTGTGGTCGTCCACTGCGAGGCTCATCATGGAGAGACAAATCTCCCGACTTGAATTTTCGAAACTAACATCTTGCAGTACGTCCATCCACAGCACTATCCCCAAACGCTTGTCATATGCGGCGACTTGATGCAGCTGCTGATAAGCCCACTTTGAAGTCGTAAAGCAAGCAGCCCCGAACGAGACACTTTCTAGACACTTCCATCCTAATCACAGCTGTCTGGCTTATAACTGATGTCCGGTAAGAGTGCGCGTTTTTTTATAACGTTTGTCCGGCTATCCGAAATTGAAAACAATTGCTACATGCATTTCATATATATTTCAACTTCATTCAATGACTAATAAAAAAACTGACAAAACTTTTTGGTCACCTTGTATTACGGTCAGTTTTCAATCAGTACATGACGATTTCATTGTGCACGAAACTCAGAGTTGTACTACCGGTGAGTAATATATATATATATATATATATATACAGAGAGAGAGAGAGAGAGAGAGAGAGAGAGAGAGAGAGCGATGGATGAATTGTCGTCTAAATTACCCGAAAATGAAAATAATACTGACATTTCATTTTAACAGAAATCATTACCAAAATTACACAAAAATATCTTGAAATATTAAATAGTAAATTTCTTCAATAAAGTCAACATTGCTTTTAACCACGACCTTCAGATGGCATCAGAATCTTCTACAACTTTTCTGGATGATCTGCTTGTTCAAGTTGAGGAATACTGCCATAACCCTTGACTTCAGTTCGGTCTGGAGAGTTAGGTGACCAGATATAAGGGATGATGATGTCGCAGAAATTGTCTCACAAACATGGCTGGGTTCTCTTGCTTGTATGGCATGGTGTAGAGTCTTGTTGCCAGACATGTCGTTGTCTTCCAGCGGTCAGCTTCTTAACTCAGGGTAGCACTATTTCCTCAAGGCAATTGATATACGCCTCCGCGTTGTGGGAAGGGACAACAAAACACCGCCAACTAAACACTAGAAAATCAATTTACAAATGAATAAAAGTAATGTATTTAAGATTAAAACCTTAATTAATAAATGTTAGACACCGTGTTGAGTTTGAGGCCCTCAGTTAACAAATGTGAGAGTTCTTTTATTATCAGAACGATTAGAGTGAGATTTCCAAACTGCCGTACTTTCGTAATCACTAACTCAACTCCTTCCTAATCATCTGCACTCTCCCCAAACCGACACCCAAGCATTCTGGAATGTTCGTATCCCGGCCTGTATGCCAATTGGTACAGCTTAACGTTTCCAAATTTTTGTTGGCGTGAGTTGCAGCATGGTGCCTTTTTTCTCCCAATGAGTGCCCAAAACCAAAACCTACAATGCTGTGCAGTCGACGAGAACAGAAGCAAAGAACGCACGAATTTAAATATGTAAAATGGTGACAATTTAGCCATCTCTCTCTATATAGACAAACTAGCAGTATAGCGCGGCATTGCTCGGGTGTAATGAAAGCTTTAAAACTAATCCATGTTCCTGGAGCTCAGTCTCTTTGGACGTTGGCACGAAAAACTAAAAAGCAATAGTTGTTTCCAGTTAAAGTGAAACCGTAGACTGAAAGAAAAACGAATGGATGTAAGTCAAATTTTGATTTCCTGGTATCGATATCAAATAAGTTGTTTTCGTCGTAAAGTGAATTTTGAAGGCCAAATAAGTCCTCTGAGTAAATGGTATCATGGCTGAGACTAAGAACTACAATTATACCTACTTAGAGCCAAACCCGAAGCAAAAACTAAAATAAAAGGGCTAAAAAAAATACAAACATACAGGCAGATAAACAGACACACACACAAACATCTTGCCTTTTATATATATATATATATATATATATATATATATATATAAATATATATTATCGATTTTCTGCACTATTGTAAGTACTGCAACCTTGAAACTTCTGAATATCATTTCTGATGTTTTTGTCTATGAGTCTATCAAATTTGATTAAAATCGAATCACTCCTTCTATAACCCGATTTTTTCTGTTATCGATTTTCGATATTTATCGGGGGTACCTCGACACAAAACCTAGCTAAAAACACTAGCAGACGTCTATAGTACAACTGTGTAAATTTTCAAGAAAATCGGTTCAGCCGTTTCGGAGTCTATAGGTAACGGACACACACACAGACACACACATACACACAAAGTTCCGTTTATAAATAAGTTTAGATTGCAAGCGTTCACCCTTCTAGCGAAGCGTTTACACTTTTCTCATCAAAGCCAGTAAATTTATCTACTCTTACAGTTGTTTGATATTGCAAGCGTTCACCTTTCTAATATAACTTTTATCCTGCTAATGTAAATTTCATATTGGAAGCGTTCGCCTTTCTAAAGCAAATTTTACCCTGGTCTATTCAAAGCCAGTACATTTATATACTGCCAAAATCACCGGCAAAGATATTAAACCATTATTCGCACAGGTTTGAAATCAGCTTTTGTCTGTGGCCAATATAGGAATGTCATCAAGTATGAAACTGCAATATGTTCCTGTTTTCCCTCAGCTGACACATATTGACAGTTTTTACAGTGTCTATGCCAAAAGACACTGCCGGAAGAGACGAGCTGTCATTTTGTTGTAATAAGCACTAGACCACTTGTCACTCATCATGGAAGAATTTTTTTCTACATTTAAGTCTATCACTACTTTCCCATTTATCGGGTTCTGTTAGACTAGCTATTTTTTTCAATTTGTTAACTGGCGTTGCAACCAAATATGTACCGTGTCTCTTCGGGGCCTCTGTGATAATGGCTTTCCACAATTTCCTTAACTTTGTATTTATTAAAAAGTCTTGTGTTTTAACCATCCCTACCATTCTCTGTTCCGCCATCCATTTACACACTGTTATTAGGTAGGCTACACGTTGCTTTCCTCTGTCTCTCCTGCCTTTAATCTCTCCTGTGAGTATCAAATTCTCCAAGTTTTTTTCCTCATTATGGTAATAGTAATGGTAATATTAGCCGTTTTCTTATGAGAAAATATTTCGAAATTAATTGATTGAATAGCCAGTACTACTTTCGATAGAAATTTATAAAATTCTTCTATTAATATCATTTTTAATAGATTTTTCAAGTCCAGTAAATGTTATAGCTCTTTCCAGTATTGACAGAAGTTACCTTTTTAACTTTTTATTTGAAATAATGTAAAATGTCATTATTTTCTTTTTCAGTTATATGTGCCACACATTTTAGTTGTTGCTGCTGTTAAAATAAGTCCACAAGTGACCTAGTTTCTTTTAACTGATAAAGTTGTTTTTTTTTTTAATTTGGGGTTATGCAGCATCAGTCTACAATATTCAAAGAAGAATGGTCTTTGCCAAGAACCACAGGCTTCACTCGCTCAAAGCTATTTTCAACCATTGATCTGAGAAAGCAGTTATATTCTGTTGTAGATCTAATATTCTCATCTTTGTTGCTATTATGAGAACGTTTCAGCTATTGTGCTCGTCTTCTTCAGGTGTCTGTTAATCTGTGTAACTTTCAGAGAATTAACTATTGCTGGTACTGTTCGCACTGAGTCTGAGACTATGCTACCTAGTCCATAGATTAAACTCAAATGATTTCCAATTCGATAGAAGCAAGGCTAACGGTAACTGAACAGCACTAAACCTGGACAAATCTGAGTTATCTTCCCTGGAAATGGTCAAGCTACAACTGCAGATTAAATAAAAGGTTCAGTTTGAAATTCCTTCAATGTCACTTCAAGTGACAGACATCTGAAGAAGAAAAGCCAGAAAGTGAATGAACTGAAACTTTGTGATAATAACAACAAGAAAAAAGGTCATGTGATGCCTATATTTGTGCTCGGAATGATATCACAAAAATGAATACACATGTTTTATAGATTAGGCAAAAGCTTTTGATAAGGTACATCCCAAAGAACTATTTGAACTGCTAGGTAAGCTTGATTTATTTGTGAAGGATATTAGAATAATGCAGAGCTATGAATAATAAAGCAGAAACTGCCTGCACGAGAACAGAAAATGAATTAGGTGTACACTCAAAAACTGAAAAGGGCGTAAGTACGTCTTCTCAATAAACTTATTCAACATTAACAGCAAAGCAATCCTGAAAGAATTAGATTATCTCCAGGATTCATTAACAACAAAGACGTATCTGCAATGTAATCAATCTTGATTTGGCATTTTGAATTCAGTCACTTGCTCACTAATATGTCATGTCTTACCTCTGTCTTTTCTACAAATATTTTTTATGGCAACTGTTCTGGCGAGCTCTTCCTTGATGCCTCAATTGTATGAATTTAAGTGTGCTACTTGCCATGCGCGTCGTGGTGCAGTGGATATCGACTCGGAACGAGAAATCAGGGAGCCGAGTTCGAACTTTAGTTGAATTCCTTGCATTCACTTATGCACAAATACCCTTGAGAAAGGTATTAATCCGTCTCTTCCCTCCAGTTATGGGATAATTAATAAGACAGATTAGGTTCTATAGCCTTGGCTGGCAACCAGTCTACCGCAAAAAGCAATGACAACCTACTTCGAGATAATCTTCTGCCCAGTCAGTCATGTCTCTTCGAGACATGATCGCCCAAAGCGTGTGTCCCGTATGGCACTTAACTGACTGACTTGGCATCTAGAACACACTCTTGCATTTTGGACACGCATGCATTCATTAAGAGAAGAGATGTCTATTGTAATCAAACGTGTCAGTCTGGTACAGCCGGAGGTAGTAATTTCTGTGGCCATGCATACAGGTGCGAACCAGATGAACGAGATTTACCTTGGAATTTCCTTGCTGGAATGAAAACTTTGATATCGTCTTTCAACCAGGAGGAGCCCTCTGAGATGTGCTCTTAAAGAAGGAAACTTGGTTATAAGGGATGTCTCGAATTAAATCATGGAATGAGTCCCAATCTTCTTCTTCTTCTATGTGCCCTGTTCTTTCAGGACGTAGGCGATCATGGCTTTCCATGTCTCTCTATCCCTGGCGTCTCTTGGCGCGCTTTCTCCTGTTACATCACGCAACCCTCTTTCTGTCATCCACCTGCTTAGGCCCTTCAAATATGTTATCCGCTGCTT